>CM034302.1:71516157-72116157 GCA_019925795.1 Dendrobium chrysotoxum | reverse complement strand
GATTGTCTTGGCTTCTCGTTGATTGTGTTGACCTGCTCGAACTCATATCACAAATCCAAATTAACTGAAATCATACAAGCTAATACATAAAGGAATCATTCAAATAAAAGTAACTGAAATCAAACAAGCTTTATGTTTATACAATTTTTATTAATCGATCTAAAGCATCTCAGGAAATCAACTGAAATGAATTAAATCTATACCTGTCGGCATAGTTCATTTAAGTTGATTTAATTAATTTTAGGAAATCAAATCAACTAAAGCATCTCAGGAAATCAACTTAAATGAATTAAATCAAACAAGCTTTAGTTCAATGTATAGCAGTTGGACTAAAATGTATCTCAGGAAATAAAATCAAACAAGCTTTAGTTCAACTAATGTATCTCAGGAAATAAAATCGATCTAAAGCATCTCAGGAAATCAAACAAGCTTTAGTTCAACTAATGTATCTTAGTAAATAAAATCGATCTAAAGCATCTTAGGAAATCAAACAAGCTTTAGTTCAACTAATGTATCTCAGGAAATAAAATCGATCTAAAGCATCTCAGGAAATCAAGCTAAAACGTTGTAGGTAAACATAAAATTTCGCATCAAATGCATCTCTGGAGAAGATTAAATGCATCTCTGGTTTCTAAAATAGCAGCAAAGTTCAGGTGAGCCCGCATACAGTACAAGTTTGGGCTTGAGAAAACATTCGGCGAGAGACCCAAGCTGATTGTGAGCGAAAGAAGCTGTTCAAACACCAAAACGACATAGCAAGATGGAGAAGAGCATACCTGTCGGAACTCATTGAGGAGCCGATCGAGCGAGAGGAAGCTGTTCGAACACCAAAATGACATAGCAAGATGGAGAAGAGCATACCTGTCGGAACTGATTGAGGAGCCGATCGAGCGAGAGGAAGAGGATGTAAAGGCGTTGTGAGCTGCTCGAGGGAGAGTAAGAGGAGAAGACGGTTGGCTTTTTTTAAACGGGAGTGGAACGAAGTGGTATTTTTGATGAGAGTTAGGGTTTTTAAGTGGTGTATAGGTAAATAGGAAATTTTAGGTGTTAGATATATAAATAGGCTTATTTTAAGTGTTAGGTATGTAAAAATCCCATTTTTTTTTATATTATCGTATATTGATTATCTAACCTTTTTAAATTTTCTTCCTTGGATAAATCTTATGATGGCATTAATATGGGGGAAGCTCAGCTTTTAGAATCAATTCATTCAAATAGGTTTGTTATCAACAATTGCAAAATTATGAGAAAATAAACAAGTAAAATTTTAAGGGTTATGATCGCAAAAGCCGTGATGAGATAGCTTTCTAATTTTTTGAAAACTTAGGTTTTTTTGAGATAGCTTTCGTACTGTTTTATAAAGCAGATTTTTAGTGCAAATTTTTTTTCTATTGTTACACATTTAGGTTTTATTTGGGACGGCTTTCTTACTGCTTCTTAAAATAGCTTTTTAGTATAAAGTTATTAAAAATATTTTGGTACAAAGTTATTAAATTCAAGATTTTAAGTACAAAGTTATTAAAAATATTTAAAAATTATATCTTACCTTTTTATATTAAGTGATTCTTTATTAATTTTTTTTTATAATTTGTCATTCTTTTTAACATTTTATTAGAATAATTGCTTAAATCATAATCATTTTTCTTTTTCATAATAAACGAGCCGGCTTGTGATTCGACTCGAACTCGTAGAATAAAACTAAAGGACGATATTGAACTCGATTAATTAATTAAATTCAAGATCAAATTAGAAGTCACTCGAGCTCAACTCAGCTTGTTTACATTCAGAGTCCAGAAATCTTCACTTATATTTAATTGTTTTGACGCTTACTATTCTAACATAAGATACAACCATTCATATATTTTTGAAAAAAATACGTCAAAATATTTTGATAAAAAAGTTTTAAAATAATTAAATTTATATAATATAATTATAATATATATTAAATTAACTGAAATTTATTTTATATTTTAAAATTTAAATTAAAAAAAATTGACCAAAAAAAATCTGTTCTATTATTTTTTTTCTATAATTTCTTACACGCACTTATGCTGTTGAAACATCAATCGATTACTTGTTCCAAGAACTGAAGGACTTTTTTGGTCCCAACGATATGGAAAACCAGGTTGGCAGCTTCATTTTTGGTCAACATCACATCAGTTTGGTCTCCGAGCCAGTGTTCATAAATTTTATATTTTACAAATTTCTCAAATTTAAAATTTTTATTTCCACATATAAAATAAATAAATGTTTTTTACTTTTAAGTCAATTTTATAGTAAATCAATTATATAAAATATCTCAAAATGCTTATTTTTTAGTGAATTTGAAATTTGCTTAAATCATGTGATCCAAATATAGAGAAAATTCACATTTTGTCGCATCATCTTTCTCGCCCGAGTCCGCTGCTGATCACTGTATCCATTGATTATTCATTGATTGTCTTCATTACCTTACCGCTTGCGGTCAGCTAGGAGCGGAGTAAGAAATTTTATTCAGAGGGACCAACTCTTTTTCCTCTTTCCCACAATACCATTTTGTTTTGAAGTGGTTACTCATTCACTTACTAATTTAGAGGCTAAATAATCAGTATAAATTAACATATTTTAAATATTATTAATTATTTACATTACAAGCTGTAATGTTGCAGACTATAATTCTCTCATAAAATTTAATGTCGTACATATTTTGGTGATTTAGTATCTAAGAGTAAAGGCTTTGATTTGAAGGCATCAAGCCATTGTACTACTAACACTGGGATGGAACCGTACGAGTTTTATTATTCTATGAAAAAAGTTGTGCGTGATAATATTAGATTTTGTAGGAGGAGGATGTTATTTTACTGATATATATATATATATATATTTAATTTTATATACAATATTTTTTTAATTATAATTGAATTTATAGATAATATAAATAAATTATTACATAAACATGTAAAAATTATTATATAATATATTTAAATTATAAGAACATTTACAAACATAACCATTTAACAAAATAATATTGATATGTAATAATTTTATTTCGATTATCTAATAATTTAATTTTATTGAGAAATAATAAAAATAAAAAAATTAATCTTATCACGTATTAAAGTATCTTGGTTATTTTATAGGTAGGGGAATTGAGATATATAGTACTAAAAATTATAAGATTTATATATTTAATACATAAATTTTACTATTTATATCTTACACAAATATTAACTTCATTAAGGATCTCATCAGATCATTATTGGTCCGATCAAAGTCTTCTTCCTATGAGCTCGTTCATCAATTTCTCTTCTTTGTTGTCTGCCTTGAGACATACAGAGGGCTCCTTCACACGTCCCTAAAATCTCGATCACATCAACGTATTTGCTTGCAAGTTCTCCTGAGTGGAAAAGAAGGGAGAGCACAGAGAGTTCTCGAGGGAGAGCATTAATGACTTCATCAACAAGCTCCCATGAGCAAAAGAGAATGTGTGAACGACGATGGGTGATAAGATTAACAAGCACGAATTTTAATGATATATCAATTTTATGTAGTGGATCGAGGGAAGAAAAGAATCTGTTAGAAGGGATACACAAAACCAAGCAACAAACCAAACTTAAAAGCTCAAATTATCATATATCTTCCTTCTCCTCCATACTACAATAACTATATTTATAAGTCATTCATAGAATCTTCTAGAAAATATGTAACCACCTAAATAAAATATTCCTAAGGCTAGCTATAACTAAGATGTTCCATATTATTTTATTTTATTTTAATAATTTGAATATTATGATTCAAATAATGAAATATAAATATTAAATATTTAAATATTAGTATTTTAAATGTTACGAGAAAAATCCCCCTAATTTTCTCTTATTGCATAGCGAAGAAGAAAATTAATTAAGAACCCATTCCCCGAGTTACCAAACCAAGACGTAGTACGGACACTCGCTGCGAATTCGAAGATTCTCCCGCACACCCACAAATAGAAGAGATCTCGAGATAATTTCTTATAAAATCGATCGCAGAAGCTTCAGAGAATTTCCACAAAATACAAACTGTAGAGTCTTTTTACAAGACAACGCCCAGATGGAAGATAAATAAAAAAACTAGTTGAATACCGAGCTTTAATGGAGTCGTGATGGGCTCTTTGCTGGCCGCCGGTTGCCGTCATCACCGTTCTGCCAACAACGTGAGGCCTCCGGCGCCACCAGCCTCGCCGCCTTCTTCGCCGGCTCCGAGTTGCACCGCTTAAGGAAGAGAGGCCGCGACGATGGGCAACGGGCCTCTTCGTCCCCCTCTTCTTCTTTGGGGGAGCTTTCTGTTCCTTTCACGCCTTCATCTTCCCCTTTCCCGCTATCATCCTCCAACGGGCCGGCGGCGGAGAAGCGGGTGGCGAGAGAGGAGGAGCGGTTGTGCGGCGCGGATCGGCATCGCATCAGTATAAGCGCGTTTTTTGGCGGGACGAAAACCCTAGTTTCCGATTCATCGTACTCCTCAGCATCTTCCTCATCACCCCGTTCCGATTTATGAAAAACAATTTCCCCCAAATCGTTCAACGGTAAAGGAACCGCTTCCGCCGGTTCAACCCTCTCCTTTCCCCGTCGATATCCTGCATTCCCCTTGAATCGAAGCTTCACCGACCATTTTCTCCAGATCGATTGGCGGCTTCTAAAGACGCTGAGGAGCAGAGACTTTTTGATGAAGCAGCACCGCATTTCCCTTTCCCCTCTCTTCTTCTGCTCCGATTGCGTCCGATTTCTTTTTGAATCGTATCTGAATGAAGCTTTGTTCTTCTTTCGGATTCGTACTTGGCCGATGCAGGTGACTTTGGGGGAGGAGGGTTCGCCGTCGTTGCCGGCGTCAATGGAAGGGGCCGCTGCACGGCCATGGCTAAGGTTGCGGGAGGGGAAGAGGGGGCTGGAGCGACAGAGGGAGGTTTGGCCACGGCTGCGGCTGCCGCTCTTTCCGCGAAGAATATGAGAGAATCCCGGCGTTGGGAGCTTCTCGGCTCTACCGGGGCTTGAAGAGACCATGGAGGGTTTTGAAGAAAGCGGAGGTGGAGGACCCATTAGAAGAGAGTTTTAGAGTCGGCGGAAGAGGGAGTGGGAGGAGGAGGATTCCATGATATGTAGCAGTTGGGGTTGGGTTTCAAGAGGAGGAGGCTGGAGTGGAACAATGCACTGCACAGTTGCTGAAAGTGTAGATAAGATTAGGGATCACTGTTGCCATGTTTTTTTTTTCCCATTCCTTAAAAAGAAATATTTTCAATATTTTAAAATTTTCCGTTTTTATTAATGCACTATTTATTTTTAAATAATTATTAGTGTATAGTCTTACTTTATTAAACTCATATTTATATATGAATAACATTTTAACACATTATTTTAATATATAATTAAGAGTTTACTCTAATAGGATGATATGAATATTAAGTGCTATGTAACTAAATATTAAAATATTTGATAGCAATATATTTTCTTAAGAAAATGGGAGAAAAATGGATAAGCAATATATTTAATTATTTTTTATTTATCTTAGAAAAATATATCTAAGATTTATTCAAAATTTATACAATTTATTATATTCTTATTGTGACAATATATTATTGTTATGTCATACAAAATTAGTTTGGTTGGTCATGAATCTCAAAGCATATTTAAATGGGAAACTTTTTGAGCTAAGTTTAGCACCATTCAAATTCCAATTTTAGCAAATTTGTAATTGAATTGAATGTTTTGATGAAATGAATCCATCAATACTAAAAATGATCTAATCTAAGTCTAAACTAGCCTAAGTACTTTAAGCGTAGTTAGAAAATTCAAGTATACAATCTCCCAATTTCATATGTTTATCAATCGAGCATCTCTATGTGATGAATTCAACTAGCCTTAGATCACTTAATTCCAATATCACGAAAACACTTAAAGGTGAAAATAGTGATTTATGATCAAGAAATCAATACGGTATGATGAAATGTTCTAATAACCTTCAAATTGCTGCTTCCTGACCATTATTATTGGATCACCGCCATCACTAGATCACTGCTACCTTACCACTGTCATTGGACTAGCACCACCTAACCACCGATGTTAAACCCTTAATATTGCTAGCCCACCACCATTGGATCATCGTGTCAAACCCATTCTAATATGATCCACAAACATGACAGGTCTATTGCATTGAATGGTGATAGGCTGAGTCTAAGATCAAAGTTTCGGGGGCTTTTTAGTTTTTTCTTTAAATTAAACATACCACAATGCTTCTAATTAAATTCTAGGAAGCAAAAAAAAAAAAAAAAAAACTCTCATCCACAAAATTTTATTCTTTTCATTCATCATCAAAATGTTTATAGAACAACTATACACTACAATGCATAACTACAAATCAGAACAGAGCAATAAATAGTTATGACTATATAAAAATAAGAAAATACATATACAGACTCAAATAGATCAGAACCTGAGACAACAACGATTCAACAAGCTCTTTCTCCTTTCCCCAAACTGAAACAGAATGCAAAATAGTTGTGAGCCAACACAACTCAATGGATCACACCCACCAATCTAAAAATCCAAATATTTTAGTTATTATGCATTTAATTAAGTTTTGAAAGTATTAATAAAAATTTATTGTATTGAATAGAATAATGCTTATAGGTATACAAAATTAAAATAATAACATAAATAAAGTAAATAAATAAATATTTCATATATCATAATTGAAAATAATAGATTTTCTTCAAGCTTTATACCTCACATCAAAATAGATATCAAAATTTAGGCACTTATGACTCTCTATGCTGCGGATCTTCGAAAGGATGCTGCTTTGTGGGGTTCAGAATGCAAAGAGTATGATCACTGGAAAGTAGACATGCTATGAAAGGCTTGGCCAGGTCGGGTTGGAGTTTGGCTTGGTGTTGAAGATCAGTGGCTAGTTGGCTGCTGTTGAGGTCGGACATGCATGGGCTAGGGTCGGCCGGCGTCGAGAGAAGCTGGAGACCGACGATAGAAGGTGGAGTTCGGCGGACAGAGATAGTGTCCGAATGGGCTCGATAGCTAGAGAGGAGATTGCTGTGAGTTGCTCGGCCCTTGGAAGGAAGAGTAGTAGGACATGCGTGAGGGAGAGAAGTTTGGTCTACTTCAGCTAGGTGCAAGTATTCGAGCCCTGGAGATGTGCCGTTGTCCCTCAGGGAAAAGAGCTGGACCTCCTCTTTTGTCAGGAGTGTCAACTTAATATTTTTTTGAAAGAGTTAACCGCCCCTCCCATCCTGAATCAGCCTCCCCTGTTCAAAATGAAACCCCTATATTCCCCAAAAAAACAAAAAAAATGAAACCCCTGATCAAACGGCTCAAATCATACCCCCTCTTGATACCCTTGATCTAAAGGCTGATATTAAATCAGAAAAAAAAGCATTTTTAAAGGTATTGTACTCTTAGCGAATTTCAACCATAAGATCTAGGAACTTCTTGATTCGGGGTATGAAAAAGTAAAGCCAAAAAATGATTTGTATTGAAATTTAATTTGAAATTATTTTGAATGGGATTTTATATTATATATATATATATATATATATATATATATATATATATATATATATATATATATATATATATAATTTAATATTTTGAATTTCAATCTAAACTTAATTTATTTAATTTTAAATAAATCAAGAGGATATATATTTAATTTTATATTATATAATTTAATCTAAACTTAATTTATTTATACTTAATCAATTTTAAATTAATTTGAAAACATATATTTTTTTATTATAAATTTAAATTTTAAAAAATAATAATGATAATAATCTCACTTTCTTTCTCCTCGGCACTCGTGAAACAATGTCTGATTTGGGCATGAATGTGCTCATTTAAAAGATCTCGGCGATCTAGACACACTCACGCGATTCGTTTCGCAAAACTAGGTTCAAATCAAAAAGATTTTCTGCACGAAATGAATATGTGTGTTAAAGTCTCAAATGCACCTACTAATTACTCATAAACTCGATGTCGATCCAATCACATATATTTTAAGACATGATAAATGAATAATATGTGATCAAAACGAATAAATTTCAAAGTCAACGATGAATTGAGGTAAAATGCTTGATATGACCCTTCATCTGACATGACGGCACTACGTGCGAGCAAGTATATCGACATATGACATATGCAATAAAGCTATGTGAGTGATCAACTTCAAAAAGGACGTCAACATGTGCTAGCATATTAGAAAATAATTTATGACTCTCAATGCTTAGCACATATCAGATATTTAAAAAAATTAGGCACTTATGACTCCCTGTGCTTCTCGCACAACAGAACTTTCATCAATTTCAAAGATTCATAGAATCACACATTTTGATAAGAGAAGCATATATATCATTCCATTATAGTAAATGAAATGTAAATATATAATTTTTAAAATATATAAAATACTCTATGGGTAAGCAACATATTCAACTATTACGCAGAATTTCATAGTTTTAGATTGTCAACATATTAGCAGGGATTATTCAGAACACTATTTTGAAGTTTTAATTATACTGCAATATTATTTTCTGGTAATAGGATTATTTTTAATTTGATAAAAATAAAGCACTTTTCAAATTATCAAATAAAAATTTTCTAAGAAAATACTTAAATATTTAGAATGGTCACATCTACAACATATAGAAAGTTACACGACAAAAGTTTATCGGTTGTAAAGTTGGAAAATCTTAGAATTTTTATATTTTTAAAAATTGAGATAGACAAAATATAACCAATCTCGATTTAGATAACTTTCAGAATAGAGCTGATGGAAAAAATGAATCAAAGTCAATAAAACCCATCTTTCTCTCACTAAGTTTTCTCCCTTTATCTCTCTAAAATATAGCTAAGGGGTTTTGATTTAATTAAATGAGAGAGAAGTGAATTTTGATATTTTTATAAATATTTGATCTAGCACCTCGACGCTTAACACTATAACACCGTAGCACCTGACCATAGAGCCATAGCATTAGTTGTTTTTTCAAAAACTATAGGAATGATTAATGCTATAGTGTTGCCAACTTGGAGCTGCAGCACTTCCATGGGAAAATTTTTATTTTTTTATGCATTCATACTAACCCATAAGACCCTATTTTGAATAGATTCCGACACTTGTGCATATAGAATACTTATAGACACATGTAGAAGATATGAATTCATGAAGTTCACTTCATTATTCTTACCATACTAGGTCAAAATAGGTACAACTACATGCTTCTTCATTGGGTATTAAAATTCTCCCCTTCTTCGAAAAATATTATCCTCAATATTTTAGAACTTAGATTAAGAAAATAAATTGGGGTAAAAGTGTCTCATCTCAGATTCTTTCTCTTAAGTAGCTTCTCTCTGTATTCTATATTTTCATTGTATTTTAACCATTGGAATATGCTTATTCTTTAATTTTTTAATATCATAGCCCAAATACGCTTTCGGTTCTTCTTTGTAATTCAAATTTGGGCACACTTAATACTTTTTTTATCGATCTCTATTTCCAAAATATGATGCCCATTTCTTCAGATAGGATATGTGGAATATGTTATGAATATCAGATATATACTCTAGCAACTATAATCTATAACCAGACTTTCCAATCCTTTTAATTATTTCAAATTATCCAATGTACCCTAGAATATGCTTTTCTTCCTTTTCAAACCTACTTATGCCCTTCATTAGTTTGATTTTCACATATATAAAATCCCCAATCTGAAATTTCACAGCTTAGTGATTTGCATCATAATACCATTTTTGTCTATCCTATATCACTTTTAATCTATCTCTGATCAGACAGATCTTTTAGTAGCATCATCAACTAAAGCTGGCCCAATTAGACTCCTCTCACTATAGAAAATTCAAGGATTACCAACAACATTTTTGGCAGACTCTTAGTTGAAAGTTCCTGACAGATCAATCAGCCAGAAATTTTGCAGTAAATTCCAACTAAAAATTTCTACTGGAATTTTATATATGACGGTGATTAGTGCACGTGTTGTTTTTTTAGTTGGAATCCAATGTCAAAAATTTTATTTAATTTCTGAAAATTATTTCGCCGGTAAGAGCCCTATTTTGCCCCAACCCATCTTCTTCCTTCATTTCCATATTCTTCCTCCCAAAATTGATGGTATCGCTTGCTCTGTTGCTCGCCATCATTTTAGGTGATTTATTGCTCATTTCTTCCTATTTCTTTGAGATTTAAGAGGTAAAACTCGTTCTCTTTGCTCATTTCTCCTTCCAAGAAATTTGAACCATTAGAACACATGTAATGTTCATATTCGTTCTTAATGATGTAATTAATAATCATTTCAAATTCTTTATAAAAGAATGATATTAAAATTTGATATTTTTTTATTCTTTGTTGACTCTCATCTTTTCCTTTAAGATTAAATTCATTTCAAATGTTATATTTATTTTTTTATATAAATTTTTAAAGATATTTATTGTATAACTTGTTGAGGAAAAAAAGGTTCAAATGATTTAAAAAAACACAAAAAAAAAAATTATATTTTTTAGATTGCATATATTATATCAAAGTGTATGTATGATACATCAAACTATTATGAGTCAAATATAATTAAGTCAATTATTAATTATATTCAACAAGTCAAAATAGCTTTCAAGTAGAAAACAAATTGCTCACAAATACTGAATATTTTTTTACCATTGAAGTCACAATGGTAAAATAGATCAAAGGGTGGAATAAAATAATGTCAAAATTTCTAGTAAATGAAAAAACCCAAAGCACAATAAATGGAGCACTTGCTGAGAGTTTATCGTTCAGTTAACATATTGAAATCAAATGGAATACCACTAGCACAAAAAAAAAAGGAGTCAGTATAACATAAAATTTACACATATTTCTACTTGAGATCTACCAAATCAATTCCCACAAGACTCTTTCATATATAATCTATAATTTAATAAAATTCACATGAAGATCTTTTCATCACTCTATATTTTGAAATTAATTATTTTCAAACAGAAATCCCTTCTATAGCACGTTAAGTAACCACACCACTCTCATCAGCACCCTGTCACTCTACATCACATTTTCCTCCAAATGTACCTCAGATATTACACCCTCTTGTGCACCTCAGCATTCTAGAATAACTATGTTAAATTTGATTGAAAGAAGTTTCTAAGATATGCATAACTTTTCATAAGTAATAGTGATTTTCTATGATTGTTTTATTTTTAGGGTTATCAATTCAAGTCCATATGAATATCCGAGATGAGAGGTGTTTGACGTATAATAAAAAAGAGGTTTTGGATAAGACACCGAAGACCAAGAAAAATGGTAATTTGGGGCAAGAAAATTTGCCAAAAATTTTTGGCGATGATTCAACCCTATTATGTCACTTTTGACGCCATTATTTTTTGTCCGTTATTCATAAAAAATCTACCAGAAAAAATTGACAGAATAAATTTTCTTGTGCGCAATTTACTAACAAAATTTTTTCCATTGGATATCAGTTAGAAATATCTATTTTCGTCATAAATTAGTTGATTTTTGTTAGAAAAATCTGTCAAAATGTGTCATTTTTCCTATAATGTCTCCCCCACCTTTGTTCAAAAAAATAGGTTTATACTATTCTTGTTGTACAAAGCTTCATGAGGAGCCATACCTATGCTTGATTGAAAACTATTATTGTAGGCGAATTCATTCAGAGAAATGTGATCCTCCTAACTTTCATCAAAATTTGTAACACATAATCTCAGAGGATCTTCTAACACTTGAGTAGTCCTCTCAAATTGTCCATGGGTTTGAAGATGAAAAACCTTAATAAAGTGCAGTTTAGTCCCTAGACATTGCTAAATGCCCCTCCACAACTTGGAGGAAGATACGCAATTCTATAAGAAATTATTACCTTTAGTATTCTATGTAGTCAGATAATCTCTCCCATATACACTTGTGCCAATCTATCTGCTGAATTAGCCCATCGGATCGAAATAAAATATGCAGACTTCATCCTTGACTAGATCTAGGGAATCTCATACCAAAATCTATCATCACTTATTTCTATTTTCACTTAGGAATAGGTAACGATTGCAAAAGACTTTTTGATCGTTGATGCTCAACTTTCACTAATTGATAGACTTCATACTTGACAACAAGTTTTTCTTTATCTTTCTTTAGCCCAAGCCACTAGAACATACTTTTCTAATTACTATATATCTTGTTACTCCCTGAATGAATAATATTACTTAAATAGTGTGCTTTTTTTATAGAATCACTTATCTAAGATCTCCAGAACTTAGAACTCACAATATGTTCTTACAAAAAATAATACTAGTTCAAATAATCATAGTTCAAGTTTCTTACCCTACCAAAATTGATATATTAGCTTCAAATGATCTAGATCTAATTTTTGGGCTTCAAAATACTTTTCTAGAGAGATATTTGGATAATCATCTGACCTAGATACGAGAATCTTGATCAATAACTTCTGACTAACTTCTTCCTATCCCAAATCATAAGATCTTTAGAAGTATAAAGCTCAACACTCCATAAGGCTTCCTACTAAAAGTATTTGCCACAATATTTGCCTTAACAAGGTGATATTGAATAGTTATATCATAATTCTTAATTAGATCAAAACATCTCTTTTGCTTTAAATTTAGATCATTCTGAATATGTACTTCAGACTCTGGTGATTAGTAAAAATATCACATCTTACTCCATACAAATAGTGCAGCTAGATCATTAGAGCAAATATAATAATAATAAGCTATAAATCATATGTCAGATAATTTCTCTCATGTGGCTTCATCTACCCAGAAGCATATATTATAACATTTTTGTGTTGCATTATAACACATCACAATCCCTTTAGTAAAGCATCACTGAATACTCGAAATCCTTTTATACTTGATGGAATATTCAAATCTGGTGCATATATCAAACAATCATTCAACTACTAAAAACTCACCTCGCAATCAAGTGTCCAAATGAAAACCAGTGACTTATGAGTCAACCATGTCAAAGGTGTTGAAATTTAAGAAAATGATTTAATAAACTTCACATAATAGCCGGCCATACCTATGAAATTAAGTAACTTAAGGCCTCGACTAATTAGCAACAACTTCAATCTTTTGGGAATCTATAGAGACACTTGTACTGCTCACTATATGTCCCAAAAAGGATATTCTCTTCAGCCAGAATTCATAGTTGGAGAATTTTGCATATAATTGATGCTACCTCATCATCTTTAAAATAATCCTGAGATATACTGCATGATTATGCTCAGAAGCTAAGTAAAATTAGAATATCAAATATGAACATGAACATAAATAGATCCGGACATTCCTTGAATACCTTGTTCATCAGATCCATAAAGATTACAGGTGCATTAGTCACTCTAAAAGGTATAGCTAAGAACTCATAATATCCATATCGGGTATTAAATGCAATCTTTGCCATATCTTCTTCTCTAACCTTCACCTGATAATTCCCAGATCTAAGGCCAGTCTTAGAAAGTACAGAAGCTCTCATAAACTTATCAAATAGATCATCATTTCTTGGCAGATGATACTTATTCTTGATTGTTAACTTGTTTAGTTCAATGTACTCAATGTACATGCGTATATTACCATCCTTCTTCAGAAAGAGAGCAAGTTTTACCTATAGAGACATACTAGGATGGAAAAAATCTAGATCAACTAACTCTTGAAGTTCCTTAGGTGACATTCTATATGGAGCCTTAGATATCGGAGCAATATCCAAAAATATATCAATATAGAAATCAATCTCCCTATTTGGAGGCCAACTCACCAACTACTTAGGGAACACATCGAAAAACTTCTGGAATATTGGGATATCATATAAAGATCGAAATTCCATGATCCTATCATGAATAGATCCCAGAAATACCATACACCCTTTCCTCCATAATCTATATACTTTCATAATGAATATCAAACAAGATGTAACTCCTCTAACTCCAAAAAATAAATAGCTTTTACTATCTAGGAATAATGTAACCCTCTTCTTTACACAATCAATTTGAGCCCTTTATCGACTCAATCAATCCATACCTAAAATAATATCAAACTAAAAAATAGGTAGTAATTTTAAACCAAACCTCCATTTCCTACTAGAAATTTATGTCATAGAAGTATACTCTATTAACTACCATACCCTCCCCAATCAACAAAATAATAGATAAAGAGAAAGGAAATAGTATAGAAAGTAAGAGTAATGAATTAAAGTATCACTTGAAAATGAACTAGTAATTTGCACTAAAATAAAATAAAATACGACAAGGTAGTTTAGAAATATAAAATATATATATATAATAACAACTAGAGTATCTTTGACCTCGTGCTGAGTCAAAGTATAGATGCATGCCTAAAGTGGAGCTAGAGCAATAAAACTAACATTTTCTCTCTAACTACTCTCAGACGATCTCCCTTTTATAAAATTAAAACTATTATCTCTACTAGATGATCCCTCAGTAAACATTCAAGGTGCAACTCTCATAACTCCCCCTATTGGTCTAACATAACTCTTAGACCTGGGCTAAGAACATTGGTCAAGTCCTACTTGCGGATACTCGGCCACTTTGTGTCCAGTCTGACCACATAAAAAGAACTAACCTATCATTTAGTAGCACTGACCAAAATCTCTCATGCCAAAAGCTCTAGCACATAGGTGCCCCACTGTATAACATTCAATACTGAAGGTGTAATAAATCAAATATTTGAAATAAATTTATTTAAAAAATATAAAAATTCTAAAGTAGAGCTCTTTGGCACTAATTTGATGAGCACTATGGCATTAAGCTATGAATAGTATATATATATATATATATATATATCCTTACCTCACCCCACTGACTTTGTCACTTGATTGCTTGACTAGGAAGAAATTGAAAGAGGGGAAGAAGAGAGGGGAGACAGAAAGCTTTTAGATTATATTTGTCGGTCATTTCTGTTACAGATTTTATTCTATTCATTATAAGTGACTAAGCTCTTACTTCTATTTTTAATAATTTTGATTTATATAAATTTTTTCTCCTAAATTTGTTAAAAATGTATTATCTCTTAATTTCATAAGCTTTCACCGTGCAAGTTAGTTATATTATAGATTTGATTATTCTAAATGATTTAATATAATTTTATTATATTTTAAATGAAGTACTGAATGATATCAGATACATAATATGATAACTCCATGTGATACCCTATTAATCTACGTGATTTATTGATTGGGAGTCATAAAGAGCTGGAGATTGATTGAGACTTATAAGGAGTCATGACAACTAATTCATGTGATTCAAGGGGAGGTATAAGGAGTACATTAATTGAGAGTTATAAGAGGAGAATGATTGGGAGTCATAAGTGCAGGAGCAAGATAACCTTAAGATATAGTCATTAAATATTTGAATATTGATACTGACACTACTACGAATAATATATTGATATTATGACTGACATTAATACTGTTTTCTATCATTATCACTATTTAATATTATTGGTTAGTATTGTTGACTGTTACTGCTACTATAATTGATGATGTAATGGATTGAGATGTGATAAACTATAAAAGGATAAATTGATATAGATAATCAGTATAGATATTAATGTATATAATTCTTTATATGATTTATATCATATTATTCTTTTTTTATCTTGCATTGGCTTCTGTTATAAGATTTTAGTTATTTACTAGGCTATATGCTAATTATGTGGTTTTATATATTTTCAAGAAAGGGTAAAGATCCTATGATATAAGGCTCCGGATAAGATAAAAATATAATCATGTCTCTTTCCTCTGTTTATTGGTAAGCTCTAGTTAAATGATTATAATAAAAGATAGATGTAATGCTTCTGAAATATATCTTAGAGTATAACAAAATGGTATCAGAGAAATAATTATTGGAAGAATTAAAATATAACTAGAGCTTATGAGTGGAATAGAAATATGATTTTTTATTTATAATTAGTTGATTTGAGTTTGAAATTTTATTTTGAGCAAGCTCTCTCTCGCTCTCTCTCTCTCTCTCTCTCTCTCTCTGACTAATATAAAAATGTTGAGGATGATATTTTTTAAAGGTGGGGAGATTGTAATAACCTAAATATTTGAAATAAATTTATTTAAAAATATAAAAATTTTGAATTAGAGCGCTTTGACACTGATTTGATGAGCACTATAGTGTTAGGCCATGAATAGCATATATATATTTTACAGCCTCACTCCATTGACTCTCTCACTTGATTGTATGGCTAGGAAGAAATTGAAAGAGGGAAAAAGAGAGAGGAGAGAGAAAAGCCTAACACTATAGCGCTCATCAATGGTAAATCTAAGAAGGGCAAAATTTTTAAATAGGTACCATTAAAAATTTAATTATTATTTATAACAAAGGATACTCTTTTTGTTGTGTGATAGTTTAGTAAAGTCATTTATTTGATGTTATTGCTAGCATGAATCTATCATATTATGTCAGTTGTAAAGCAATAATATCCAATCAATTATTTTTGTAGTAGATGGAATAGATCAGGTATGCCATTAATATTTTTGTAGAAAAGAATTTTGTGTATGTATAAATGTGTGATATCTTTATATTATGCTATATAAGTGATGCACTACAAGTGAAGTTGAACATTGAGAGCAGTTGCTTCTATTAGTTTTTTTTTTCAAAAACTTGAGTTATACAGTTTTTCAAAAACACAATCGGCATCCTCCCCCTAGCCTTGACTAGTAGGAACTCACATACCTCATCATCTATGATATAGACCATAGTGTGACCACTATTATTATGCAATCAACATGCAAGATTAATGTGTATTATATTATCACGAGGTAAGGATCAAGGGACTCTAAGTTTAAGTCGAAGGACTCTAAGTTTGGGTTGTTCAAATGCTAATGTGTTGTTAATCTCTAGAGGTCTATTTCTTCCCCCAATATATGTAGGTGTAAAATCATCTGTTAGTTGCAGCTCCTCATCACAGAATAAGACACTACTATTAAATCAAGTTTTCGCATCACTTTTTTTGGTGTACTGCAACAGTTAAAACACCTAAATAAAGAGATCTACCATAGAGATTAATCAACAAAATGACAGCCAATTAGACACCGTGTAAGACAAGAAAGAGATGGATAGTGATTTCCATGCAAGCTTTTGTTGGTACCTTTATCTGCATAATGCCTAACTTCATTACTTTAATGCATACTTCTATTTTCAAATATATTTAAAATTACTATACTACCGAAATTGTAGTTTATAAAATTCATTACGTTGAAAAATATGACTAAAGAAAAAGAGCTTAAAGGCAATAACTATATACCTTCTTAGCTGGTTTCCTTCACCAATAATTGGAAGAAAGGTGCCTATTAACCTCCAGAGGGAGTGATTATTATTAATAATATAATGAAAGAAACATGGCGACATGTTTCTTTAGTCATAACATTACTGTTTGTTTATTGCGATTAGTTTCAAGGAAAGAAAATGCAATTGTTGAGAGCAAAAATGGCTGTAGTAATATGAAAAGCAAATCAGTCCATCAAAGCCAAAGTATTGTAATGCAGAAAAACTCATCTTTTGGGCCAATAAAAACAAGTAAGAGCATAAATTCTCAGTTAAAATGCAGCAATGATATAATCTAATGCCAATAGCTAACCCTGTTGGCCTAATCTTAGAGAGATGGTTACCATTTCAGCAAAATAATCAGAGAAAACCTAATATAAATCTTGCCCAATATTTGCTTGGAGGTTGCTCGGACAATTTGAGAAGCTGGAGAAAAAAAGATCGAGAGCGAAATGAGATGTGAACTGCAGAAAGGTGGCTGCGGCGAAGTTTTTGTTAGAACGACAGCACCGGCGTTGGTGTTTGTTGGGGAGATGGGTTGCCAAGTACGCAGAGAAGAAAGGTCAGGACTAGGAGAAGTTGCGATCGAATTAACTAGAGCTAGGAAGTACTCGTTCAGCTATATTAAATAAAGAAGAGGTTTAAGAGTGCTGGTGTGCACTATAGAAAATTCAGGCATTACCGGCGGACATTACCCGCGGCTAAAGGACCACCGGTAATAACGGCAGTTGAACTGGCTATCTAACCGCCGGTATTAACCGGCGGTTTTCAAAAAAAAACCGCCGGAATTAGGGGCGGTATAATAACCCCCGGTAAGCCCGCCGGTTGTATGTTTTACCGTCGCTGGTACCGGTGGCCTTGGCCGCCGGAAACGGACCGCTAGAATACGTTTCCTAAGCTGTTTGTAGTTTTCAAAACCGCCGGAAAAAACTGCATGTAATGCCTGAATTTCCTATAGTGGTAGACAGGCTATAGCAACGATAATTAATTTGTTGTTAGTAATCGTTGCGAAAACCCCACATTCTAGTAGTGAGAGTAGGTGTGACATATTGTCTGATGGTTAATTAGGGGGTAAATAGATTACACATACACTATGCAAAAATTTAAATAAGTTGTGTTGCGATGATCATTACCATTGATATTAGGTCATCATATGCATATTTATTCTACACCACAAATGAGTTGTTCATATGACAGAACACCAATACATAAACTTCAGAATTTAATAATAATTATTATATAAATAATTAGAAAGATAGTTTGAAATGTTAAGAATACATATGTTAGTTAAAAAAATATATGGTGTCAATTCATTTATACATAATAAAATAAATAAGTAAAAGAATAAGTTAACATTTAATAGTTTCATATATTCTTTCTAATTATTATTAAATATGTTAAATTAAAATGACATCTTAACTTTTAATATTGCAATAATTTACTAAAATTTATTTATGGGATACATAATTAATTAAAAAAATCACTATATACTAAAAGAAAAAATATAGCCTGAATTAATATTTTTCTATGCTTGGTTTACTCTCATTAATATTAAATCTTGCAAAGCTCTTTAAAACTCGTTGTTCTTAGAAGAAACTTGTATTGTAAATTTGAGATAGCTCCATTTTTAAAATAAAGTTCTTAAGTGGGTTGTTGGTAGAAGTTTTGCATAGTATATTGATATATTAGATGTATGATTGTGTTTTATTGGCTAAAATTAAATTATAACAATTTTATGAATTAAGTATTATTAAATTAAATTGATAATTTTATTAAAATTATTTAAACTAAAATTAAATGTACCATTTTTAATTTTTAATATTTAAAAATTTATTTTATTTTTAAAATATTAAATAATTAAAGATCTGTAAGATTATGTTAAAAAAAGTTTTTAATGATAAATAAATTGTATTAAAAAAGTATTTCTACACATTTACATTTACTAGCAATAATTCAAATATTATATATGCTTCTTAATTTATATTTGTAGTCTGATTTAATATTTTTGTATGTTTATGCTATTTATTATAAAATATCTAAAATTAAGTTGATATTTTTTATATAATTATTTAAACTATAATTAAACGATAACATTTTCAAAATATATAATATGTACAGTGAAAGTTCGATAAGGATGTTAAGCCTAAGTGAATTTGTCCCTAGGCACACCAAGAGGGGGGGATGAATTGGTGAATTTTAAAAACTAATTACTTAATTTAAAAATAAAGACAATATTTTTGAAATTTTCAATATTTGAAAGTACTAGTAGCAATTTTTCACTTAGTGTGGAAGCAAGATGAAATTACCAAAATATGAAAATAACGATGATGAAATTCTAATCAGTAGAGCTAATCGTTGAGCACAATTTTAACGAAGCAGTTATAACGAAATTAAGGTGTAAAAAGTAAAATGCAGAAAATAGAAATCAGAATAAACATACCAGAGATTTGTAGTGGTTTAGTCAAATAATGACCTACATCCACTCCCCGGAGTCCTCCACGCTGAGTATTGCACTATCACTATAGTGTCTCTCCTTTCACAGCAAGGAGGAGAAGCCCTTACATGAATCATTTCCACCAAACACGATGCGGCGGAGAGCCGGAAGCTTTGTCACCCTCCAGGCGACGGAAGGGGACATTCAATCTTTTTCTCCCTCCTGGAGAAGGTAGAGTATCCTGAACTCTTTTATCACTATCCTGGTGATGGCGGAGAACCATGTCCTTGAGTTGAAGAATTTCTCCCCGGAGCCACCCATAAAATCTAGACATACACTTGGAGGGCCAAAGCAAGACACTTGCTTGGAGCAACTATGTGATCCCCTCACATACAAGCTCTTCCTCTTCTTCCCAAAGCTCTCCTAGATCTTCTTCTCAAAGCTCCCTCTCAAGAACACTCAGCAACCAAGGACTTCAAACAAGTCACTTAAAAAAGATTAAATATAAGGCCTCACAAAAAGCCCTAAATTCAATTCTGCTACTCTAATCATTTAGTACGATCATGGATAGTCTTGAATGATTAGTTCAAAGTACTCCTGTTAGTATTGTATGAAGAGCTAAGTGCTGCACGATTAGTTCAAGGAATTGGGCTAATCGTCCAGGACCATTTAGATCATCATCCAGTATGATTAGTTCAAATGACTTGAATTATCGTCCAATATAACTAGCGGCGATTTAATTATCATCCCATGTAGGAATCGAGTCGTATAGTATGATTGGTCAAATCGTTCTGTATGATATGACTGGATCAATTAATCCAAAATTATTTTCTAATCATAGAATTAATTTAGGCAAGATTTAATTATATCGTACACTACGATACCTATCATCCAGTACGATGAGTATAAAATTTGAATTTTAAAATATTACTGAAATTATGATTGGCGGCTGAGATCCTGATTTCAGTTGATCGTCTTGTGCGATATACATCATACAGTACGATTATTTCATTATGCATTAATTATCATAATTAGCCTTTTTAATCATTTTCTGATTAGCTAATTGTATAATATAATATTAGTTGTACATATTATCACTAACTCAGTCCCTTGAGTGTGTATGTGCATGATTTCCAAGCTTAGTATCTACCAAATACATATTTTGACTCAAGAAATATTAAAATACATAATAATTAAAATTGCATACTCTTCACAACATACTTAATCCTAGTCTACCCAATCTTAAGCTGATTAAACTTGCAAGTGTACGGTGGGCTTGAAATGTTAGTGTATAGAAAAAATAGATATACAATAATAATAATTAACATGAGGTGGTATAGTAAGAAATCCAATAATATTTGTTATCATCAAAATCACAGGACTTGAGCCCAGATTTATAACAATCTTCAACTTTTTGATGATGGCAAATATTATTAGTAAATAATCTCAATTATATTTTTGCTATTTCCTAAACTCTCCCTTATTAGGCGAATATTTTAAAAAATAGGGAGGTTTTTTATTATTTTTATAAGGAAAATAATGCATAAGTAAAGAACACACAAATAGTAGGAAAAGAAAGGGTAATCATTCCACACAACATACCAACAACAAACCACTCCCCCTTTTGACATCACAAAAAGGAGAAAACAGTTAAACAAAAACACTAAGGAGAAACACAGAAGTAAAAATAATACAAACACAAGGGTGAAAATACAAAGCAAACTAAAAGTATGTAGGGTCCTGATCAGGTGGTGGTGGCCGTGGTGGTTGGAAGAATCAGTAGATTGAGGCAAATTGCTCCCTAAACTAAGCTATATTATTATCGTACTATTATTGCTGATGTGCTACATAGTTATCAAAGCAAGCCATATCATTATCATGCTGATGTTGCTGCTCTACTACATAAGTATCAAATCGAGCTTCCTACTGTTTAAACCTCTAAATTAGCATATCATACTGAGACTACTGGTGGACAGGTGTTGGTGCTGGAACTGGTGTTGGTGCTAGGCATCCCTCTGCTTCCACTAGCTCGTGTTCCACATAGCAAACATTACGGCGGTGAGCACTATAAAGGACGTGGAAGGAGCTATTGGAATAAAAAATTTGAACATAATCTAGGGGTGTAGGGAATTAGAAGCTATATTTGGATTCAAGGATGAAAGCGATTATGTGGCCTAATGCAAGATTTGACTTTCTTTTGTGTCTAGGATCTCTAATGCAGGTTAAGTACTCAAGATATCAAATGATTAAATCGACTGCATTGAAATCTATCTCAGCCATTATGAAGTAGGTAGTCATGGATAGAAGAGGTTTAATGTTAATTTGATCCCCAGCTTTTGGAATTATGAAGTTGCAAAGGTTATGTTGGATGATTCTAGCATCCCGCACTAAGATATTGACATGGGTGATGTGGTATCTAAGATTTGTTTCCCTAAGGGTAGTATTTGCAAGGGTCTAGTCATAATTAGGATTTGAAGCTAGAAGGTGAAGTTTTTCATCAGTTGTGGAAAGGTAGAGGAATTCATGAAAATTTTGGTAGGTGATTTTGACTGGCCTCTTATTTACATAAGATTGGAGGGTAGTACCCTCACTATTAATTCAGAGACTAGCAAAAAACTTGAAGAGATGTTCAGAATTAAATGTGTAGGCAAGTGTGAGAATAAACTAAAGAGTGGTGCAAGCAAAGAGAGAAAGTACCTAAAAGTTTAAAACTTCCTGGTTTATGATCTTGGAATGTGTGATCTCAATAGTTTTGTATTGAGTATAGGCTTCATCATCAGAGGCTTTGACAAACCAAGGATCTACGGGGCTTCGAGAAGAACTTCCTACTAGAGCTCGTGAGTGCTTTCCTCTAGTCATTTTAAAGAACAAGATAAGGGAATAATAGTGGAATAGGAATTGAATGAAGAAAAGCTTTGAATTTTCTCTCCTTAAATAGAATGGCCATATTGTATAGCACGATAAAGTGCAATCAATTTCATCCAGTCCGATCAGTCAAAAAGGTAGTCTTATCATACAATATGACCAGAATCGTACAAACCTGGATGATTGTTGACTAATCAGATCATCCTATATGAACATGTGTTCGTATAGTATGATATGATATTAAATATCATACAAGCTGAATTCAATTTATCTAACGTCCAATTTCACGTGTATCGTATAGTATAAAATAGGTGTTCGTATGTACGATCACTAATAATTGATCAATATTAGCCATTAGATGTGATGTGATCAGTGATTTAATATTTTGTGAATATCGTATAGTACGATGTGGGATTGTTTAGTATGATGTGAATAAAATTTAGAAAGTGGTGTGTGATAATCAGGAAAAACTCCATAAAAGGAACACAAAATAAATCACTAGTAATAATATAAATAGTCATAAAATGAATTTAAAAGAAAACCACACAACATCATAAATTTTTTATTTTATTTTCAAATTATCCTAATTCAAGCATGAATATCTATAACACCTAGTCTTATCCTTAAGGTGCTAAAGGTTTCAAAAGCTAGGGGTTTTGTAAATATATCTGCCAATTGATTTTTAGTGGCTATATAATGTAGCTCTATATTCCCTTTTATCACATGATCTTTAATAAAATGGTGCCTAATGTCTATGTATTTGATCCTTGAATGTTGGATTGGATTCTTTGATATAAAAATGACACTAGTGTTATTACAGATGATTTGAATGGTGCCTACAAGTAGTCCAAGATCTAAGATTTTTTATTTAAGTCATAGGACTTGTACAAGATAACTCCCAACAGTTATGTATTATGCTTCAGCAATAGATAGGGCTACAAAGTTTTATTTTCTACTGGACCTGGATACTAAAGATTATCCTATGAATTGGCATATTTCATAGGTGCTTTTCTTATCAACCCTACAACCTACAAAGTCTAAATCAGAATATCCTATGATATCAAAGGAAGTACTATATCGATGATACCAAATTCCAAAGTTTTGGGTTCCAAGAAGATATCTAAGAATTCTCTTAACAATAATTATGTAAGATTTTTTGGGATTAGCCTAAAATCTTGCACAGAGATAAACACTAAACATGATATCAGGTCTAGTAACAGTTAAGTAAAGGAGTGATCCAATTATCTCTCTATACTTTTTTTGATCAACTAATTTTTCATTTGGGTCCTTGTCTAACTGAATAGTAGAGCTCATGAAAGTGTTTATTGTCTTAGCATTATCCATTTCATATTTATTAAGGATATCCATAATGTATTTTGATTGGCTAAGAAAAGTTCTATCATCATTCTACTTCACATTAAATCTAAGAAAGTAGTTTAGCTCTCCCATCATGCTTATCTCAAACTCTACACTCATAGTTTTTGAGAATTTATCATAAAAATTTTTATTTATAGATCCAAATAATATATCATCAATATAGATTTGTACTATGAGTAGATCATTTCCTTCTTTCTTTAGAAAGAGTGTGGTGTCTACACTACCCTTAATAAAGACTCTATCTAGTAAAAATGTGCTTAGCCTTTTATGCTATGCTCTAAGTGCTTATTTTAGTCTATATAATACCTTCTTTAACTTGAACACATGATTTAAAAATTATAAAATTTTAAATTCTAGGGGTTGCTCAATATAAATATCCTCTTTAATCACCCTATTTAAGAAGGCACTCTTAACATTCATTTGATACAATTTAAATCTCCTAAAGCAGGCAAAAGCTAATAGCACCCCAATGGCTTCTAGTCTAGCTATAAGGGCAAAGGTTTTCTCAAAATTAATCCCTTCAACCTGGTTGTACCCCTTAGCTACTAATTTAGCCTTATTTCTTATTACTATGCCAGAGTCATTTATTTTATTCTTAAAAACCAATTTTGTTCCTACAATACTGTGGTCTTTAGGTCTATTCATCAACTCCCAAATATCATTTCTAATAAATTGATTTAATTCTTCTTGCATTGCTAGGATCTAGAATTCTTTAGATAAGGCTTGATCAATATTGGTGGGTTCTATCATAGAGATAAATACAGAATGACTAACTTCCTTCCTAAGTCCATGCATAGTTCTAACACCTTTAAATGAGTCTCTTAAGATCGATTCTTTAAAATGACTAGAAGAATATCTCCATTCTCTAGGTAGGGATTTCTGAGGTTCTACTCTATCTCCTAAGTCAATAGCTTCTACCCCTTGAATTACCTCTACTACTACTTCTTCTTCTTATTTAGATTCTGAGGTTCTATTTGATTCATCAAACATAACATGGGTAGACTCTTCTACTACTAAGGTCCTCTTATTGAAGATTCTATAGGCCTTACCTACAGATGAATAACCTAAGAAGTCACCTTCATCAAGCTTGAGATCAAATTTTTCTAAGGGTGATTTTCTACTTAATAAGATAAAGCATTTACACCCAAAAATATGCAAGTGAGAAAGGTTGGGTGTCCTACGCTTAAGGAGTTCATAGGGTATCTTATTCAACATGGCTCTAATATCACACTGTTCAAAACATAACAAGCAGTATTTATTGCTTCTGCCCAAAAGTATCTTAGAAGAGAGTATTCCGCTAACATGGCCCTATAAGCTTCTACCAAAGTTTTATTTTATTCTCAGCTATTCCATTCTGCTAATGGGTCCTAGGGGTAGAGAAGTTTTGTTATATCCCTATCTCTTAATAGAAAATTTCAAACCTATCATTCTCAAACTCTCCACCATAATCACTATGAATGGTTGAAATTTCACACCCTAATTTTCTTTGTATCCATGTAGAGAAGGTTCTAAACTCCTCAAATAATTCACTTTTCTATGCTAGAAATCTAACCTAAGTGAACCTAAAATAGTCATCTACTATTACAAATACATATAATTTTCCTCCTAGGCTTGCTGTACTAACGAGTCCAAATAGGTCCATGTGGAGAATTTTTAGTGTTGTAGATGTGTTGATTTCCTTAATTGAATGAAATGAAGACTTAACTTGTCTTCCTAGTTGACAGGCATCATATAGGTGGTGCTTAGTGAAGACTAACTTAAGAATGCCTCTAATTAGATCTTTTTTGATAATCTTTATGCTTGCATGACATAGTCTTCTATGTCATAGCTAAGAATCATCAATAATAGTTTTCAAACACAATGAATTAGAATATTTAATGTAGTTCAAATCAATCATATAAATGTTATTTACCCTTTTTCCTTCTAAATAGCTTGGGTTCCACCTTATGCTTGAATGAATGATATGAATGCATGCTATATTGTGATGCATATAATTTTGGTCTCCACACTAAATGTGTCCTATGGTTGATAGTGCAAGTGTGGGCTATATGTCCTAACATGCCACAAGAGTAACACCTAACACCAGGAAATAAATTTACCAATCTTAGTGGGTTATGGTGCCTCTTCCTAGGGTTATGTGATGCATGCTATGATGAAGGGTTATAAATCTATGCCAAGGTAGTTGATGGTTTATTATTTTGAAATATTTTTATTTTTTCTTCTAGAAACTTATTTGCAATTTCTAGAATAGATACTTCTATTTTTAATAGATGCTCACTTTCATCTATTCCTAATGCATATGCTTCTAATTCTTTGAATGATTTTTCTAGTTCAATATGCGAGGTTTTCAAGAAATCATATGCGTTAGATAGATCAGTATGCTTCTTATTTAATGCATCATATTCTTCAAGTAAAGTCATATGATTGCTATCTAAAGTAGAATGCTTCCTTACCAAACTTGTATACTCTTTTTATAAAGTAATAAAATTAGTGTTTATAATAGCATACATTTTCGTGAGCTTCCTATATACATTGTAAACTTTTTCTAATATTTAAAATAATTTATTGTAAGAAAGCTCACATACCTCCTCTTGATCAGAATGATAAAGATTATTATCTGCCATTGGGCATAAATTGGTTACCTCCTCTTCTGCTTCTATTTCTAATGATTATGAAGCAGAATCTACCCAAAATGCCTTCTAAGTCTATTGCTTACCCTTTTGAACTTTATCCTTTTTTTACCCTTCTCCTTGATCAGTTGTGCTTTTAGGTTGGGGCAATCTGACCTCAGGTGTCCCAGCTTCCAGCATTCAAAATAAATAATATTAGAATAAGTCTTAGAATTCTTATTTTATTTACCTTTATTCCATTACTGATGACGCTTTTATTTTCTTCTTAGGAAGCTTTTAAATTGTCGTGTCATCAGTGTTATATCATCCTCTCCTTCGAATGCAGAGCTGTCACTTTTTAACTCATTTACTTTTAGTGCTACCACTTTGTCCTTCTTCTTGTATCATGCATCCTGCAATCTTTGACTCACACCTTGCTCATAGGCAATGAGTAAGCCTAACAAGTTATCTATGGAATAAATGTTAAGATCCTTTGATTCACAAATGGCGGTAACCTTAGCATCATAGTTACTAGGCAAACATCTAAGAATTTTGTTTACTTTCTTAGAGTTGAAAAGTTCTCTCCCTAAAGCATGCAAATATGTTACGATATGTATAACCTAGTGTACATGTCTAAAATGGTTTTGCCAGGTTTCATGCAAAAGAGTTCATAATCATGCAATAAAATATTTAGCCTAGATTATTTAACCTCATCGGTTCCCTCATATGTGATACATATTTTTTCCTAGATTTTCTTTCGAGTAGTATAGATAGAGACTCTCATATAATCTTCTGACTTAAGAGTACAAAAAAAATAGTTCAAATATTTTGCATTCCCATTACTCCATTCATTAAATAGTAACTCAATTTTAAGGCCATTGATAAGATGAGATGGTGTAGAATAATGTTTTTGTACTAAAAATCACATATGAAAAGTGATAAGTTATAAGAAAGTAGACATGCCTATTTTTTAGAAATTAAATGGTATGTTGTCAAATAAAGGTGGAAGAGTAATAGAGTAACCTTCTACGGTGTTCCTATTTTCAAAATGTGTCATGAATCATTTTCCTCTAGGTTTTCTAAAATAATATTTTGGAGTACCGCTTTGATACCAATTGAAATTTTGATAAGGATGTTAAGCCTAAGTGAACTTGTCCCTAAGCACATTAATTGGGGGAATTTTGAAAAGGGGTTTTTGAAAAGCCAAATTTTCTTTGGGAATTTTAATTCAAGATTTCAGTCCCACAATTGAACATGTCATTACGAATGATATATCGCCCTAGAAGATGAAGATATCATTCCTTGATGAGTTCATATAATAGAATTGAGTATTTCATCAAGGATATAATAGTTCAATTCAAGGGAGGACGACATATAACCCTGAAGGGTTAAAATGACATCCTATCAGGCATTTAACTATAATAGTATGGATGTGAGATCATTAATTTCATATTCAGGAGTATGATAACAAAGGATATATCCTCCCAAGGAAAGAAAATATAGCATGTTGTAAATTATTCGAATATAATAATAATGATTGTTATTGATTTAATTTTTCCTAAAGAAGACTAATTGAGTTTCAAAAATTAATTTTTTGAAAAATTGATGTGGGTCCTAAATCTCCTAAGAGCGCAAGCCATCGTAGTTAATCACTTTATTGGGAGGTCGAATTCCTTACAAATACTCTCGACTAAAATAATGATAAAAATTCTGTTTAGAGATTTCAAGGATTAGAATCAAAGAGGCAGAATTTAAAATCTCAATTGGGATGGGATCAAAGTGGAGCACTTATTTTTGGAACCAATGAAAGAGAGATAGGGGACACCTTGAGATTCTAAAATAGTTTAGAAGAGTCCCAACCTAATCTAAATATTGGGCTTTAAATTTTTGATTGGGAGAATTTGTAATTTAAGTTAGGCAATTTATTAGAAATTTGAGATTATATTCGTGGAGGTTGGGGCCTTATGACTAAAAATCTACCCTTGATCCTAGATCTAAATTGGGCACCGGACCGTAGTATCCCGAACCTAACTAATACAATGTAAAATTTGAACTTACCCCGACCAGGATTGGGGAGCCAGCTAACCACCTAGTCCATTTAAAATCTATGGATCTGATTATTTTTATGAAAGAGTGGCAGGGATGTTATAATTAAAGCTTTTGAGAATTAGGATCGACATCTAGAGCATATTCTAATAAGTCTCTTGAATTACGTAGGGTGAAAATGCTTAAAACAAATGTAATTAAAATTATAGACTCATTTTTAAATTGATTTTTAATGCAATGCATGCTGATCGACTTGATTAAATATATAAAATGAAATGTAGCAATTTTAAAAAGGCTTAAAAATAGTTTTTTATCCTAGAGATTGCATAACATCCTCTTGACAGGACTATACTCTAATAAGTCAGGTGGCCTGCCAGAACTCGTATGCGAGAAGGTGCTTAACAAGGAAGAGAAGGTAAAAGATGTTTATGCTGACTCCCAGTACTCTCGGGCTTACTTCTTAAATTGTTATAGTTTTATATTGGCCTAAATTTTTTTTATTTTAATTTTAAGTAAAAAAAAGTTATATGTGCCCTTAATGAGCCTTCGATCAATCTAGGCTAAAACAAAACTCATCAAGAATATTACCAAAAAGCTAGAAAGAGTAGGCAAACTTATACGTAATCATATTACATAAATATATCAATAAATTAAATCAATTAAATAAATGTCCATAGATAAACTACCTATTTATTACAACCTAGAAATTACATAAATTAAAAGTGGTCGGGCACCACTAATCGCAAACCCGGATTCGAATCCTAGGACAAACGCAAGTCACTTTGAGTGGGATACTCTTTGTCTTCAACTCTTCGTCCTTCTCCTCTTCAGGCTCCTTGGATTCATCATATATGTATACCCAAATAAAAAAGAAAACCCTTCCCCCCAAAGGGGAGGTTATTCTTTTTTCTTTGGGTATTGAAATCATCCAAACTTGGGCTTCCAAATAGAAAGGGACTATCCCCCTAAGGGGTATTATTTCCTCTTTAGGGGGATATTATTTCCCCTTTGGAATCCAAATTTAAATGTATGTATCCCAACTCATACGTTTAACTTTCACAACTCTTAACTTTAAATAAATTACATTGATATTAAAAAGAAAAATCTAGACTCTCCTGTAGGGTTATTCTAAGCATTTAAAAATAAAATATATTCCAAACAGTTTATATATGTATAGTAAAAGAAAATTATACTTAGCCATGATCTTATTTATTTAGGGGCTAAGCAGTTGGAACACATGTAACATTTATAATAATTATTAATTTAGCCCTCCTCTCCCTTTTATTGCCCTGCATGAGCATGGCCACCTATAAAAAACTCAGTGAGCAACAAGATTGGTCCTAACTTAAGGGTAAACTATTGCCCATCACATCAATTTATAGATTATAGTTAAAGTAAATAAATACTCATATCAATTAATTTTCAATCACAGCATACAATAAAAACTCAGAAAAACTCGGCACAAAAAAAAAAAAGAAGTAAACACCGATCTAGCCTAGGCTAGAATTAGTTATCCTTGCAAATCATCTAGAGTGTATGAGAAGGTTGTGTGCTTGGGATGTGTCCTAGAATTGGTGTTTTGTTAAAGTTGTCTAATGTTCAGGTTTGTTAAAGGTCAAAAGAGAAAAATCTGGTCAGAGTTTATATATTAATTTATTAAGGTTTATCTTAAAATACATTTTTAAGGTTGATTGACTAGATGTATTTAATTAATTAGAGATTAATGGATTGATAAATTTTAATTAATTTGATTAGTTACTTATTTTAAGGATTAATTAATTTAGATTTTTCACTAACCAGTTTGTGGTATTGTCATAGTGGGCTCGAGGAACCAGGCCTCCTTAGGACACTTAGCCCCACAGCTTAAGGTAGTCCAGCCTATAAACCAAGTTAATATAGCTGAATTAAGGATTTTAATTTGTTTAAATAATTAATAGTTACTTAATTTTAAGGTTTTACACTCCATTGAATCCGTTTGTGGCATTGTCATATTAGGCTATAAGAACCAGGCTTCATTAGGATACTTAGCCCCACAACTCATGGTAGTCCATCCTAAAAATTTCATCTTTGGAGTGCTTATTATGTATTAAGATATTGGTTGATTGATTTTATTGATTAAGTTATAATTTTCTAAAATTGTAACCTATTATTGAATTTTTTGGAATTATTTAAATGCATTAACTAAAGGATCAAAAATTAACTATTAAAATTAAAGTGATTCCTAAAATTTCAATATTTGTTCTAGATAATAGACCTTAAGATGAGTAATTAGGCTTTGAGTTTGCTCAATTTGGAATTCTCTACATCAAGTTATAATTTTTTAAAATTTTGACCTAATTTTGAACTACGGTTAACGGGGGAGTTGACTTTTTGACTTTAACTTAATTTTGGAGGTTTGACATTTTTATGAAATATTAGATTTTAATTAGAGTTGAATGATTTTGAGTTTAATTAAATTATATTTTTCTAGAATTATTGGTGATTTTTTGAAAATTTGGATATTTTGGAATTTTTTTAAAAAAATGCCTGATTAAGGAGATTTAAGATTTTGATCCAAATCACTCTCAAACCTCTTGGAATCATCCCCAAAGGTTAGGAATGCCTAAGGAGATATTTCCAAGTATTTATGGATTTTTTTGAATTTTTAAATATTTTTAATTAATTAAATGAATTAATTATTAGTTTTCCTTCAAAATTAAATTAAGGTTAAATTAAAGGTTATCTAATAGAGCTCTTATTTTGTGGATTGAGGATTCAAGTATGAGCAAATAGATGATTTATTTTAATTTTTTGGATGTAATATGAATTAATAGTGAATTAATTAATGTTCTGGGCCAAATCTTAGAAGGGATTTTAGGGTTCCTAGTTGGTGGACCAAATGGCTACCAAATCCAATGAATTTCAGGCCATGAGATCACCTAATCTCAAGATCCAATCCTCTTACATTTGGGCCCAAATGGAGCTCTCTAAGGTGGTTAACCAAACCACCTAAAGTAACCTCTAGGTCACATTCAAAAATTCCTAAGTCAATACCCTAAGCTTAGATGGGGGTGCAATCAGTGGCTTTAAACTCCTTAGACTAAACATGATCAACACACCAAAAATTAGATCCTAAATCCTATTGGGATCGTGAAGCCGTTTTGAACTTAGGGGTCAAACCATGACCCCTAAATCTAAATTGGCATGGTCATGACCTTAAACATATCAAATAGATGAGAGAAAATTTATACATGTCAGAGACATGTCCAAATTCATTTCCCCAAAGTCCCATGCCATGGTGACACCAATTGGATATATAAATGCATTAATATCATAAATATTCAAATGAAAATTGCCATTAACACAAAATTAATTAGGGCTTGAGACCATATGGCTTTTGAAGATCTCCCTGAGATCTTTCCATTGAGCCTAAGAACACCAAAATTGGCTAAGTATGGAGGGAGATACGATTTTTCAAACTTTCCTATGATTTTTGGAATTTTTAAACCCATAATTATGCAGTCAGCAACACTTTTACACATAGGCACGCTCTGATTGGGTAGCCAATCATTAGCACTGACTGTGCAACCGTGGGGTTAATCCTAGCCATCAGATTATCGATCAGATGGATGTTAGTAAATGACCTCAAAACTGTGGGATTAAATACGGACCCAAGCGATCCTGCCATTGAATTTGCACCAAACATCATGGGAAGCATCCGTACATCACAAAACATCAATGCAACTGTTAGATTCTGGTGAGTGGATGATTTATTTCACACTTGACCGACACTACCTAGCTAGAAGCTCGAGAAAGGATTCTCACCATGTAGAAAGCCCCAACAAATGGGTTTTTTCTATCAGGAAGCTTGAGGGAGGGATGGTGAGCACTTCTCCTTTAAATGTCTTAGCCGGAGGACCACTGGGAGTATGACTTCGAGTGAAGGGCGGAGAGCTTTCACTAGATTTCACTTGAGACAGTAGTTGGAAGGGCCTGGGAGGCTGGCGGAATGAAGAGAAATGCTTAGAGAGCTCTGGGGAAGATTTTTGAAAGATTGGAAGTGAATGGGGACATCAGGGTCAAAATGCCCAGTTTAAGCTTTGCCCGTTAGCTTGGACAGTCGGGATTGATCAGGGGGGCTATTGGATGACCACCAGGTGGAAGGGGACATCCTTGGGGAGTCGTCTAAGCCTAAAGGAGTCAAACTCAGACCTTGGGGAAGCTTCATCTAGATCTCGTGAAGGGGGGACCACCGGAGCTCGTTCTCCATTAGCCCTGGTCGCCATATGCAGCTGGCTAGGTTGGGCTAAGTTGGAAAGGTTGCTAGGGACCAGGTGAGCTCAATTGGGTAGGAGGCATCCCAATTCACCTAGGTGGCTTGGGTTGCCTCAAATATGTAAGGTGTGGGTCAATTAGGGTTTAACCTGGGTTGAGCCAGGGCTTGGGCTTAATAAGGGAGGTAGGTAGGATCATGGTGAACCCAACTATGGGTTGAATTGGCCAAGGGGTGGCTGAATTCTCTAACATAGCTTAGGTTGACCAAGTTCTGGTGAGGTTTGGGTCTATTTGGGTCGAACCCTGGTTAAGCCAGGTAAAGGCGTTTATGGGGAAGATGCATTGGGTCAAGGGGCACCCAATGCAAGTGCCACTTGGGTTTGATCTGGTATATAGAGAGAGGTAGCTCAGGTTAAAGTGGTTTTGACCACTTTGGACTAGCCTAGAAGTTGACCTAAGTCAGCCCAAGGGCTGGGCTGACTAGGGTGGGTGTGTAGGACCTAAGGCCACCTAATGAAGGCATTGATTGGGTTTGATTGGACTTAGGATAAGAAATGGCTTAATCCATAGTAGATTTGACCACTTTGGGTTAGCCTAACTCCTAACCCAAGTTGACCCAAGGGCTGGGTCAACTAGGGAAGGTGTGTTGGGTCATAGGGGACCCAATGCCATCATTGGTTTGATTTAGTTTGGCTTGACATTTGGATCATAGGGGACCTCTCTTCGGGCACTTGGGTCAAGACAAGTGGCTAACCCAAGTGGACCCAAGTCTTGGGGTCTCAAGGGGGTTTCCCTAGAGGCCTAATAGGTTACGACATAGGCTAGGGAAGGCTTGGCAAGGCCTTGGTCAAAGGATTTGAATGGGTAGAAGTGTGTGGGATGTTAGGTCAAACTTGGTTGATTTGATCAACCAAGTTGACCTAGGGTCAAGTGTTGGGTCCAATGAGTTCAAGTTGATTATATGAACTCAATGGAAGAGGTCCCAAGCCAAAGGGAGGTCAATTGGTTTGAAATGGGTGTTCAAACCCTTAAAGGTTACCTTGGTGAACTATGGATGACTGGTCAACCATGGTTGACTTGGTCAACCAGATTAAACGAAAGTGTGGGTTTGGGTCTAATGTATTCCTAATTATATTTATGATCTATTGAAATAGGTTTTGAGGGTTGATAGGGTTAAACTTTGTTGAGTTTTGGGGAAAAGACCAAAAAATCTCTTTAAAGGATATTTTGGTCATTTTGACCCCTAGTTAACCCTGTTGGGTCTAAGAAAGTGTAGGTTACTGGTCAAAATGTGATAACAAGGGACATGAATGTGGCTAGAAGGTTTGGAATAAATCCCAAGGTACAATTCAACTGAATGGCCAGTCTAGTGACATAGGCTGTAAATATTTGAAGATTTTACAGCCTTTAAAAATTAATCTAGTTTCTGGGACTAGGCATCCAGGTGATTGTAGGGGACCTTCAATCTTTTTCTCCCTCCTAAAGAAGGTAGAGTACCCTCCTGGTGATGACAGAGAACCATGTTCTTGAGCTGAAGAATTTCTTCTTGGAGCCACCAAAAAAACATAGACAGACACTTAGAGGAACAAGGCAAGACACTTGCTTGGAACAACCATGTGATCCCCTCACACTACTTCTCCCTCACACATATGCTCTCCCTCTTCTTCCCAAAGCTCTCCTAGATCTTCTTATCAAAGCTCCCTCTCAAGAACACTCTGCAGCCAAAGACTTCAAACAAGTCACTTGAGAGAGGTTACATACAATGCCTCATAAAAAGCCCTAAATTTAATTATGTCAACTCTGATCGTCTAGTACGATTATGGATAGTCCTGCATGATTAGTTCAAAGTACTTCTGTTAGTAATGTATAAAGAGCTAAGTGCTACATGATTAGTTCAAGGAATTAAGCTGATCGTCTAGGACCATTTATATCATCGTCTAGTATGATTAGTTCAAACAACTTTGATTATCGTCCAGTATAACCTGTGATGATTTAATTATTTTCCTATGCAGGAAATGGGTCCTACAGTATGATTGGTCAAACGTCTTGTACGATCTAACTGGATTAATTAATCCAAAATTTTTCCCTAATCATAGGATTAATTTAGACAAGATTTTCTTACATCATACAATATGATACCTATCATCTAATATGTTGAGTATAAAGTTTAAATTTCAAAATATTACCTAAATTGTGATTGGCGGCTGGGATCCCAATTTCAATTGATCATCCTATAAGATATACATTGTACAGTATGATGAGTTCATCTTACATTAATTATCATAATTACCCATTTTAATCATTTTTTGATTAGTCGATCGTACAGTACAATATTAGTCGTACAATAAGATTAGTTCAGAAAATCTCACTTTTGATATTATCACTAACTGACTCCCTTAAGTGTGTGTGTGCATGATTTTCAAGCTTAGTATCCACTAAATACATGATTTGACTCAAGAAAGATAAAAATATATAAAATTGAAAATACAGACTCTTCACAACATACTTAATCCTAGTCTATCCAATCTTGAGCAGATCAAACTTGCAAGTGTACGATGGACCTGAATTGTTAGTGCATAGAAAAAATAGATATGCAATAATAGCAATTAATATGAGATAGCACAATAAGAAATCTAATAATATTTGTTATCAACTAAATCACAGGACTTGGGTCTAGATTTATAATATATGGATCAATTTTATAAATTTTTTATTTTATTTTTTAAAAAATTAAATATAATTTATTCATAAATTAATTATACAAATTAACATTTGCTTGTTATAATTCAAATATTATATACAATTTTTAATTTATATTTATATTTTGATTTAATATTTTTGTATATTTTTCTATTTATTATTAAATATATAAAATTAAATTGATATATTTTATATAATTATTTAAACTAAACTTAAATGATAACATTTTTAAAATATTTAATATTTATAGATCAAATTTATAAGATTTTTTATTTTATTATGTTATGAAAAAACTATTGATAAATAAAATTATTCATAAATTAATTCTACACATTTACATTTACTTGAAATAACTCAAATATTATATATACTTTTAATTTATATTTATATTTTATATTTAGCATTTTTTATTTAGTATTTTTGTATGTTTTGGATATATAAGACAACAATACAAGATAATTAAATTTGATGTTAAATAACATATCTTCCATAATCTAGAAAAAAACATAATTATATCTCAAAACTCCTTAGCTCTTTCTCTCTTAACACTCTCAAATTTCTCCCAAAATTTTGTGCTCTATTTGGATGAAATCTGGTGCTACTTATAGCACCGAAGGGAATACAAAGTGGTTGCATGATTAGCGTGTATGGCCAACAAATTAAGCCAACCACCGTGATTAGCGTGAGTGGCCGGCAATGCGTGCGAATGTGATTAGAGAGAAAACTGGATTAAGGCTTCGTTTGGGACGGCTTTCTTCACTACAGGAAATTCAGATATTACCGACGGTTTGTTAGCTGTCGGTAAGAACGGCGGTTTAACCGCCGGTATTTACCGGCGATTTTCTGGCAATTTTTTATTACAAACCGCCGAAACTAGCGGTGCTATGGTAACCCCCGGTAAGACCGCCGATTTTATATTTTACCGTCGCTATTATCGGCGACGAAAACCGCCAGTGACAAGTATTTTTTTTCGGCGGCCATAACCGCCGGATTTTGACCTAATATTGGCCATCCCGAGCCCTTTCTCTTCATTACTTTGGTTTGCTCTCGCTGCACACGCTCGCTCGCGATTTCACCTCTCACTGCACACGCTAGCTACGCCACCGACAAGCTACCTCCGACCGCCGACGAGCTCCCTACGGCCGAGGATCTCGCACATTGTTCGGCTGACGAGTGCCTTCTGGCCGCCGACAAGTTCCCTCCGCTGACGAGCTCCCTTCAGTTTGGTTTTATTTTTTCTGAAATTTGTAATTGCTTTATTCATGGATGTTCTCACTAGACATTTTGAAGAGGATGTACCTTGGTGTTTGCTTATTGCTCATGATATTCTTGTTGTTGATAAGATTAGAGAGGGAGTTCAAGTTAAAATTTGCAATTGCTTTATTCATGGATGTTCTCACTTGGATGCTTATATTATTCAAGTCATTAGGGATATGTATGTAGGAGAGATGTACCTTAGTGTTTGCTTATTGCTCATGATTTTCTTCTTGTTGATAAGATTAGAGAGGGAGTTCAAGTTGAAATTTGCAATTCCTTTATTCATGGATGTTCTCACTTGGATGCTTATATTATTCAATTCATTAGGAATATATATGTAGGAGAGATGTACCTTGGTGTTTGCTTACTGCTCATGGTATTCTTCTTGTTGATAAGATTAGAGAGGGAGTTCAAGTTGAAATTTGCAATTCCTTTATTCATGGATGTTCTCACTTGGATGCTTATATTATTCAAGTCATTATGGATATGTATGTAGGAGAGATGTACCTTGGTGTTTGCTTATTGCTCATGATATTCTTCTTGTTGATAAGATTAGAGAGGGAGTTCAAGGTGAAATTTATAATTCTTTTATTCATGGATGTTCTCACTTGGATGCTTATATTATTCAAGTCATTAGGGATATGTATGTAGGAGCTATTACTTGTGTTTGCATACAAGATTGTTTGACCAAATATTTTCCTATTTCAACTGGATTACAGTCTTAAGCCCATATCTTTTTTCTTTAGTCATGGATGTTCTAACTAGAAATTTGCATGAGGTAATTGTACCCTGGTGTATGCTTTTTGTTGATGATATTTTTCTTGTTGATAAGTTCCCAACTTTACGGAAAAATTCAATAAAATTTGGTGAAACATGCAATACTTTATGGTGCAGAATTTTTGCCATTCATACTGGTGCATAATATTAAGTTAAGTATTGCAGAGATATGTATGTACTGTGATAAATGTTTATAGTGGCGTGTTGCCCAATATATACTGTGATAAATTTTTGTTGTGCAGGTTTGTGGAAATCTGAGTAAATAGAGGAGGGGCTGTCAATTTTTTTTTTCAAATGCTAAATGTTTCCGGTGGATTTCCAGCGGTCTAGCCGTCAAAAATCTTCGATACCAGACGGGTTTCGAAGACCGCCGGAAATATAAACTAGCCGCCGGAACTACAGGCGACAACAGGCGATTAGACCGTCGGGCGCCGTCGGTTTGGCCACCGGAATATTCGGCACCAGACGGCTCACTAAAACCGCCGGTCTAATGATTAAACTGCCGGAACGGACCGGCTGTTAACCGACGATTTACCGGCAGTTGCCGTTGGTTATATCGTCAGAAACATCGATATCATACTGGTTAATATAGCGCCAAAAATATAAATGAGCCTCCGGTAAAACCGCCGGTCCTACCGGCGTTGTTCATGGCCGGAAAGCCACCGGTGAAGTACAGGCGGTTACCGGTGCTACAACCGTCGGAACATACCGGCAGCCAAAACCGCCGGTAAGCCGTCGGAATGTATAACCGCTGGAAAATAGCCGCCGAAAATCTTTTCCTACGCTCCTAATACCGGCAGTTTAAGTACCACCGGTAAACTGCCGGTAATGTTTAGAACCGCCGGAAAAAAAAATTTACCGCCGGTAATAGCTGACTTTCCTGTAGTGCTTATTACTTCTTAAATTAAAATTTCTGTACTGGAATGTTGCTTTAAGAAGTAGTAAGAAAGTCATCCCAAACGAAGCCTAAATGAAGAAAACACAGATCATTATCTTTTTTTGGTTTCTAAGAAAACCGAATTAAGCTTTGCGTTTTCTTTAGGAAATGCAAAGCTAACTGAGGTTTTCTATATAAACCCATGAGCTGTTTTGTGTTTTTTTTTTGCATTGCTCTAAAATTCGGATCATGTTTTGCATTTTTTATTCTTCTAATTTTTTAATTACTTTTCTTAAGCTTAATTAAGCATAAACAGTGATCCTTTTAAAAATTTTATCATTATATTTTCTACAATAAGTAAATTCAAATCTTATTTCAACTTGTTTGGAAGTTAGATTTAATTTATATTAAATTTATTGCTAGAAAATCACATTTCCTATATTGGCAGCATATATATTGTACTTTGGTTTGTAGTTATATACTGTAGTATAATCATTGTAATATATTTTGATGATGAGATGAAAATAGATTTCATGGATTAGTTTATTTTCAATATACTAGATATTATTAGTAGCTCTGTGGTTTATTTTTGCTTTAAAGTTTAATTAGATGAAGATTTCTCAATAATTTTCAAAACTTAGATCTTATGGTTTCATGTTGCAAGTCAACACGATAAGACTGTAACAATCCAAATTTTTAGAAATAATTGAAAATGGAAAATTTTGATTTCTTGTTCGAATTGTGCATAACGGAGAGAAAGGAAGAAAGCCAATTTTTAGATGCCAGATCGCTTTATCGATTTTGTAAAAATTTCTCAGATTACTGTAGGTGATTCTAATCATATCTTTGTTTTCAAAGATTTTGTTTTATGTTTGATTCTCCCTAGAACTGATTTTAGTGCATTTTCCTGAATTTATTAAAGTTTTACTGCACAACTTTTTGTATTTTATCATATTGATTATACAGGGCATTTTAACTATAACATTTATTGAATTTCATCAGGTAAAATAGAAGTTATTGTATTTTATACTATTTCTATTAATTGTAAGTATACTGTTTATACAAGTATTGAAGTTAAAGGTGAGTATGTAGTTAAGTAATAACTTGTAACTTTTCGGTTGTTTATTACTGATAAATGAAATTAAGTAGTTCTGATTGTTATTTATTAAAAGATTTAAAAATAATTATTCCAAACTAAATTCTGGGGCATGACAAGGACTTAAGCTATTTGAGAGTCTTATTAGGTTAGGTTGTGACAAAGAGCTTGTTGGTATTTTCAAAGACTGGTTTGTACCTCCCTAAGTGCAACAATCATAGATACATGTGGCTTTCATGAGGCTAGAGTAAGGGAACATGACAGTGATGTACTAGGAAACTAAATTTACTATATTAGCCAGGTACACCTTAACTAATTAGTGTTGCTGAGTAAAAATTCTGTAGATTCCTGAGGGGATTAAAAGAAGAGCTAAGGCATTTATTAGTTCCTCTAAGGATTCAAAAAAAATTTGAGTTAGTAGAAAGATCTAAATTAGTAGAAAATGATTTAGCTTCCCTGATTTAGATAAGATGTGATAATCCAAAATTTTTAAATGATTTTCTTAATAAAATTTTGAATTTCAACGACATGCCTTGCTGAAGAAGGAAGAAGAGGAAGGAAATGAAAGAGGAGAGAGAAAAAAAGATAAAAGTTGATTTTAGTCGTTGGATCACTTCGTCATTTTGGTGGAACTTGCTTAGATTGTGGTAAGTGACTCTGATCCCACTTTTATTTTCAAGGATTTTGATTTCAACCATTTGATTCTCCCCAGAACTGATTTTATTATATTTTATTTAGATTTATTTAACTTCTACTGCATAACTTTTTATATGATATCATACCGATTATTATGGAGATTTTTAACTGTAATATTTATGAATTTTACTGGTAAAATAGATGTTCAATTTTGTATGATTTTTTTTAATAGAAGTATTTTTACTTAAGCATATTAATAATACAAACATTACGAATGAATATAGACATGTGGTTGAGTAGTAGCTGGTCATTATTACTATAAAAAAATATGTGTGAAAAATATGTAAAGACTGGCTGACCCGTTTGTTCGATATTGATTGACTTATATAGGATAGTGGGTGATGCTCTTTCCTTTAAATACTATGGTTGGTGTTATCCTTTGCTGATACAATGATTGAGAGTTCTAAGGAGTTATTAGTCGAAGCAAAAGAGTGACGACTCTGTTTACTAAGCCAACGATTACTGACTACAGATTACTGATACTAAAAAACACCATAATAGCTAAAACTTCTTAATTGTTTAGTGTGACTACTAAAATGCATGTTATTGATGTGATGTTCCTATTATTATACACATTATTGTTACTACATAAATTTACTATTACTAAATTAATTTACTGCTCCTAGCACTAACTTTATCGTTACCGATATGGATACCGATACTATTATCGATGACATTATTTACTGATTTACTATAATGCACATATACTGTCACTGATACTCATACTGATGCTACTACTAATATACTATTATTATTGATGCTATTATTATTGATTCACTGTATTATTTCCTGATTGATATATTATGTGACGTTTTAAGCATATGATTGTGATACTATATTGATACAAATATAGAATGTGATTATTGTTATTAGTTTCTTTCATTGATATTAATGCTCCTAATTCACTACATTGATATGATTTAGGATAGTCTTTACTGATGCTTTGGCTTTACCAATATATATTATTCTTTTACTAATTTTTAATAATTGATAGTACTGATATGATGATTATTTTATAGTTTTGACACTTGTACTTGTTTGTTAGTTTTCACACTGTACTGCTTTATTGGTTCCTATACCATACTATTTTACTATTTATTAACTTTAGTGTTATTATATATGAGTTTTATTATTTCTGCACTGATTCATAATCATATGATTATTACTGGTATTAAATTGATTAAATATGTATATTACTTCTTTTTGGTGCTTTGATTCAGTTGTAGGATTTGATGAGATGTTGGGTTATTTAGCTAATTATATATGATTTAAATAATTTCAAGTCACGGAAGAGGATCATGAGTGTGAGGCTGAGCAAGTTTCTCAATGTTTAATATTAGACTTTTATTTATGTCTATAGTTATTCTTTGTACTCGGGACTAAAATGATAAATCGTATTTGTATGATTCCCGAGTATTGTATATGATTTTGGAGAAATAAATAGAGATGCATATAGATATATTGATCAATAAAATTTGCTTCTACTGATATTTAATTTTATTACTAATAAATGAAATTATATAGCTCTGATTATTGTCTAATAAAAGATAAAATAAAAAATGCTTCCAAATTAAATTCTAGAGCATCACAAATTTGATATCAAAGCAGTTGTTGGAAGGATTGATTGAATTGTTATCAGAGCTATAGAAAATTGATTATGAGTCAAGTAGATTGAATAGATTAAAGTGCATTATTTTGCATATGAAATTAATTACATTAGTGAATTATATGTGATTGAATGAAATATATGAGTGTGTGATAAAAATTGATTGAGTTCGATAAGTTTTTATTTGTGATTTGATTTCTGATTCAATTTGAAATTTGATCGTACGAATTTTTTTTGTATTGATTTTATTCCTGAATTCTTAAGAGAAATGTCGAGGACAATACTTTTTTAAGGTGGGTAGATAGTGAAAACCTAAATTTTTGAAATTATTTTTTGTAAATAAAAATTTTGAATTTCAACACCTTGCCTTATCAAAGAAGGAAGAGGAGGAAGGGAAGGAAAGAGGAGAGAGAAAAATTGATTTTAGTCGTTGGATCACTTCACTATTTTTGTGGAACTTGCTCGAATTGTGGTAGGTGACTCTATTTCTACTTCTGCTTTCAAAGATTTTGATTTCAATCATTTGATTCTTCTTAGAACTAATTTTATTGCATTTTATCAGGATTTATTGTACTTCTACTTTGTAACTTTTTATTTGATATCTTATTGATTGTTCTGTGGATTTTGATAGTAACATTTTTGAATTTCACAGGGTAAAATAGAAGTTATTAAATTTTATATGATTTTCTCTGAATAAAAGTAAATATTTTTTTTAAGCATACTAATAATACAAGCACTGTGAATGAATATAAATATGTGGTTGAATAATAGTTGGTCGTTATTACTATTAAAAATATGATATTACTATGTGTAAAAAATAAGTAAAGACTGGTTGACTCATTTGTTCAAAATTGATTGACCTGTATAGGTTGGTGGGCCGACGGGCTTTCCTTTAAAAACTATGGTTGTGTATTATCCTTTGTTGATACAACGATTGGGAGTTATAAGGAGTTATTACTATTCCGATGGGCAAAAGAGTAACGATTCTGTTTACTTAGCCAACGGTTACTGGCTATGAATTACTAATACTAAAGAAATACTAAGAATAACCAAAACTTCTTACTTGTTTAGTGTGACTATTGAAATGTATATTATTGATGCATTATTCCTATTATTATATAATTTATTTTTACTGCACGAATTTACTATTATTGTATTATTTTAATGCTCATGCCACTGATTTTACTATTACTGATACAAATACCGATACTATTACTGATGACATCATTTACTGATTTACTGTACTGCATTGTTACTGTCATTGATACTGATATTGATGCTACTATTAGTATATTATTAGTATTGCTGCTACTGTTATTGATTCACTGTATTATTTATTGATTAATTTATTATGTGACGTACTGAGCATGTGATTATGATACTGCACTAATACTGATATAGAATGTGATTACTATTATTAATTTGCTGCATTGATATTACTGCTCCCAGTTTATTGCATTGATAGGATTTATGATAGTCTTTACCGATACTTTGATTTTACCGATCTATATGATTTCGTTACTGATTATCACTTATTGATAGTACTAATACAACGACTGTTTTATGATTTTGACACCTGTGCTACTTTACTATTTTACTGGTTCATGTACCATATTATTTTACTGTTTATCGACTTTACTACTACTGTAAATGAGTTTTATTATTTTTGCACTGATTCATGATCATATGACACTTACTGGTATTGAACAAATTAGACATGTATACTACTTCTTTACTGTGCTTTGGTTCAGTTATATGATTGGGTGACCTGCTGGGCTATTTAGCTCATTATATGTGATTTAAATGATTTCATGTCAGGACAGAGGATCAAGAGTATGAGGCTGATCAAGTTTCTCCAAGTTTATAAAAATATCAAAATTTACTAAAATTCCATTTTGGCCAAACCCCCCTTTTGAGCTATCATTTTTGAGAGAGTACAAAAGAGATTCTAGTGAGAAAGAGTCTGTTTTGGACAATTTCGATCTATTTTCAGCTGTCGGACGGATTCTTACCTTTCCATCTACACACAAACCATGCCCTCTAGAACAAGCCATGCAAAACATGTTAGGAAATTAGATTTCCTAAGCAAAAATCATGTTTTCATTTGTTAGAAAATTATATTTTCTATATTAAACAATATAGAATTTCTATTCATATATATATATATATATAATCTAAGCCCTAAATTACTTAACATTAAAATGGAATTATTGAGTAGACATCATTTTAGGGGATTATGGGAATCCTATATAAAGATCCTTTTGATTATTATCCTCAAGAGACCAAACCAAACCATAGGTAGAGTCTCCCTTTGCCTCAGCAGAAAGAGAAACGGCAATTGCAAACAAGAGCAAAAGCAAATCCCCCGCACTTGTGTTCATCAGTTCTTGACCGATTATCGTAGTATTTCTGCAACAATGGCCAATTGTTCCTAATGGATCTTGGTACAATACTCGAATCCATAAATCTTAAAAATCTAGCAAGACATAGATCCTACTATTTTGGGCTTTGTTCTAAGATATCTACATTTAGAAAATATTTCTAGTTTTCAGCATGATTTCATTCCAACAAAATGCTTCTGCAACAACTAGTTCATTTAACGGTTGGAAAGAAGCAGCTATATTTGCATCCAAGCTTGAAAGTTACCCTCCTTTTGCAACTGCTAGGGTAGCTTCCTTGAAGAAGCTTTGGATTCTTGGATGTTAGCAGCATTCATCCTTGACAAAGTCTGCCATCATCTACTAGGAAAGAAAGATCACTTGTAGGGATACCATTAATGTTCTCTGTACAGATTATTAGTTGCATGAGCACTTACGACCCCATTTTACAGTCAGAGGATTCACATTTTTTAAGTTTCAGAGGAGGAACAGTTTTGCTATGACATAAATGGACAAAAATAATAGCCATAATTTTGAATCATGAATTCATGATGTTGCAGGCAGGTAGCAAAGGGAGGTGCGGGAGGGCAATGGAGGAGATGAATTTGTTGGAGGAAATGTTATGATTACATGGTTCTATGGGAGTTAGGTTGGCTACCTGTTCAGAGTATAATTTTATTATATTGATGCTTCGAGTGAGGAGCAACTACTCCTTTTAGTTTGTTTTGATGCCCTTATTTCTGATTATATAACTGAAGAATAATTACTTCCCTAGCCTTGTTTCCACCAACTTCTGGTATCAAGCGCCTGACGAATTGCTTCAATGTTTGTAGAGAAAATATTTGAATAAGGTTTTGTTTGGGACGGTTTTTTATTACTTTTAAAAACAGTTTTTTAGTATAAAAATTTTTTGAATAGAAATTTTTTATACTAAAAACTGCTTTAGAAAGCAATAAAAAAACTGTCCCAAACAAGCCTAAGCTAGAGAAATCAGAGCCTGCTTTTTCTCTACCCGTGTATACCGTTTGTTTTGATGAACCTAGTCAGCCTAGCAATTATAATTATAAAATTTTATTCCTAAACTGAACTAAGGTTTCTTTGAGATAATTTTCTTCCTATTTTCTAAAACAGCTCTTTTGTTAAAAATAAATAAATAAACTAGAAAATTTTTATAAGAAAACAACTTTAAAAAACAGGGAGAAAGTTGTCCCAAAGAAAACAAAAAAAAAACAACAAAGCAGACACCGTCGGTGCTGATAGTAGCAGAACATTAAAAATTCAAGTAGGTAGTTTACAAAACCTTCAAATAAAATACTCTCTAACCTTACCTTCTTATCAATTTATACATCTAAAATCACTCATCTGTCACACGAAATCTCACCAAAGCTGATCCCATCTGTCCCTCCACCAACGTCCCCTGCATCAATGTCCACAACCAAAACAAAGCAATTACAAAGTGCAGCCAAGGTGTTCGATGAAAAGCCAAAAGGAAAAAAAAAAAAACGCTTAACCACTTAAATTAACATACCAGTAGTAATCCCAACGAGGGCCGATCTTGGATATGCGATTATCTCCATAAGCGTAATCGGATAGAGCACGGCGGGCGTTGCGAAAGGCGCAGCAGCCGAGAGCGTAGATTGCAATGAGGAAGATGACGGCGGCGACGTTGAGGATGGAGAGCTTGTGCCAGTCACTTCTCACCTGCTCCAAAACGCCGGCTTTACAAGAATCGCAGTTGTAGCAGAGAACGTCAGCCTCGTTGCTCCATTGATAGCAGTCCTCCTCCTGATCAGCCGTTGCCATCCCCGCCACATATGTGCACGATGTAGGCGGCTTACAGCATCCCGACTGCGCACACATTTTAAATTTAAATGTTTTTTCATGCTATTCAAATTAAAGATTTATGCTGCGTTTAGAACCATTTTTTGACTATTTTTTAAAACAGTTTTTTTAGTATAAAAAAATTTTAAATTAAAAATTTTTTTATTAAAAAGCTGTTTTAGTAAACAGTAAGAAAACATTATGCTACTTTCTAATATAGCTTAATACAAAAATATTTAAAATTTAAAATTTTATACTAAAAAATTATTTTAGAAAATAGTAAACAAAATTCAAACTCAATATATTGTACAAGATTTTATTATGTGAATGGAAAAAATTTATCAATTGTTTCTTTTAAGAAAATATAATCATAATTTCTCTTGTATAATATAAGGGGATGACCCCTCTTTCTATTAAGAATAAAAAATTAAGAACAACAAAAAGAATATAATAAAATTTTCTAATTTTTTTTAATAAAATAGCTATAAATATTACATATATTTTAAAATTTTCGACAAGTGGTGACTAATGCTTCGTTTGAAACAGTTTTTTTCTGCTTTTTAAAATAATATTTTAGTAAAAATATCTTAAAAATAGTAAAAAAGTATCTAAAAGCTATTCAAAATGAAATCTTAGACTTCATTTCGGATGTATTTCTTAGTGCTTTTTAAATTAGAATTTTTGTACTAAAAAAATACTTTATGAAATAATAAAAATGCTGCCCCAAACGAAAACTTAATTTATATAAGCTTTTTTCTTTCTAGATAAAAATTTTAGGTTCCATTAGCAGTATAAAGCAACAATTTGATGAAATAAATTGAACATGTTTTCTTCATATTTTAAAGCTGGACGACATAAAATATAATATTATTCCATCGTTTATCCATACCACAAAGCTCTTTTATAAAGAATTTATAAAGAAATGTGTTTGAGTGTGAAACACTAAGCTAATGGCTCGGCTTAACGCCCACTTTTTCTTTGAAGGATAGAATCTAACTAGCCCAAAGTTTATATATCAATTAAAAATAAGATATATGTAATTACGTATGAGAAGAGAAAATAATCAGCTATAGAATAAGCTAATATTATTAAAAATAAAAAAAATAAAAAAAAAGGAGATGAAGAGAACCAAAGAGGATGCCGTTTTACAGCATGTCCCTTAATCATTATACAAAAAAAAAAAAATTAAGATGAATAAAAAAACTTATAATTAATGCATATAATCTTTATATTTTAGAAAAATTTAATAATAATCTATTATCAATATAATCAAATATTACTTTCAATATAAGCGATTAAAATATCATTTATTCATAAATCTTCAATTCTATTTCGTAGTTGATTTCTTATAATAGTCATAACAGAAGTAGCTCTTTCAACTTATAGTGTATTTATCTTAAAATAAATTTTAAAATTTTAATTTATCATAATAAAAAATGATTATAATATCCTAATATAATTTATTTTCATATAAAAATTAGAGCTTCAAGGAGATGATTAAAAAGGATAAATGTGAAAATTTAAGTATTTTTATATTTTAATAAAATAATCATAATAATAATATAAAAATAATAAAAAATATTTTTTTTATTAGTAATAAGTATTTTCAGTATAATGGTTCACAAAAAAATTGCCTTTATTTCCACTGGATGATTGTGATGCAAATTTATCGTATGAACTTAGACTTTGTTGGGGACGACTTTTTTACTATTTCTTATAGCAGTTTTTTATTACAAAAATTTTAACATTTGTACTAGAAAATTTGCTTTAAGAGTCAATAAAAAAGTCGTCGGAAAGAAATCCTTAGGCTTCGTTTGGGGCGGCTTTATTTCTGCTTATTGAAGCTGCTTCCTACTACAAAAATTTTAATTTTTGTACTAATAAGCTGCTTTAAGAAGCAATAACAAAGTTGTCACAAATGAAGCCTTAATGTCAAGCAGATTTTTCATGGAATTATTTGTCAAAAATTTTGCACTTATTTCTGACAGAAAAATTAACAAAAAATTTAGCATTTACCGGCAAAAAAATTCTGACAAAAACACTTAATATTCATGTAATAATTAAAGTGCTTTAAGCTAAAGTCTCATTTGATTATAAGTATTAAATATGTACTTAAATATCATAATTTTAGCTTTATTTATTTTGAGTGTGGAAAATAATTTCTTAATTTTAATTTAAAATTTGAAAAAAAATGTTGAAATTTAAAAGGAAAATAAATTGGTTCAAGATCTCCTATTTTTATCGAAATAAATTTTAAAATTAACAATATAAAATTTAATAGATTATCAATAAATCACACTCATCATAAAGCAAAATTAATGATTTTAATATTTATTTCGATCAAAATTTAGACAAATTTTTATGTTTTATTTTTTAATTTAAAATTAATAGTGCTCTAATCATCCCTAATGATAATTAAAATTAATCGAAGGATGATAAAATCGCACCTGAATCGGCGTGAGGTCGCGCTGCAGATAATCAAGCGGTGTCCAGCGCGCCACGTTGGCACAAGCCTTGGACCCCACAACGCAGGCTCGTGCGGCGCGCCAATACTTCTCCTCCTCGATCCGGTGGCGGAGCCAAGCCGAGTAATCGGATAAGTGATACTCACGGTAGATCCGGCCGGGGACTTGAACTCCCCCGCCGCCGCCTGTGACCGCGAAGCCGAACGCCATTATGGAGAGAAGCGCAGCGATCAATAAGAGCATCGCGAAGAGATATACCCAAAGCGCGCACACCACGTTGAAGCAGGCCCCGATGAAGCCGGCGAGTGAGACGACGAGAACCACGAATCCCACGGCGAGTAGTGGAGTTTGAAGCACCGATTCGCAGGTGGCGGAGCTCCGAGTCAGCCATAGCGACCCGCCGATGATTGGGATTGATGAGAGAAGGGTGAGGAGGTTTAGGTATCCTATTACGGCGTTACTTAGCCTATACATCTTAGATTTTTTTTTTCTTTTCTTTTGGTGGTCTTGTTGTTGTTTGATTCAGTGTGGGGTTGCTATATGAGAGAGAAAGGAAGGTTGGCTCTGTCTCTTTCTACGTTTTCTTTGTTGCTTTATCAGAGAGAGCGGAGGTATTGAGAGGAAGAAGAGCTGCTTTTGCTTTAAAGATTTTGTGGTCGAAATTTGCTTCTTTGGCTTCATGCTGCTTTTATTTGTAAAAGAAAGAAAATTTCTCGTTTAATACTTTAATGTAAAGTTGGTGAATAAAAATGTATATTTGTAGGGGAAATTTTCAAGAAATTACAACATTTTTATATTTATTTTGAAGTCATGATGAAAAAAATTGTAAATATTTATTTTTATGTATGTTAAATTCATAGTTATTCATAAGCCACATCAGAATTTTAGTGAGAATTTGAGCAAAAAGAGAGAAAAGAAAGAGAGAGAAAAAGGAAATTCTTGGATGAGAAGCTATGAGATTTCTATAAAATTAGTTTGAATACAGGAAATTGCATAAACCGAAATAACTCATTGATGTTCTAGGTATAAATTTGAGTTAGGGCTTGAGCATTATAAAATTAGCTAAATTATATGGTTATATAAAAAGGGAAATATACATAAGCCCATGTATCTTAATTTCCCATAATAGAATATAGTTATCAAGTTAGCTAGAATATTCGAATTTGAGAAAGTTGTACCCTGAGTTAATAGGATGTCACTAACTTGATGTTTGTGAATAGATAAGTAGTTGAAGGGTTGATCAATTGTGGAAGTTCTAACTCATATATGCTTCGAGATTCGTGCTTGATCAAGATGATTTTTGATGATGTATCATATATCATTTTTATATGCAAGAATTTAAAGTAAATAAATATACATTTTTTTGTTAAAGTATCCACGTATTTGCTAACTACCTGTATGATGAAAAGATGATAGCCCATAGGGTATGAGGCAGTGTCCAAACACACATGCACACAACACATACTTTAGACTTGAACCCAGAACCTCTTAGTCGCTAAAATATTTGACTTTGAGAAAGCTCTCCACTGAGTTAATAGGAAGTCACTAACTTGATAATTGTGAATAGATGAATAGTTGAAGAGTTGATCAATAGTTTTCTATATGAAAAAAGTCATCTAGCTAGATGAAAAATCGCTAACGTCGACTTGATGGGCCATTCTCACTTGCTCAAAACTAGTTCATTTATAGAGTTGACAAATTCCTTTTGAGTTGAGATCGAGTTGGCCTAAGTTGAACTGGGTTGATCTGACTTGAGTCAAGTTGACTTGACATGAATTTGACTAACTGTTGGGGAAGGGGAAGGAAGTAAAGCACGCAACGAAACAAACAATAAAAAATAGAATGCAGCAGAAAGTAAATAACACCAGGATTTAACATGGAAAAACTCAAAATCGGGAAAAAAACATGGAGCTATACCACACCAAGAAATCCACTATAAAAATTGGGAGAAATAAGTACATATCTCTATTTTCTCTAACTCTCTCATTGCTTCTCTTCTCTCTCACACCGTTCTCACATTAAACAAAAGAAAAAAGCTTCTATATACCAGCAAGGGATGCCACCCCTGAGAAAAACGAGAAAGAAAACTATCTAGTTCGCCTCAAAGCGATGCGATACCATTTTGGAGCACTACGGCGCTCGATGTTCAGTCTCTAGTCTAGCACTGCGGCGCTGAATTTAGAGCTTCGCGGCTCTCCTCTCTCTGTCTTTTCTCCCAGCTAAATAAACTTTGCAGCGCCGGACGCTCAGGTACACAGCATCGGGACGTTATATGAAAAAAAAAATAATTAGAGGGGGAGAATCCCCTGTACCACCTAACGAGAACGAGAAATTGACTTGAGATCCGAGGCAATAGTACAGTCTGACTGATCATCACAATCATATTTCACAAAGTCTAACACCAACTTGACTTGAACTCAATTTTCTGGATAATCACTCGCACATAAACTAGTTTTTTATAATACCTGGAATTCAATAGTTTGTCTAAATAAAGTATGATATCATGAATACATTTCTGGTCCAGATATTTTAAATAATTAGTTTGCATTATCATGTCTAATTAGTTTGCAAATAAAAAAAATAAATAAATGTATTAAAATCAAAACTGTTTGAATTATAAGGATGACGTACAGCATAACATTTCTCAGTAAGAAAAATTCTCTCGGAGTCTGTGTACATACGGACGTACGTGATTCTTTTTTGTTCTTGAAATGCATGCAACATATTATTTTTCATGCAAATATATGCGTATAATCATAAGAAAATATTTTTCTTTTGAATTTTATTATAAAATAAAAAAAGTTTGAAGGAATAAATAATATTCTCCGTAGGAAAGAAGCATGGAGAAGTCTCTTGGAGATTCTAGCCTACTCCAATTGCACTTTGCAAGGTGGATTAAAAAGAGTCCTTATGTAGTTTTGCAAGGGCCAATTAGAACTTGCAATCTGTATATTCCTTTCATGCATGGTGTGTAAAAGCTATGCCTCAAAGAAGTATTTTAGCTTGCTATGAATCGTTTTTGGGGTTGAATAAAAATTAAATGACAATACAATATAATATATACTATATTCAGTTGTTAAAGTATAATATAATTTTTAATTCAAAATTTTTATATTATATTTTTTAAATATATTTTGTAATTTTAAGATCTTTTTAATAAAATTTTAATAAGGTTATTTTGAATAGGACTAAACATGATCACCTAATGCTGAAATTGAATGATCAGTTAAGGATTCTTGTCATATTAAGATATAAATGAATAATTAATCAATATGGTGTGAATTGAGATATTATAAAAATAAGAGATGGGCATCTCTAGATTTCATTAGAGATGGGCATGATTTATATCAAAAAAAATAAAAATATGGGTAAAAATACTTTAGCATAAATTATATAAGGACATGTTTGAATGTCCTTAGATTTATAATAAGATTAATATTTACATATGATATCAAGAACAAAATAATCACAGCGTAAATCTAAGGCTTCGTTTGAGAGTTTTTTTATTGTTTTATACATTAGCTTTTTAAGTACAAAATGTCTTAAAAGCAGCAAAAAAGTACTGGTCAAAAGCTGTCCCAAATGAAGCCTAAAGATATTCAAATACACTATGATGCAATTTACGTGAGGATATGCTTATTAAAAAAAATTCTTTATTTTCATTTTAAATTGATAATAATATATTTGAAGTCAAAATAATATAGTACACTATATAAAAAAAAGAAAAAGAAATAGAAGCACTTAAATCAAATAATTTGGTTATATTTAAAGTTATATTTTTGGTTAACTTGGTAAATTAAAATTTTAATAGTTTATAGATTCTTTATCAATCCCTTATTTTTGGTTAGATGAGCAAATATACATTATTCATAAGAAACATGTCCATAATCAAATTATGATATTATGTTTCTTGTATTTAGAATTTATTTGACTCAATATATGAAAATCACTACATTCATATTGTTGTGTGCCAGAACATTTGTGGTGGTAGATAGATATAGAGTTTAGTGTCCTAGCTTTGTATGAAGATCCAACACTCATACAGATGAAAGAGAGGGATACAATAGTTATAAGAGACATCAAATTTTTTATATAGAAAACTCTGAAAAGGAGAAAATCACGAGGACTGACCAAGTTAAAAAAATTACACTAGTGTTTGTAGTCGATTACAAATGATGCCCTTCCTTGTGGAAAGGCTTTGGCTCAATTTAGTAAATGTACATCATATAGAGCACATTACATGATGGGAGTTGAAAGAATCCAGTGATATGAGAGTTATTCTTAAAAGAATGTTGATCTGTTCATTTGGTCGGAAGGATTGTAATCTTGCGACAGAGGTTGAAGGGACAACAGTCGGGCAACTAAGGTAGAGAGGACTATTGTCAAGTGATAGAGGTCAAATTAAGATGTAATAACTCAAATATATGAAATAATTTTTTAAAAAATATGAAAAATTTGAAGTAGAGCGCTTTGACGCTGATCTAATGAGCGTTATAGTGTCAAACCATGAACAATATTTATATATATTTATTTATAAATATCCTTACCTCACCCCACCGATTTCCTCACTTGGTTGCTTGATCAAAAAAATATTGAAAGAGGGAAAGAAGAGAGAGGAGAGAGAAAAATATTTGGATCATATTTATCAATCATTCTTATTACATATTTTATTTTATTCATTGTAAGTGACTAATCTCTTCCTTTTATTTTTAATAATTTTAATTTCTATGAATTTTATCTCTCATAAATCTGTCAAAAATATATTATCTCCTAATTTTATAAGCTTCCATCATGCAAGTTTGGATATATTATAGATTTGATCATTCTGAATGATTTGATATGATTTTATTATATTTTAAATAAAGTACTGAATGATATCAGATACATAATATGATAACTCTATATAATATCCTACTGATCCACGTGATTCATTGATTGTGATTCATAAGAAGCTGGATATTAATTAAGAGTTATAAAGAGCAGGACGACTGATTCACGTGATTCAAGGGGAGTTATAAGAAGAACATTGATTAGGAGTTATAATGGGTGATTGATTTAGAGCCATAAGTGCAGGAGCAAGATACTCTTAAGATACATTCATTGAATATTTGAATACTGATATCGACACTGCTATGAATACTTTATTGATATTATATGGCTGACACTAATACTATTTTCTATCATTAATATTATTTAATGCTATTGATCATGATACTAATATTATTACTAACACTAGTACTGTTGACTTTTATTAATATTATGATTGATGATATAATTGATTAAGATGTGATGAATTATAGAATAATAAATTGATACATAAATCAGTATAGATATTGATACATATATTTTTTTATATGATTTATAACATATTATTCACTTTTATATTATATTGATTTTAGTTGTAAGATTTTAGTTACTTGCTGGGCTATTGGCTCATTATGTAGTTTTATATATTTTCAGGAAAGGATAAGAATTATATGATATGAGGCTCCTGGCAAGATAAAAATGTAATCATATTTCTTTCTTTAGATCATTGGTAAGCTCGAGTTATGATTAAAATAAAAGATAAATATAATTCTTCATATATAGATCTTGGAGTGTGACAGAAGGGACCGTATTTAGCAAACGACGGTGGTCCGACATAGTCTACGGATGATAGAGGTCAGAGGATCTGTAGTCGACGAGTGATAGTGGTAAGAGGGACCATAGTTGACGAGCGATAGTGGTTGGAGGGACCCAAGTCGGCACGCGATAATGGTTGAAGGGACCATAGTTGACGGGCAGTGGTGTTAGGAGGTTTCGTAGTCGGTGGGTGATAGTGATCGGAGGGACCATAGTTCATAGGAGGTGTAGGTTAGAGGGACGATAGTTGCTAGGCAACGTTGGTCAGAGAGGCTATAGTTCATGGGCGACAGAGATCGGAGGGATAGTCGTCAGATAACGTAGGTTAGAGAGACCTTAGTAGGTGAGTGACAGAAGTTAGAGGGATCGTAGTTAGGTGGAGACTATTGTTGGAGGGACCACAATCAACAGTGATGGTGTACGGAGGGATCGTAGTCGGTGGCCAACTGAGGTCGGATGAAGGCCCGATGATGCCCGAGTGTAGCACCGCGATGCTTCAAGCCTAGAGCTCTCTTGAGTCTCTAGCTCAGAGCTTAAGCCTTCAAAAGTCCAAGCCCCCCTTCATGTGAAAATAAAGGGTCTATTTATAGATTTTGAAGTTATATACTTTGTAAATATGGGAATAATCCAGGGCAAATTCGGAGTGCTCAATCAAACGGTCCATATTGTTCCCCTTGATCATGGAGAATTCGTTTAGCATTTAGGTGCGTAAATGATGTCAGAATTAAGTGATATTTTGGTCGTTTAATTTTTCTCGTCGAGCTGCTCAATTCTACTATAAGCATGCCATATTGGGATATCATTTGGTCATCCAATTAATGCCTTGGAGCTTCCAAAAATGCTTTTAACCTTTTAATTTTAACATACTCAATCAAGACTCGAACCCAAACACACACACACAACACATACTCAAGACTCGAACCCAGGACCTCTTAGTTCGGAAACAAGCTCCTAACTAACAAACCAAGGAGAGCTGTGTATGGACCCATAGACTAAACTAATGAGATTAATGAAGGATGAGTAAGGTCGGTGGCATTAAGACTTAATGAAAGATATAAATTTTTTTTGAAAGAGGATAAGGCATGAATGAGCATGAAAAATTGGTGTTTGGATAGATAGTGCAAAATTTAGGCTTCGTTTGAGACAACTTTCTTATTACTTTCTAAAGAAGCTTTCTAGTAATTAAAATCTAAAATTTTTATTTGAAGAAATTTTTATACTAAAAAATTATTTTATAAAGCACCAAAAAAACCGTTTGCTTAATTCGTAAGATAAATATGTGAATTGGTTAGTATAACATTTTTTTTTGGGCTATTTTTGGTATTCAGTCAAGCCAACTCAAGATAATGATGAGATAGCTAATGAACTTGTTCAATGTAATAAACATTGGTGGTCAACAAAATAGGATAAGCTATTGATGAAATTACACCCGAAAGAAATCTCTGCAAATAAAGAACTAGGTGGTGATTTTCTCACAAGTGTGAACTCCTTGTACACAATCAATTTGTTGATACACTCACCAAAAAGCTAAGCTAAATGTGATTTTTTAAGAGGACATTTAGGTCAATTAAGTCAAATTCATACACAGATCACATACGTAAGATTTGAATCCAAGACCTCTTAATTTATAGTCAAAACTCTCAACCACCAGACCAAAAAGAGTTGCGTAGCTAAATGAAGTTCAATTGAGGTTTCATGAATAAATTAGAATATCACATCAACAAAACCCCTCAATTGTGATAAAAATCGGTGATTACCGCTTTGAGATTACAAACTATCTGAAGATAAATTCTTAATGAAATTGTGCCACGAGTTAGGCTTTGTTTATGACAACTTTTTTACTGCTTTCTAAAATAATTTTTAAGTTCAAAAAACCTATACAAAAGTATTAATTAGGTGATACACTAACTTAAATACACTAATTAAAATGAGAAAAATAATAATTTTTTTTTTGGGAAATAATTTTATTTATTCACCTAATTAAAAATGAATATGATTTTTTTCCCACTTGTTAGTTGTAATTGCTATAGCTTTCCTAAAGGCAATTATTGAGCCTTATCAGCTATTCCTTCACCTGCATGGTGGAGGATAGCTCTCTCCCCTTTACTAACTTTTACTTTGTTTTACTTAGAGCGGTCTGATGGAGTCTACTACCAAAATAAAATTAAAAAAAACCGAACCATGCCTTTTCAAGTCGGATCAATGTAATAACGAAAAAATTATTTACGAAATATTAACTAAGAATGCAATTTTTTTCATTTACTTGTGGTAAAGTGATTATGTTTACCTTAGTAATTAGTCCCTTCGTGCATCTTTTAAGCATCAAATTGACTGAAATACTAAATTGCAATTGTAACCTTTTTTTTTTGGGAGGGGGCTAATTGCAATTGTAACCTTAGTAGAACGAGCACCGAGCTGGATTTGCATATAGGATCAAATTATTCAAATCCACTTAATTGTTCAACTAAAATGAATAAATTCTTCGGTTTTTGTCAAATACAGTTATTCCCCTATTACTTAGGTTGTAAGCAATGATGAATCTATTTTTTTTTTTAATACATCACTGTATGAAAAATAAAATTTAATATCTTAATTTTAATTACATTAACTCTAAAAATTTAAGAAAAATAAAGATAATTATCTCATTAATAATTGACATAAAACCGATGATAATTTTTTTCATTTTAATCGTAAACTTACATGCACTAATACATAGCAATGTACGGCCTCAAATCTATAACCTTTTTAGTTGAGAGTTCTTGACCCACACAATAAAAAATGCGTGAAAAGAGCGAAAGTCAGCAACTTAAGTGATGGTTGGCGGACACGACATGTCACTTAAGTGGTCAAATGACCTCTGATCGCCAAACAGATCACGTCATTGCGATCAGAGCATCGAATTTGCCTAATGGGGAGCCATCGCAATCAATTCAGACATAATCAGTCGAAAATCGATGACCGACACCCAAAATTGATGCTCGACGCCGCCCGAACAACGTTTAATAGCAAAACAGACTTTCCTGTTATGTTCGGGATGTCCGAGTCATCGATAATTGACTATAATATCATTCAACGAAAATCACGTGAGAAAATCGGAGCGCATCCCAAGGCAAAATGCGCGAATTTTGAAAAAATACGAGAGAGCGAATCGAGGCAGCGATTCACAAATTTTGAGGAACCTTGAATTCTATTTCATCTTTTGATGTCTTTATAATAATGATAATATTTCTATTATTATTATTACCATTTAACATAATTTAAATAAATAAAAAAAATCAATTAAAAGTCCAAATCAAATTACCTCGTATTCGTTCTATGTCGGCTTTGTTCGAATCCTGAAATCTAGTTGACCGAAGTTGCTTTGTGTCTCGTCTCGTAAATCTCGTATCTCACCTCAATTGTTAGCCTCTGTTCTCATCGATAAAATGAGAGCGAAGTTCAATTCGCTCGATTGGTTTCTTTCCCAAACACGAAACCTCATGAGCAGCTCTGCCTCCTTCGTTTCCCTTCCAATCGTACGTCATGCTCGTTCAAGCTTCCCCGCTACTGTGCCAATCTTTGACCAAGCCCTCTATTGCAGCCTGTTGACCTCATTTTGATATGAGGTCACTAGGAACTATCCAAACTCTTTGCTATTGATATGATGGTTGATAACTATCTAGTTGTCAGTCATCTAGACTTCAATTCAATTATCAATCCAGACTCTAATAATTTCAACCTTGAATCAATCCAGACTTCAATCAATTCAACCTTCAATCAATCTAGACTTCAATCAATTCAACCTTCAATTAATCCAAACTTTAATCAATTCAAACTTCAATCAATCCAAACTTCAATATAAGCTTTAATCCAGGCTTCAATCTAGAATTCAATCACACTTCAAATTGACCCTCAATCAACCTTCAATCCAATCTATAATCAAGCTTCAATCCTCTCCAATCAATAACTATCATTCAATTGATTGTCATTGATTTGGAATATTCAAATTCAATCAGTCAAATCCAAAATCCAGCTCAAGTCCAGAATCCTAGACCAAAACCTAGGGCTAAGGACCCTTGTATTGAAACCCTTTCTGGGTGATTTTTCAATCACCTCAAAACCCAATCAAATGATCTCTGATTCATGATCTGTCAATTACATATTGATTAGGCATGTCCCTAGGGTCAACCCTTCAAATTTTAGCTCAATCTAAGACCTCTAGCCCCAAGAATTGAATTAAATTCTAAAAGCTATAAAACCTTTAAATATTTATAACTTATACCATTGGACTTGCCACTTTGTGGAATTTGATATTGGGATCTTCCCCAAGACCCTTGATCATGTCCATAGCCTTTGTTATGACATGTTGAACATTAAAATGTATTTTATTGGACCCACGTTGATCCACAATTGATCAGGGAACCAAATGACCAAAATGCCCCTTAAGGGAAAAATTAAAGTTTCATTCAAACTTCAACATGGCCTATTTAAATCAAACTTATTTAGCCCAAACCTAACCCATGGTTTGACCTGGTTGACCAGGTCAACCATGGTTGACCAATCAACCATTAAGCCCTATTCACACTGAATCATGCCTCAAGTGCATTCAAACTTAATCAAAACCTCTTGATCACTTTTTCTAGTGATTTCAGCTTAAGTGGTCATCCTGACCCAGTCAACAGCTGACTTAGTCAATTGGGCCAAAGTCTAGTCAAACTTGACCCTATTGAGTCAAGTCAATGCTTCCTGTTAGATCAATTCACTCAAACCTTATAAAACCACCAAATTTATCCTAATGTTTAGTCTCAAAGCCTTCCAAGCATCATTAAATTAAGCCTTGATGGGTTGACCAAGTCAACACACTAGATTTGGTCAAACCCTCCTACTTTTGGTCATTCCAATGCTCACTTAGATCAACCATCACCAAGCCCTTAACTTCATTTCATTTAATAATTTGAACACATTGAAATTAATCACGAGGCAAGTCATGGTCAAGTTAACTTAGTCAACTCAATAAGACTTAGTCAAACCACCTTAAAGTCCCATATCTTTATTTAAATTCCTATCCCATAGCTTGATATTCACTCCAAACCACTCTAATCAGTTCATTGTGCCACTTAGATGCCACCTCAGCTGGTTTGACCAATTGACTGGTCAAACCAGCCAACAAATTGCCAATAGACCATTAAATGGTCAAGCAACTCCATTTAATTCAATACATTCTCAATCCCACTCAACTCCAGCTGCTTAAACATATTCTGGAACATTCCTAAGTCATTTATAATCTCTGATTCAAGATCAAATAGCCTTAATCATCCCCACATGCTCACAAGAAGACAAAACTCCCTTTCCATGTCATTGTCCTCTCTTTTGTCCTTTCCTCTCCTCCTAACTACTCTAGGATAGATGTCACTCATCTGAGAGTCCTTCAAAATCAATCTCTGCCCTTCAATCAATCTAGGGACTTTGAATTGGGAAAATGAGACCAAACAAGTCTCATTGCATACCCTAGCACTCTCTGACCAACTAGATCTCCTCAAACCTGTCCCTCTTTTTGTTTAAGCTTCTATCAAGCCCCTCTACATTTTCCAAGTTCAATCTGACTGGTCAAAGCCCGCCGACTATAATCTTCCGGCCACCCAAACACCAAGTCCATCTAAGGCCAAGAAAGAGCAATCAGTTGCTTTTTAGACCACAACTTCTTCAAGGAAAAGATACGAGGACAATCTATAAGCTCAACTGATTCAAGATCATCAAAATCCAATGGTTGGATTAGATAAAAACTCGAACCCTAGCCTAGAATACTCAGATTAAAATAACTTCCTATTAAGGGCTTTTCAAAACATAGAAATCATTCCCCGTGAATGTTCTTCATTTCAAATATCTCTGTTTAAAATTTCATATGAATTGGTTAAATGTCTGAAGAGAACGAGCCATTTTTCATTTTAGGGTTTTGATTTTTGTAGGTTTTAAACTACGTAAGATCTGGACTGTTGATCTTAATTATTGATTGCGCGTGGACTAACGACTGATCAAATAACCGTTCAGCACGATCTGGGCTGCTCATTTCATACCGTGGAGAATCAAATGGCTCCATAGTGGTGCTGATGTGGATAAGTTAAAACTGCATCCGCGCCGCCACAATCTCATTCATGCCAATGGTTGCCGGCGGTGCAATCAATCGCATTAAATGTTGCACCGCTGCTGTGATTTCGTCCCCGCAAATTAAATGCCACCACACATCCCCCGCAATTGTGTATTAGTTTTTAATGATTGTTGGTGGCACAATCATTGGCATTTAATGCCATCACTGGCAATGATTAACACAGTTTTGTTTGCACGAACCAAAATGCGTACGTCCCGCTGCCACCGTCGATGCCCTCGGCGCTGCCAATTCTATTTTAATTAATTTAAATTTTTTTAAAATGCAATTAATTGCTAGAAACTTCAAAAAATTTATTAAAAATTAAATATTTTTTCAAAAAGTAAGTGCTATATATCATTTTGCTCAGAATTTAAAAAACTTTAATTTAAAATTAAAATTATTTAAAATTATTTTATATTTTTAAATAATTTTAAATGTTAATTATTTGATATTTAATTAATATCTAGTTAAATATAAATCCAAATAATTTCAAATTTTGAGGGAAATTACTTTAACAGTTTTTAATATCCAGTGAATTTTTTAAGAATTATTTGAATTTTATTTTAATAATATTTTTTGAATTTATAAAATTCAAGATTATGTTTTAATATTTATTTTTTAAAATAAAATTAATTTTAATTATATTTCCAAATCTTTTACTTCATTTGAACAGGTTTCTAAAATTTTAAACAAAGATTTACTATGATTGAAGGGACTTAACGGGAAGTGATGAGTAATCAATGAGCAATTATATTTTTTAATTGCTCATTGATCAAGTTTTCCAATTATTCCTAAATTGTAATGCTTAGGAATGCACTTGCACCTAGCTTTAGGTCTCTTAATTGCTTGGTGTGGTTGATTGTGTTTGTCTTAAGGGTTAGTGACATTGATTTGGAAACCAACACAACTTAGTGTCACTTAAGGATAATAGTTAAGGATATGTCTTAAAAATTTTAAAAAATTTTAGAAAATTAAATATGCATCTAATAGGGATGAAACTTAAAAAACATAAACTTGGTGACATCTCCTACCCTAGAGTAAGTTCTCACTGATTTTAAAAATCATTAAATTGAATATTTAATTAACTCAAAATTAATTCATTAATTAATCTTAAAAAAATTATAATAAATTCAAATTAAATCATAAAAATATAAAAAATATATCAATTTGACCAAAATTAAATCCCCAACCTAGAAAAATTAAAAGCTTCTTGACTGAACTTCAATTTTGAACTTAATTTAATTTTTAAGAAAAAATATTTTTTAATTAAATTAATTAATTAAAAATCTTTAAAAATTTTAAATAAATCCCAAAAAATTGAAAACACTCCCATGGCTCATCCCTGACCTTTGGGAGTGATTTCACGAAGTTTGGATAAAAACTATTAAAACCTCATTAATTAAGCAATTTAAAGAATTCAACTAAATACTCAAATTTTAAAAATTCATAACTAATTTCAAAAAATTTCAAATTGAGCAAACTCAAAGTCATTAGACTCCATTTAAGGTTTAGTATTTATTAAAAATGTCAAACCATAAAAATAATCAAAGTCAAAAAGTTAACTTTTCAGTCAATTCTAATTCAAATTTATGTCAAAAATTCAAAAATTCATAACTTAATGTACAAATATCCAATTCTACCAAACTTAGTGTCTAATTAATTATCCTCAGGTCTAATATTTGAGAAAAATATAAAAACTCAAGATTTCAAATTAAATAAAAAGGTTAAATTTTGACTCCTTAATTTAATATATTAAATGATTCCAAAAAATCCTAAAATTCAATAATTGACTTAAAATTCCAAAAAACATTAATTCAAACATTAAAATCAGTAATCAATCAATCTCATTAAAAATTATCATCCCTTAAGCCTTTCAACCAATCAAAATACTAGACACTTTAACAAATTACTCGATATAGTACATATCCAAGCCACGCAGCTTACTGCACATACTTTAGATGATTTGCTAGGACAACTAACTCTAGTTTTAGGCTAGGTTGATGTTCATTTTTCTACTACTTATATGCTAGATTTTTCATGATTTTCACTGTATGTTGGTTGCTAGAATTAAGTGATGTGATTATTTATTTAAATATTAATGTAATATGTGAATTGAAGTGATGGGCATTATATTTCCCCTAGGTCAAGATTGATATGGTTGCTCATATAATTTTTTACAGGTGATCATACTCATACAAGGCTGAAATCAAAGGGACAAAATTAAGTTTTAACTTAATAAATTTTCTACATGTGCTGAGCATGCTACCTTAAAATTAAAAGAGCATGGCCAAGTGTGGTTGTAATTGAAATTTAAGCAATTTTATATATTTAATTGCTTGGGATATTAATATTGATTAGAATTACTTAGGATAACCCTACAGGTGATCTAGAGTATTTTAATTTTTGAGTTTTAATGTAATTTAATTCAAGTTAAGTGTTGTGAAAATCATCTTTGAGATGAGATATTGCATCCAACTTGGAATCCAAAGAGGAGGAAACATCCCTTATGGGAGAGTTCCCTTTTATTTGGAGATCCAAGATAGGATGCACTAATATCCAAAAAGAAAAGAAAACACCCCTTCAAAGAGGAGTTTCTTTTCATTTGAATATTCAGACCCGACGAATCCAAGGAGCTCGCAGAAGGATGGAGAAGATAAAATAGAGACATATCCCACTCAATGTCACTTGCATCAGTTTTAGGAGTAAAATTTAAGTTGTTGTCAGTGGTACCTATGCACTTTTAACTTTTGTAGACCCTGGGTTATAAATTAAGTGGCACTTGCCATATGGACTTTGAATTTATTTAATAGTTGATTAATTTGATTGATTTATTTAGATTAATTACACCGTAAAAATTGCATGCTTTATATCTTTTTTTTTATTTCATACCACTTTTGCTTTAGCCTGAAAATCATTCAAAGGCTCGTGAGGGAACGAAAAATTTTTTTCTACTCGAATTAATTAAAAATTATCATGCTCCCATGGAAACTTAATGGCTTTAAGAATTAAGCCTGGGAACGACCTAGGAGTTTGCATGCATCATTTTGATTCTTCTCTATCTTGTTAGGCACCTCCCCGCGTACTGGTTCTAGCAGACCACCTGACTTATTAGAGTGCAGTTCTGTTAAGTGGATATTGTGCAATCTCTAGGATAAAATCTATTTTAAAGCCTTTTTAAAATTGCTTCATACTGATTTATGCATTTGAGTCAATTAACATGCATTACATTAGAGATAAATTAAATAAGTAAAAAAATTTTAATTGCATTTCTTCAAGCATAATCACCCTATATAAGTTAAGGGGTCAATTAGGATCTGCTCTAGATGTTGTCCCCAACTTCTCAAAACTTAATGAATAGTTTTACCTATCTTTCATTAAAGACTGAATTCATGAATTTTAAGTGCTTTGGTGGTTAGCTGGCTCCCCAATCCAAGCCAGGATAAGTCCAAATTTATACTGCATTAGCTAGGTTTGGGCTATTGTTGTTCAGTGCCCAATTTAGATTTAGGATCTAGGGCAGACTCAAAATTATAAGTCCCCAATCTCTGGGAATATAATCCCAACATTCTAATAAATCGATCATTTAAACTAAAATTTCTCCTCAAATAAAAACCTAAAGCCCAATACATAGGGTAGATGAGGGCATTTCTAAATTATTTTTGAATCATAAAATGCCTCCTACTTTTCCACCATTGATCTCCAGAAATAACCGTTCAAAACTTGATCCAATCCCAGTTAAAACTCAAGCTTCACTCCTTTGATATTAATCCTTAAAAATTCCAAAAATAAAATATCTGTCATTATTTTAATCAAAAGTTTTCATAGGAAACTCTGATTTCCTACGATGTAATTAATTATCAGCGCTTGCACTTGTAGGAGATTTAAGAACCCAGATTAATTTTCAAAACTTAATTAATTTTTTTTAGGAAAATTAAGATCAATAACGATCATTATCGTCATATTTAGATGATTGATAGTAAAAGATATTTTCTTTCCTTGGAAAGATGTCATATTTTCTCATGATTTTGAATATGAAGTTAATGATGCTTCATCTAAATTGTCGTAGTGAAATACTTGATTGAACGTGTTGGAATTATATGTAGTTCTTCCTTGAATTTGACTATCATAATCAGAATGTAATTTATAGTTTTATTGTCTGAACCCATTAGAGATTGATATTCTCGCCTCCCAATATGATATATCATTCATAATGAAGTGTTCGACTTCAAAACTAAAATTCAAAAAATCAAATTTTCCAAAGAAATTTAATTATAGATTTTCTTTGCACCCTTTGTAAAGCAAATCCATTTTCAACTCAACACAGTCGGAATCTACAACCTGCTCTGATCTCCACACGGGTCGTAACTCTTTCCAGCACAGGTAAGCTAACTCCCTCATCCATCGAACCCGCGCTCCAGAGCCGCACTCTTCCTCTTCCAGCCTCAAACCAACCATCGAATCCCTCAGCTTCCACTATAGAATCCGTCAAGCACCCACACTAATCTCTTGCTCCTGACCTGTTATAGGAGATCTTCACTCATATCTCCCCTATCACATTCCAAGCCGTCCATTCAAACCTCCTGTCTCCAACCCAAACACCTCCTCTTCCTTGCTTTCACGCAAGTATTCGAGTCCCTATGCCCGTTCGCATCACCTACAGAACGAATGCCCCAACTACTGCTGTCCATTCTTCCCTGCTGAAGCTAAACTCCCCTTCTAATCCTCTCTACCCGTCGAGCTACACACATAGAAGCTAATCGAACAGCTCATAATCCCACCAGTTGAAATCTACCATCATGCCACCCGCTTCATCGGCCAAGACCTAGCTCAGTCGAATCCTTTTCCAATAGCCAGACGGAACTTACAAACTACCCAATTCTCCCGATCTACCTTCAATCGAACCCCATAGATGTGCATGACTCCTTCATTGTGCCCATCCACACCTCAGCTTCCTAGCCCGTGCCTTCGACCACCCTCTTTGTTTGCAACTCCTCTAACCCAGCTGAACCAAACACACATCCACTTGTAGGGGTAGCCCATATTAACAGTAACTAGCAACTTTACTTCTAGCCGTCCACTTCCACTTCCTCAGGCTTTCACTTTGCTCCACTTGAATACACAGTGATACTCCAACTCATATCCCTCCACTCCTTTCCATTCTTTACTTACTAAACCACCTACAGTAGCCCCAATCCCCTTTAACTGACCCAATAACTCCCATATTCTTCCACAAAGCAGTAAACCCAACACCTTCATACCCAAATCCACACCAATAGCCATCTCTCTCTTTCTCTCACACAATATTATTATGTATGTTATTATAAATATTATTAGCATTAATATCATTGTTATTTTTAATTAAAAAAAGAGAGAAGAAAGTAAAAAAGTGGAAGAATTCAAAAACAAAAAGAGAAAAAAAAAATGAAAAAAAAGTAATAAAAAAAGAAGAGAAAATAAGTTCTTTTGTGATTTTAGTCACTGTCGTTGCCTACACCGTCGTTGTCGCCACTTCGATACCATCACTATCGCTCACACAATGGTATAATGATTTCGAAGCTCAAAAAATCTCACAACCCCACTTTTCAGTGCTCGTGGCACTCCGGGGGACCACCCTACATGTTCTCGTGGTGTGGCAAGGATAATATTAAGTACCGGCCATGTATGTACTGTCATGCCTGTGGGAAAAAACTATTTATTTTCAAACAAGTACCTCGAAGACCCCTACACACTCTTATAGCCTAGTGGGATTAAAAATCACTGTCGTGGTGTTGCTCGACACCTACCCTACATGCTATCATAGCATGGTAGGGAAGGCCAAGCTCTCGAATTTTTTCCTAAACAGGGGAGATGCCGAGAGGCTGCTAAAATTCAGAGCAAACAGAGGACTTGGACTTAAACAAAAATACAAGGAATAGAACTTGAACAAACTAAAGGGAACTGAACTTAATTAAACGAGCAAAATAAGATTAAAACAAACATTGGCGAATTGAACAAAAATAAGAAATCTATAATAATTATAACGGGCTACTTACAAACAACGAGAACTTGTAAAAAACATGCCAATTTCCTCATAATGCAAAGGAATGTGAAATACGCACAACAAATTGGCTATGAACATGCAACGAACATGATAATTCACCTACAAGCACGTATAAGAAGATTATAATGAATACCACTTGCCTAAAAGCCATGTTTGTAGCTAGAACACATACACTTCCTATAGGAAACAAAAGAAAACTTATTATGTATACAACCATCTGCATGTATATTAAAGTAGTAATACCTGTAAATAGTGGTAGATGACTTATCATGTGCACAATAACCTACATACAAACTAAAATGGCGAATGTGTGATGAATGCAAAGGCATCTTTACAATCAATGACAACATATAAATAGGCACATTGAACTCCACAAATAATGGAAATTAAAATGAATAAGTAGTCTGATTGCAAGCAAATATACAAGGTCCTTAACAAGTATTTCACCTATGGATGATGATGGTTGATGTGTGACACTCACATCAGTCTTGCAAGCAAATATACCAGTTTATGATGAACATTGAAAGTTGATACGCAAGAAAATGTAGCAACTTGCTAACCCACAAGCATAGATAAATCAATAATGAGTACAAATCATCCGATGATAAATGTTGACATGCAAATGAACACACTAATATGCCTATAAGCAATGATAGAAGATATGCTGCAAGCATGATGAGTTCTCTATAAATATGGGAATGTGCACAATTTGCTACAAGTAAGGTTAAGAAATCTGCGACAAGTGCAAGCACCACTGAACCACTATAGGAGATGAGTTATGTATACAACATGCCATCTATAAGCAAACATAGAAGAGTTGTGATAAATGCTAACACCTACAAGTAGCACTAGAAGATTTGCATTTAGTGCAACTTGCCCACACATGATAATGGAAGGTTTACAATACATACAACAATCTTACCCACAAGAAATAAAGTTGAATGCATCATAAGTGTAGTGGATTCTCTCCAGGCATAAATAAGAAGATTGTAGCAAGTACAACATACTATCTGAAGGCAAAAGCAACGAGCTTACAATGTGTGCAAGCACCTATGAGTAGTTGTAGGAGATTCGTCAGTGCATGATAGTCTAACTACATAAAGCAGCAAATGATCTACACTGTCAAATAACACCACTAAATCTACAACATTCGTATAAGCGGACAGAAAGTTTTTACAAATTTTTAAATGAAACTCTGTGCACTTTTTGGTAGTAGTCATTTGTATGGCTGATCATTACAAAATCACCCATCCTCATATAAAATCATACACCTGCATGGGCCCCGACGAGCGTGTTGTATATATGTAATGTCCGAGGATGTTATGTGGGTCAAAAAATAAACTTAAGTTTGAACCCAATCCTTCTATGTGAATAGATAGGAGTCAATACAGCTCGAACTATCAAACAAATATACAGTTGCGACATCGATCAGGATATTTATTTTATATATTCATATTAGGCCTTCAAGATCTATAACAAAGAAGATTCACTAATAAAAGCCTAAAGCTGACAAAAAACTCGATCCTCTATCAGCAAGTAGATAAAGTCGATAAGATTTGACCAATAGAACAAAAATGTCCATAAGTATCCTAATGATGGTCGTGTTGACAGAAAAATCTCAGTTGGAGGGGATCTCAAATATTCAAAAATGCCTCCCAAATATCCATAAAAATTTGAAATTTTAAAAATATCAAAATTTAAAATATTTATAAATAAAATAAATCATTAAATGCTCAAAGCAAAATATCAATCCACCCTCCACAACTATTTTCCATGGTGGATAAGCTTGAAAAGCACTTCAGCACACCAAGAGAAAATGTCTAGTTGAGAATATCACTAGGATTCATTCTCAATCCATATCTTACCAGTAAGGACGTGGCATGTATCATTTAACAGGTAGTTTCTCTACCAAATGGCGCCACAGGTAAATGGTTATGACTAGGGTCCTCTGGCTAGGCAAATTTTCTGCCAAATGGCACCATTAAATTACAATCATGGTCGGAGCCCATATGTTTCTCAATGATGCTAAATCATTGAGTAATGAATTAATAAGATATGATTGATAGGGCATAAAGCTCCCTGTTAGCTAAGATGGATTCAAATTTATCCCCTTAGATAAATATTTATCCTAGGTCTATAAGGTACCCTTGGACAAAGCAATCCATGACTGCCAATAAGGATCTTTTTGTTAGGTTAGGTTGAATACCTCCTATGATTAAGTAGACTAAGAATCATGATGTCCCAGGATGATGGAACAATGAGATCTTGATCAGGTCAATCATTATTGCCCTAACAATATGCTTTAAGTACAATGTGGTGAATTTCTAATTTTAAATGTTAAATTTTAAATACCTAAATATGCTGCTTCTATACACCGGATACTATGTATCTATTTAATAGCTATCCTTAATTAAAAGTTCTCTCTCATTATCAAATGGGGTAATTAATTATAGGAAACCTGAACTTAGATCATAAAGTCCTCATAAAATAAGGGCGAAATCTCTGGGTAGTGACTTATTTACAAACCAATCTGCCCTCTAAAAATTTATCTCAAAAATTACTGATTAAAACTCTCCTCGACGACCGAAGATGAAGAAAGTAGTCATGAAGAGGCAGGGGCGCAAATTTTTGGAGCATACAGATTTTTGACGACTCCACTAGGAATGGTTTCTCTTTCTATCTTTAACTAGTCGACTGAATGCTATGGTACCAGCAAATTAATATGGACTTAAAATTCTAAAATTATTTTAAAATAATTTTATAACAATTCATTACAAAAAATCACTACACAGAGCATAAAATTTATCTAAATTACTTACTTTTGTTATTTTATTCTATGTAGTCTCTGTATTTTAAAAGTGTGGAGTGATGTATTAAATATTGATTATTAACCCTTACCTTTTATTTATGCAGATGGATCTACAGAACATTGAAAGTTCATGAGGATGGTTAAACTCTATAGAACTAGCCCGAGGCTAACCAAGAGGAGGGAGGGGGGTAAATTGGTGTTTTGAAAAAATTCTTAAATAAAAATAAAATTTTTTTGTCTTTTTAAATATTTTAAAAACTAAACAATCTTAAAAGGAAGTAGATATCAAAATAAAATATTTCAATCACAAAATAAATCAAAAAAGAGTGTAAAAATAAAATATAAAAAAAATAATAAGAAAGAGCACACAAAATTTTATAGTGGTTCGATCAAATCTAACCTACGTCCACTCCCCAGAACCTCCCGTTCCAGGTATTACACTAATCAATTAGTGTCTCTCCTTTTACCCCCACAGTAAGGCAGAGAAGCCGTACGAAATCTTTCCACTAACTCAGTGAGGTAGAGAACCTCTAATCCTTTTTCACCCTCCTGGTGAAGGCAGAGAACCCGAAATCCTTTTACTCCCACCTAGAGTTGGCAGAGAATCACGGGAATCCTTTTACTCCCTCCTAGAGTAGGCAGAGAAACTGACAATCCTTTTACTCCCTTCTGGAGTAGGCAGAGAACCTTGAGTTTGATGCTGATGATCGGCTCCCTAGAGCCACCAAAGAACCAAGAATGAAGAAGGAAGAAGACGATTGAATCCTTATTTGGAGCAATCTTTGTGAATCCCCTCACAAACTCCCCCTCATAAGGTCCTCTCTCTCTCCCATACTCTCCTTCTCCTTCTCTAAGCTCTCTCAGGTTAGAACATCAATAAAAGACTCAATCATCAGCAATTAAGATAGCTTAAATAGGAACACTCAAAAAGTGCCCTAATTTTTAACTTGATGACAAAGATTATCCAGAATGATCTGCCAATCATCTTGTACGATTAGTGTAAATCAGCCCATTCATGCACGATAATTTGAGTTTCCTGTACGATCAGAGCAATAAATATGTACTGATTGTCCTGGATGATCTTGCGATCATCCTATACGATTAGTTCAAAACTAGATTTATCATCCGACAGATCATTCGGGACATCTAGGATGATTAGAAGAAAAATATACAGATCGTCCTGGATGATCTTTTGATAATCCCAGATAATCTTTCGATCGTCTTGTATGATTAGTTCAAAACATGGTTTAGCGTCTGGCAGATCATTTGGGACATCCAGGATGATTAAAAGAAAAATGTATTGATCATCCCGTACGATCATAGATGATCATCCTATATGATATGATCATTCAATCCAACCATACTTGGATCCCTAATCATAGGATTATTTTAGGCATGATTGATACACATCATCCAAGACGATCTGAATCGTCCTGTACGATTAGAATAAAATTTTTATTATCAAATATTGCCTAATTCATGTCTGGTAGCTGAATTTTTTGATTGATGCATATCGTCCTGTACGATGATAATATCGTCTAGGATGATTGGTTTAATCAAGCTTATTTGACACATAAGCCCTAATTAGGTTTTTGTTTTGAATTGATCATCCAGGATGATTTAGGATCATCCTATACGATATGATCAAAAATAGAAGAACTCTCAAACTCACTAAATTTTTCCCCCTGAGTTGTGTGTGCAAGGTTACTTAGCTCAGGATCGATCACAGTAAATTTGACTCAAAAAAAGGTAAAACATGTATTGGAATTAAACTTATAGACCGACTCAGTCCTAATCTACCCAATCTTGAGCTGGCTTGCAAGTGAGCTTGTGATCCTAAAATATCATTGAGCAGGGTAAATAAAATAGATAAGTAAGAGTTGCAGTAGTAAGGAACCAGTAATATTTGTTATCATCAAAATCACTTTACTTGAGACCCAAATTTATAATAATCCCTCCCTTTTTTATGATGATAAACACTGTTGAAAAAATTTTAAAGGTAGGAGAATTTTTATTTTTGTTCTTTTCTCTTTTTTTAAAGATATAAAAAATAAAAATAGAAGACATAAAAGACAGAACAAAAATATAACAATACAAATTCCACTAAAGTATAAGCAAATGAACAGACAACAACTACTCCCCCTTTTGACATCACAAAAAAGAGGAAGAAAGAAAAGCATTAAAATAGAATAAATTACAAAACCAAAGACCAGTACAAATACAGAAACACAAGCACTAACAGACTAGAAGGAAGAACTCTGATCATTTGGAGGAGGTGGTGGTGGCAAAAATCAACAACAAAATAAAAAATATGATAAAAACTAACCATTAAAATAAAAACAAAGATTTTTTTAATCAATCAGCTCCAGCAAATGACAATTTTATCTCAATTTTAACTTTAAAAACTCAAAAGAAATGAATTGACAATGCTAAAATCCAAAAAGGCTAGAAACTTAATTTTATAAACCCTACCTCAGACACCTTGCAGTTTAAAGTTCCTTTTAAACAAAAATCTAATTGAAAAATAAAGAAATTAGATAAGAAACGCGATCCTTTCAAACTTCGTTCTAAAAAAAATATCTTATAAAATAGTTTTGCAAAGTAAAGAACCAAAAATTATGATTTTTAATCTCAAGTATTTGAAAATATTAAGTGACACATAAATTCTTCTAAGATTGTTAAAGGTTTGAAAGGGAAGGAAGCTTATTTCTTTGTGGGCTCATTTTATGCCTCTTTTTTTGTAATTTGGTGCACCTTATGTATCTTATAATTAATTGACGAACATTGCACATCTTTTCAGTGTTGGGCTCATTTTATGCCTCTTTTTATATCTTTTGCGAGCTAGCTTCCTTTCATTCCCTCTAAAGACTCTCAATTGTGAGATTATCTTTAGATATAATAAGAGAGGAAGAAACTCACTCTCTAATATAAGAAAGTGTAAACACAAAATAGAATCATACTCATATAATAAATGCAACCACCTGATTAAGAAAATTCAAAAGTGATTCAATGATTTGGAACACTATTTATATGAGATAGATTACTGTATGAAGATAAAACAGATTTTTATTTCAAAGTTCAATTTTTTAATTTTGAAATAGATTTTGATTCAAAAAGAAAAATATACCATTAAATGAGTTAGAGAAAGAGAAATAATCATCAATATTTTTTTTCTTTAACTATTTTAGAAAGTTAATCACTGCTTACAAGTTTTTAAATAAAAATAAGGCAAAAATCTCATTTAAAAAGCTTCATCATCAGAAGTAAATAGTGATCTGATTCTTAAAATACCAAAAAAATAAACTTTAGAAAATCAAAAGCATAAAAAATAAAATCACACAAAAAAAAATAAGCAAATCAAAATAAAACATAAAGAGCAGAAACATAAATATAAGGTATCATTTTCAAGCATGAATATCTATCACATATAATTTGGTTCTTAAGGTGCTAAAGGTTTTAAAGGCTAGTAGTTTTGTAAAGATATCTGCCAGTTGGTTTTTAGTAGCTATATAATGTTGCTCTATGTCTCCTTTGGTAATATGGTCTCTAATGAAGTGGTGCATAATATCAATATGTTTGGTCCTATAGTGTTGGATTAGATTCTTTGAAATGTAGATGACACTAGTGTTATCATATAAGACAAGAATTGTGCCTACAAGAAGTCCTAAATCCAAAATTTATTACTTTAACCAAAGGACCCGGGCCACACAACTTCTTAAGGCAACGTATTCAGCTTCAGCAGTAAACAGTGCAACTGAGTTCTATTTTCTACTCGACCAGGAGACTAAGGATTATCCTATGAATTGATATGTCTCAGAAATATTTTTTTATCAACTCTGCATCCTACAAAATTTGAATCAGAATATCCTATGATTTTAAAAGAGGTGCTATTCCTAGGATACCATATTCCTAAGTGTTGGGTTCCTAAGAGATATCTAAGGATTCTCTTAATAGATGTCAAGTGGGACTCCTTTGGATCAGCTTGAAATCTAGCACAGAGACAAACACTAAATATAATATCAGGTAGCAGTCAAGTAAAGAAGTGATCTAATTATTTCTCTATATTTCTTTTGATCAATAAATTTTTTATTTGAATCCTTATCTAACTGAACACTAGAACTCATGAGAGTGTTGATTAGCTTGGCTTTATCCATCATATATTTCTTAAGGATGTCCTTAATATATTTTGACTGACTAAGGAAAGTTTCATCATTCTTTTGCCTTATGCTAAGTCCAAGAAATTAAGTCGGTTCTCCCATCATACTCATTTCAAATTTCTTACTCATTATTTTTATAAATTTATCACATAATTTTTCATCAGAAGATCCAAACAGAATATCATCACATAAATATGGATAATTAGTAATTCATATCCTACCTTTTTTAGAAACAGGGTGGTGTCTACGCTCCCCTTAACAAAGGTTCTTTCTAGTAGGAATGTGCTAAGTCTTTCATACCATACCCTGGGTGCTTATTTTAGTCCATATAAAGTCTTTTTTAATTTGAACACATGATTAGAAAATTATGAATTTTAAAGCCTGGGGGTTGTTCAACATACACATGTTCTTTTATCATCCCATTCAGAAATGCACTCATAATATCCATTTGAAACAATTTAAATTCATTAAAATAAGCAAAGGCTAGTAACATCCTAATGGCTTCTAATCTAGCTATAGGGGCAAAAATCTCCTTAAAGTCAATCCCTTTTATCTGATTATATCCTTTAGCCACTAATCTTACCTTATTTCTAATCACTACACTAAAATCATTCATTTTGTTTTTGAACACTCATTTAGTTCCAAAAATACTTTGATCCTTAGGTCTTTCAACTAGTTTCCAATTATCATTCCTAACAAATTGATTCAACTCTTCCTATATGGATAGAATCCAGAATTCATTAGATAAGGCTTGATTCAGGTTGGTGGGTTCAGTCATTAAAATGAAGGAAAAATGGTTTACTTCTTTTCTAAGTCCATGCCTAGTTCTAACACCTTTAGATGGGTCTCTTAAGATCAGTTCTTTAGGATGACTTGAGGAATATCTCTATTCTCTAGGAAGTAAAACTTCAGGTTATACCCGTTCCTCAAGATTTGCAGATTCTACTCCCTGGGTGACTTCTATAACCTCCTCTTCTTCTTCCCTAGACCCTTCAGAATTATCAAATTTATCAAATACAATATGAGTGGTCTCCTCAACTATCAGTGTTCTTTTATTGAAGACTCTATAGAATTTCCCAACACTTGAGTAACCTAGGAACACTTCTTCATCAGATTTTGGGTCAAACTTTTCTAGTTGACACTTCCAATTATTCAGAATAAACACTTTACATCCAAAGACATGAAGGTGAGAGAGGTTGGGTGTCCTACCTTTAAGAATTTCATAAGGTGTTTTGTTTACCTTAGATTTAAGATTTACCCTATTCATAACATAACAGGCTGTATTCACTGCTTCTGTCCAGAAGTATTTAGAAAGTAAGTTTCAGCTAACATGGCTCTAGCAGCTTTTACCAGGGCCCTGTTCTTCCTTTCAGCTATCCCATTCTACTAAGGGGTCCTAGAAGCTGAAAAATTGTGATTTATCTCTTGCTCCTCACAAAAAGACTCAAATTTTTTATTCTTAAATTCTCCACTATAGTCACTATGAATGGTTAAAATTTTATAACCTAGTTTCCTCTAAATCTAAGTAGAAAAAGATCTAAACTCCTCGAATGATTCACTTTTATGAGATAGAAATTTAACCCAAGTAAACCTTGAATAATCATTAATTATCACATACCCAAAGACTTTTCATCCTAGGCTTGAAGTGCTGACAGGTCTAAAGTGATCCATATGAAGGACTTCTAAGGGTTTGATAGTGTTAATGTCTTTGATTGAGTGGAAGGAGAATTTAACTTGCTTTCCTAACTAACAAGCATCATACAGGTCATCCTTAGTGAACTCTCATTTGGGGAGACCTCTAACTAAGTCTTTTTGGGTGATCTTCTAAAGGCTTTTCATGCTTGTATAACACAATCTTCTATGCCACAGCCATGATTCATCAGTAATTATTTTTAAGCAAAGAGCAATGTCAGTTTTAAAGTAATTTAGATCTAGCATGTAAATATTATTGATCCTTTTTTCCTACAAAATAATTTTATCATTTAAGCTTATAATGCAGCTAGTTTCAGTCTATTTACAAGAAAAATATTTTTAATGATGAAATTTTTTGAATCACCAATTATACCTGAGCCCACCACTCTCTTGGTGATGTTATCTCTAAGTGTAACCTTGCCTTCTGCCCTAACGTCCAGTGAAATGAATTAATTTACATCTCTAGTTATATACCTTCAATATCCGCTCTCTATGTACCACATGCTCTCACGAGGACTTGTATGAGAGAACACCTATAAAATCATCAGATGTCAGATTTGGGAACCCAAACAGGTTTAAGTCCCACTTTATGGAAAGAAGAATGTGAAGCATGCATGCTATGCTGTAAATTTTATAATTTTGGTCTCCATAACAAATGTGTTCTACGGTGAATGGTGCAAGTATGGGATGTGTCCTAGCATGCCATAAGAAAAATATCTAACACCAAGAAAAGGGTTTACTAATTTATTTGGGTTTTGGTGTCTTTTCTTAGGTTTGAATGATGCATGCTTTGTTGATGGTTTATAAAACTCTTTATGTAAAGGTGGTATTTTATTTTGTTCTAATGCAATAATTTTTTCCCTTAAAAACTCATTAGCCTTTTCATAGCTTAACACATCCAGTTTCCATTTATGCTAACTATTATCTAAATTGCATGTAATAGTTTCTAATTCTTTGAAAGCTTTTTCTAAATCAACATATGAAGTTTTTAATGAATCATAATCAATAGTTAAATCATAATGCTTTTTATTTAATTCATCAAATTTATCTAATAAGGCCATATAATTGTTATCCAGAGTAGAGTGATCATTTCTTAAGCATTCATGCTCTTTCTGTAAAATTAAGAAATTAGATTTGAGGCTTGCATTTAATTTTTTAAGCTTCCTATATAAAATGATTCTTTTCAAAAACTTCAAACAATTATTCATAGGTAAGCTCTTATACCTCCTCTTAATTAGAGTGATCAAGATAATCATCAGCTATTAAGCACAGGTTTGTTACCTCCTCTTTAGCTTCAGTTTTAGAGGAGTCTGATGTTGAGTCCGTCTAGAAAGCCTTTTGGGTCCTTTACTTACCCTTCTTGAACTTAGGTTTTTCTTCACCCTTCTCCTTGCTTGGGTGAGTTTTCAGAGTTGGGCAATCAGATTTCAGATGCTCTGGCTTCCTGTGTTCAAAATAAATAATATCAGAAGAAATTTTAGAATGTTTATTATTCCTACCTTTATTCCACTTCTGATGATGCTTTTATTTTTTCCTTAAGAAGCTTTTAAATTGTCTTGTCATTAAAATAATATCATCATCATCAGAACCAAAAGGATCAGTGTCAGAATCATTAGCCTTCAAGGCTACAGTTTTTTTCTTTTTCTTGTCACCTGCATCATGCTGCCTTTGGTTTACTCCTTGCTCTTAAGTAATTAGCGATCCAAGTAAGTTATTAATTAAATAAATATTCAAGTCCTTAGATTCAGTAATGGCATCAATTTTTGCATCAAAGAAAGACAGTAAATATCTTAGAATCTTGTTCACTTTTTCATAGTTTGTGAGTTATCTTTCTAAGGCATGCATGGATGCAACAATTTATATAAACCTAGTGTATATTTCAGAAATTAATTTACTAGGTTTCATGCGAAAGAGTTCGTAGTCATGAAATAAAATATTTAACCTAGATTATTTTACTTCAGTTATTCCTTCGTATGTTATGCATAATTTGTCTCAAATTTCTTTTTCAGTAGAACAAATAGAGACACGCATGTAATCTTCAGATTTTAAGGCACTGAAAAAACAGTTCAAACACTTAGCATTCAATTGTGCTAAATCTCTACCATCAGTTATCCATTCAGCAAAAGAGATTTCAATTTTTATACCATTAATAAGATGAGAAGGTGCAGAACATCCATCCTTAACTAATATCCACATGTGATAATCAATTGATTGTGAAAAGGTGGATAATCAAGTTTTCTAAAAATTAAAAGGAATATTATCAAATAGAGATGGTTGCATAATTGAATAACCTTCCACGATGTTATGATTATCAAAGTTAGCCATTGATCGAAATTTAAAAGTTTTCTAAAACTTAATTTAATGAATCCCGCTCTGATATCACTTGAAAGTTCGTGAGGGTGGTTAAACCCTATAGAACTAGCCCGATGCTAACCAAGAGGGAAGGGGGGTGAATTGGCATTTTTAAAAAATTCTTAAACAAAAATAAAAAATCTTTTTATCTTTTTAAATATTTTAAAAACTAAACAATCTTAAGTGGAAGCATATATTAAAATCCAAGATTTCAATCACAGAATAAGTCAAACAAAAGTGCTGAAATAAAATGCGAAAAAAGTAATAAGAAAGAGCACACAAAATTTTATAGTGGTTTGGTCAAATCTGACCTACGTCCACTCACCAAAACCTCCCGTTTCACGTATTGCACTAATCAGTTAGTGTCTCTCATTTTGCCCTCACAGCAAGGTGAAGAAGCCCTCACAAAATCTTTTCACCGACCCGGTGAGGCAGAGAACCTTGAATCCTTTTTCACCCTCTTGGTGAAGGTAGAGAACCTAGAATCCTTTTACTCCCACTTGGAGTTCGCAGAGAATCACAAGAATCCTTTTTACTCCCTCCTCGAGTAGATAGAGAACCTGACAATCCATTTACTCCCTCTTAGAGTAGGCAGAGAACCTTGAGTCTGATGCTGATGATCGTCTACTCATAGCCACCAAGGAACCAAGGATGAAGAAGGAAGAAGACGATCGAATCCTTATATTGAGCAACCTTGTGAATCCCATCACAAACTCCCCCTCACAAGATCCTCTCTCTCTCTCCCAAACTTTCCTTCTCCTTCTCTAAGCTCTCTCAGGTTAGAATAACAACAAAAGACTCAATCATTAGAAATTAAGAGAGCTTAAATAGAAGGCCTCAAAAAGTGCCTTAATTTTTAACTTACCGACAAAGATCGTCCTGTACGATCAGTATAAATAAGCCCATCCATATAGGATGATCTGAGTTACCTGTATGATCAGAGCAACAAATATGTACTAATTATCCTGGATGATTTTGTGATCGTCCTGTATAATTAGTTCAAAATTAGATTTATCGTCCGTTAGATCGTTCGGGATGTCCAGGACGATTAGAAGAAAAATGTACTGATCATCCTGGATGATCTTTCAATTGTCTTGTACGAGTGATGCCTCTTGACCTCATAAAGGGTCTGTATCGAACCCTTTTTTCAAAACATGGTTTATCATCCAGCAATTCGTTCGGGACGTCAAGGATGATTAGAAGAAAAATGTATTGATCATCCCATACAATCATAGGTGATCTTCCTGTACGATATGATCGTTCAATCTAACCCATACTTAGATCCCTAATCACAGGATTATTTTAGACATGATTGCTACACATCATCCAGGATGATCCAAATCTGAAAGTACGAGATGTGCCAAGAGGGGGGGGGGGGTGAATTGGTACTTTAAAAATTTAACCCTACACAAGAGTTCTAATTTTTTTGTATTTTTAAAATATAATCTCAACGAATAATGTGCGGAAGCAAATACAACGTTCACAACGATGATATTGATAATTCAATTTTAGATTTTACAACACAAGATTTAAATCATGATTTTTCACCAAGAAATTTAACATACTAATTTAAAAGCATGAAAAGTAGAATACGGTAAACAGGAAAAAACACACCAGAGATTTTTATAGTGGTTCTGTCACTTGACCTACGTCCACTCCCCGGAGTCCTCTACTCCGGGATTTGCACTAGTAAAAGTTGACTCTCCTTTTGCCCCCACAGCAAGGCTGAGAAGCCTTTACAATACTCACTTTCACCTCCCTCGGTGTGGCGGAATACCAAACGCTATGTCACCCTCTTGGTGACGGCAGCAGACCTTCTCCTTTTTCTCCCTCATGGAGATGGCAGAGTACCTTGGCGATGTTGATCTTGAAGTGACTCTTCCCTCGAGAACTTTCTTGAAGCTTCCCAAAGCCACAAGAGGAGCAAAGCATGCAGCTAGCTTGGAGCCACCGTGTGATCCCCTCACACTACTTCTCCCTCACGCTCAAGCTCACCTTCACCTTCCTCTCTCAAGCCCTAGATCTCTCCAAAAACTTCTCTCTAATGAATCCCCTTCTTTTTCTCCAAGCCTCTCATAGCAAAAGGATAGATCAACAACACCCTCAAGAAAATTTTAAGTTGTTTTTATATCAGGCTTAAAAAACCCTAAAAGATTCAAATTTTGCGTTTCTGTTCGTACAGTACGATTAATAATCGTACAGTATAATAAGTTCAATTACAGCTCCGTCCAGTACGAGTACAGACGAACAGTTATCGAATTTTATTCATATCGTACTATACGATAAGTATATCGTACAGGACGATACTGTTGATTCGTATTGTTCGTACATGACGAACTGTGGGATGATCCTCAGGACGAAAGAATTCGTCTCTATCAGTCGTCCAGCACTCCTTGAGTCGTACAGTACGATTAGTATTTTTCAGGATATCATCCTGTATGATACGAATATCGTCCAGGACGAATATAATAAAATTTCTTGGGATCGTCTGGTATGATCACTGGGACGAAGGAAATCATCTCTGACAATCGTCCAGCACTCCACTAATCGTACAGTACAATTAGTTCATTTCTTGATATCGTCCTGTACGATATGAATATCGTCCAGGACAAACAGAACAAAAAACCTTAGTTTCGTCTGGTATGATCTCTGGGATGAATGAAATCATCTATGTCAGTGGTATAGTACGATCGACTTATAAATTAGAAACCAACGTTTATTTCCTGGTTATGGTGATAATTTTGGTAAGTATTAATTAGTCGTACAGTACGATAAGCATCGTACAGTACGATCAATACAGAAAATCAAATTCAAAGACTTACCAAACTTATTCTGGCGGCTAGGGTTTCTCAATTATATCTTATCGTACAGTACGATATGGATCGTACAGTACGATTAGTTTGTAAACTTAATCATTCGAAAATTAGCCGTTAGCGTGAGTATTTTTAATTAATCGTACAGTACGATACAAAATCGTACAGTACGATTTTCTTAAAAAAAAATTAAATCATTTAAAAAATAGTTCTCCCCCTGTGTGTGTGCATGGTTGCTCCTTTCACATGCATGCTTCTGTGGCAGACTCAAGAAAATAAAAATAAAGAAATAAAAATTATAGACTTTTCAACATCCTATTCTACCCGATTTGAGTCTCCAGTAATCTTGAGCAGTGTGTATTTGACCTGAAATGTTAGTGCTCATATACAAGGATTAAGCATTTGTAATCTAAAGGAAGTCTATATGGACTCAGTAAGTATTAGTTGTCACCGTCAAAAGTAAGTGCTCAGGATCCTGGATTTCAATAATCTCCCCCTTTTTGATGGTGTCAAATAATATTTTCTGATGGACAGATGTTCTGACTTTTTTAGCTCCCCCTCAGAAGAGTAGCTTATTAATTTTTAAATAGGAGAAGAAGAAATAGTTTTTTATTTATTTATTATAATATAAAAAGAACAACAAGATAGAAAAAAATATGTACTGAAAACATAAACAACTAATAGCATGTACTGAAAATATAAACAACCAATAGCATTTAACAGTAAGCAAAAATAGAATACAGAACACACAGAAATATCTCCCCCTTTTGACAGCACCAAAAAGGGAAGAAAAAGGAAATAACTACAATGATAACAAACAGAAAAATAGAAACAACTACAACAGCTCAAAAATCTGGATCCTGATCCGAAGGTGGTGGTGGAGGTTGTGGAAACAGCTGGTGGTACTGATGGAGGGACGCAAACTGGTGATCGATCGATGTGAAGCGCTCCCTAAACCATCTCATATCTGTTTCATGCTCCTGATGTTGCTGAGCAATGTGGGCATCCAACCTAGTCTCCAGACGATCAAGGCGTTGAATAATATCGTCGTGAGGGTAGTCGGGAGCAGCAAGGCCAGGTGGGTGGATTGGTGGTGGTGGAGGTGCGTCAGCAGGAGCAGCAGCCTCTTCATCATCAAACTCGGGATCGGCGGGAGCGGCCCCCCGATGGAACAAGATACGAAAGGAGGCATCTGAGTAGAAGATATGAAGGTGATCAGGAGGTAGCGGATAATGAAGTTGATATTTTGCATCTAGGATGTATCCTATGATATGCCCTAAGGCAAGGTTCAGTTTACGGCGGGCACCGGGATATCAGAAGGAAGACAAGGTATGAATATAGTCAAACATCATTTGGGCTTCATTGAATTTTGTGCCAGACATGATTAGATATGTGACGACAGAAAGTAGTGGAGTAATATGGATGTGGTCTCTAGCTTTAGGTATAATGGATGTGCGTAGGACATGCTGGATAACGCAGGCATTTTGATTTAGGGTTTGGACCAAGGGTAGGTGTTGATTGGAGGGGACACCTCTAAGGGTCATATTTACTGACGTCCAATCATAGTCGTGGGAGATCATGGATTGGGGACGAGGGCCGTCAGTGGACAGCCCGATGTGCGCAGCAATGTCGTTGACGGTGATAACGACATTCTGTTTACAGACATAAGACATGAAAGTAGTGTTTTCGAGGTCGACTCGGATATTGGCAAAAAATGCAAACAAGAGTTCGGAGTGAAACAGAAAAGCAAGAGTCAGAAGGAATTGAAGGGTAGTGGAAGCGAACAGATTCATCACCTCAAAATTTAGGGTGGCTTGATTTAGCATGCGGGATGGAGTGAACTTGGCTTCCTTGATTTTAATATACGCTTTCTCATCCGCAGCGGAGAGAAATCGATCATCGAAACCCCGAGAGGAGGATGAGCTCCCGACGATCATTCGACCGCGCTTACTGGACCCAGACATGGTGGAAGAAAGGATTGGAGACATGAGGAAATTCAGATTGATTGAGAGTGAGGAGAATAGGCAAAGAATCCCTCCCTTTTTATAAAATTTGAGAGCTATCGTACAGTACGATTGAGTATCGTACAGTACGATATGTGCAATAATGTCGTCTGGACGACTGTTCAGAAAAGTGAGTCAAATCGTACAGTACGATCAGTATCGTACTGTACGAACGTGAGTGTGAGGCGTTCGTCCCAAGGAGTCGTATGAACGACTTTTGACAAAAATGTTCATACAGTACGAACAGGTGTTCGTACAGTACGATAGGCAATAATGTTCGTACCGGCCGATTTTAAATTTGTCCTAATCCATTTGACACGTGGATCGTACAGTACGATTGGTATATCGTACAGTACGATGACCAATAATTAGTATCGTACGGTACGAGTGGTGAATCGTATTGTACGATAGGTATAAGACATGAAAGATCTGGACCGTGAATGGGAATGGACGGCTGAGATTGGAGTGATTTGAATCTTATCGTACAGTACGATAGGGTATCGTACAGTACGATTGTCAGAGAATATCAAAGTTTGTGAGCAGCATGAGAAGAGGATCAGGAATCCAATTTTTTTTCGATTTTGTTGTTTTTTTTTTAACAAAACAAGTCTTAACAAACACAAACACATTTTTTTTTGTTTTTTTTTTATTTTTTTATTTTTGTTTTTTTTTGTTTTACTTTAGGCTTGAATGTCTATGACACCTAATTTGATTCTTAAAGTGCTAAATGTGTCATAACCTAATGGTTTTGTGAAAATGTCAGCCAATTGATCTTCAGTAGCAACGTGGTGCAGTTCAATATCTCCTTTGGCTACATGATCTCAAATGAAATGATGTCTAATGTCTATATGTTTGGTTCGTGAATGTTAAATTGGATTTTTGGATATGCAAATAGCACTAGTGTTGTCATACATGATCGGAATGGTTCCTACAGGTAGTCCTAGATCTACAAGCTGTTATTTTAACCACAAAACTTGTGCAACACAGCTACCTACCGCTATATATTCTACTTCGGCTGTAGATAGGGCTACTGAATTTTGTTTCCTCCTGGACCATGAAACTAATGATTGTCCAATGAATTGACAAGTGCCAGAAGTGCTTTTTCTATCTACCCTACATCCTGCAAAGTCTGAATCTGAGTATCCTAAGATTTTAAAAAAAGTGTTGTGTCTAGGATACCAAATTCCTAAGTTTGGGGTGCCTAGTAGATATCTAAGAATCCTTTTGACAGCAGTCATGTGAGATTCTTTCGGGTCAGCTTGAAAACGGGCACAGAGACACACACTAAACATTATATATGGTCTCTCGGCAGTCAGATAGAGAAGCGATCCAATTATTCCCCTATACCTCTTTTGATCTACAGACTTCCCACTGGGATCTTTATCCAATTGAATGTTAGAGCTCATGGGTGTATTCATAGCCTTAGCATTGTCCATTTCATATTTTTTCAAAATATTGTTGATGTACTTAGACTGGCTAAGAAACATTCCACCTTCCGTTTGTTTTACACTAAATCAAAAGAAGTAACTAAGTTCTCCCATCATACTCATTTCAAACTCGTCACTCATTATTTTTGAAAATTCATTACATAAGCTTCTCTCCGTCGATCCGAACAATATGTCATCTACATAAATCTGAACAATGAGTACATCAACTCCTACCTTCTTCAAAAATAAGGTGGTGTCCACACTACCCTTTACAAAGCCTCTATCTAGTAGGAACGTACTAAGTCTTTCATACCAGGCTCTAGGTGCTTGTTTTAACCCGTATAGTGCCTTTTTCAGTTTGAACACGTGGTTTGAAAATTGTGAGTTTTCAAACCCCGGAGGTTGCTCCACATAAACATCTTCCTTGATTACTCCATTCAGGAAGGCACTCTTGACATCCATTTGATACAGCTTAAAATCCCTAAAACAAGCAAAAGCTAACAGTACCCTGATGGCTTCTAGTCTAGCTACCGGAGCAAAGGTTTCTTCAAAATCTATTCCTTCAATTTGGTTATACCCCTTTGCTACTAACCTAGCCTTGTTTCTTACTACTATTCCAGAGTCATTCATCTTATTTTTAAAGACCCATTTAGTTCCAACCACACTTTGTTCTTTAGGTCTTTTGACTAACTCCCATACATCATTCCTAACGAATTGGTTCAACTCTTCTTGCATTGCTAGGATTCAAAATTCATCTCCTAAGGCTTGATCTATACTCGTGGGCTCAATCATAGATATGAATGCAGAATGACTAACCTCTTTCCTAAGTCCATGCCTAGTTTTTACCCCTTCTAATGGGTCTCCTAAGATCAGCTCTCTAGGATGACTAGAAGAAAATTTCCAATCTCTAGGCAGATATTCCTGAGGTTCCGCTCTAGTCTCTATAGTAATGGTTTCTACTCCCCGTATAACCTCAACTTCTTCTTCTTCATGATTAGGTTCAGATGTCTTATTGGATTCATCAAATATCACATGGGTGGATTCTTCTACTACTAAGGTTCTCTTATTGAATATTCTATAGGCTTTACCTACCGATGAGTAGCCTAGGAAAACCCCTTCATCAGATTTAGGATCGAACTTTCCTAAGGGTGACTTGCCATTGATTAGGATGAAGCATTTGCAACCGAAAACATGTAAGTGGGAAAGATTGGGTGTCCTACCCTTAAGCAACTCATGGGGTGTCTTATTAAGTTTGGATCTAATATTTACCCTATTTAACACATAGCATACGGTATTTACTGCTTCTGCCCAAAAGTATCTTGGGAGAGTGTATTCAGCTAACATAGCCCTAGCAGCTTCAACTAAAGTTCTATTCTTTTTTTCTGTTATTCCATTTTGCTGAGGAGTTCTAGGAGCAGAGAAATTATGTTCTATTCCAACCTCTTTACAAAAAGATTCAAATTTATCATTCTCAAATTCTCCACCGTGATCACTATGAATTGTTGAAATTACACATTCTAATTTCCTTTGAATCCAAGTGGAGAAAATTCTAAATTCTTCAAATGACTCACTCTTATGAGCTAGGAATTTCACCCAAGTAAACCTAGAGTAGTCATCTACTATTACAAACCCATACAACTTCCCTCCTAGGCTGGCTGTACTAACAGGTCCGAACAGGTCCATGTGGAGAGTTTCTAGTGGCCTAGTGGTGCTGATATCCTTGATTGCATGAAATGAAGATTTAACTTATTTTCCTAATTGGCAAGCATCACAAAGATGGTCCTTAGTAAAGTCTAACTTTGGTATGCCTCTAACTAAGCCTTTCTAAGTGATGTTCCTAAGTGTTTTCATACTAGCATGGCATAGTCTCCTATGCCATAGCCAAGAGTCATCCGCTATTATTTTCAGACACAAAGAGTTTGAGGTTTCAATGTAGTTCAAATCTAACATGTAAACATTGTTTATACATTTTCCTTCTAACACAAGTGAATCATTTAAGCTAATCATGCATTTATTAGACATAAATTTTATATCAAAGCCCTTGTCACATAGTTGACTTATACTTAAAAGATTATGCTTTAAATCATCCACTAAAAGTACATTCTCAATAATTAAATTTTTAGTGTTTCCAATGATACCTGAGCCCACCACTTTCCTGGTGGTGTTGTCTCCCAAAGTTACCTTGCCTCCTGACCTGGCCTCCAGTGTCACGAACTGCTTCATGTCTCCAGTCATGTGTCTCGAGCAGCCACTGTCCAGGTACCACATGCTCTCACTAGGTCTTTTGTGAGAGCATCCCTATAATGTCAATCACGGATTAGCTTTGGGAACCCAAGTGAGTTTGGGTTCCACCTTATGCTTATATGAATGAAATGTATGCATGTTATGCTGTGATGAATGCGATTTAGGTCTCCACACTAGATGTGTTCTATAGTGAATTGAGCACGTGCGGGCTATGTGACCTAGTATGCCACAAGAATAACATCTAACACCTGGAAATGGGTTCACTAATCTACGAGGGTGGTAGTGCCTATTTCTGGGTTTGGATGATGCATGCCGTGCTGGTTTTAAATGAGATGATTCACATGGTTGAGGCTGAAAAAACTCAGTAACAGTGGGAGATTTTTTATTATTCTCGAATGCATGAAATTTTTCATTTAAAAATTTGTTCTTTTGATTAAGACTGGCATATTCAAATCTCAATGCATGCTCACTACTACAAATTCCCCTGATAGTTCTTCTAGTTCCTTAAATGCATTCTCTAATTCAACATGTGATGATTTCAAGGTATCGTGTGCAGTGGTTAACTCAATATGCTTCTTATTTAATGCATCGTATTCATTAAGCAAAGACATATGATCTTTATCTAAGTCAGAAAAATTCTTTACTACACTAGCATGCTCCTTTTGTAAAGTACTAAACTCAGTATTAAGACTAACATGCTTTTTCTTCAACTTTCTATACGAGTCATGGATTTTTTCAGAAATAACAAGCAGTTCATCATAAGACAGTTGACATACCTCATCTTGATCTGATTGATCAAGATTATCATTAGTCATAAGACACAGATTCGTTACCTCCTCCTCTGCTTCTTCTTCCGATGATTCTGAGGCAGAGTCCGCCCAAAATGCTTTCTGAGTCTTAAATTTGCCCTTCTTGAACTTTGATCTTTCCTCACCCTTCTCCTTGGTTTGATGAGTCTTGATGTTGGGGAAATCAGCTCGGAGATGACCGGGTTTCCTGCACTCAAAGGAAATTGTTTCAGATGTAACCTTAGTATGCTTTGAGTTCTTACCTTTGTTCCAATTGCTTTGATGATGGCGCTGCTTTCTTTTCGGAAAATTTTTGAACTGACGAGTCATCAAGGCGATGTCATCATCTTCCTCCACTGCTGAGCTGTCACTTTCAGAATTATTTGCTTTTAAAGCCACCGTACGCTCCTTCTTCTTTTCACCTGCATCACTTTGTCGTTGACTCACCCTTTGCTCGTAGGCAATGAGTGACCCAAGCAAATTATCAATAGAATAAACATTTAGGTCTTTTGACTCAGTTATTGCAGTTATTTTAGCATCATATGAGCTAGACAAACATCGCAGTATTTTGTTTACTTTTTCCGAGTTAGACAACTCTCTTCCTAAAGCATGCAGAGATGTTACAATCTGGGTGAATCGAGTGTACATGTCAGATATAGTTTCACTAGGTTTCATATGGAATAGTTCGTAATCATGTAGCAGTATGTTCAACCTAGATTGTTTGACCTCACTAGTTCCTTCGTACGTGATACACAGTTTGTCCCAAATTTGTTTACCAGTAGTACAAGTTGAGACTCGCATATAGTCTTCTGATTTCAACGCACAAAAGAAACAATTTAGACATTTAGCATTTAGTTGTGTAAGTTCTCTATCCTCAATGCTCCATTCATTAAATGATAGTTCAGTTTTAATTCCATTCAACATACGAAATGGTGCAGAATAACCTTCTTGGACTAACATCCACATGCGATAGTCTAAAGACTGTAAAAATATAGACATGCATATTTTCCAGAAATCAAACGGTATGTTGTCAAATAAAGATGGACGAGTTATAGAATAACCCTCCGCAGTGTTACAGTTACCAAATTGAGCCATGGATCTTACGTTTCTAGGTTTTCTAAAACACTATTTTGAAACCCCGCTCTGATACCACTTGAAAGTACGAGATGTGCCAAGAGGGGGGGGGGGGGTGAATTGGTACTTTAAAAATTTAACCCTACACAAGAGTTCTAATTTTTTTGTATTTTTAAAATATAATCTCAACGAATAATGTGCGGAAATAAATACAACGTTCAGAACGATGATATTGATAATTCAATTTTAGATTTTACAATACAAGATTTAAATCATGAGTTTTCACCAAGCAATTTAACGTACTAATTTAAAAGCATGAAAAGTAGAATACGGTAAACAGGAAAAAACACACCAGAGATTTTTATAGTGGTTCGGTCACTTGACCTACGTCCACTCCCCGGAGTCCTCTACTCCGGGATTTGCACTAGTAAAAGTTGACTCTCCTTTTGCCCTCACAGCAAGGCGGAGAAGCCTTTACAATACTCACTTTCACCTCCCTCGGTGTGGCGGAATACTAAACGCTATGTCACCCTCTTGGTGACGGCAGCGGACCTTCTCCTTTTTCTCCCTCCTGGAGATGGCAGAGTACCTTGGCGATGTTGATCTTGAAGTGAGTCTTCCCTCGAGAACTTTCTTGAAGATTCCCAAAGCCACAAGAGGAGCAAAGCATGTAGCTAGCTTGGAGCCACCGTGTGATCCCCTCACACTACTTCTCCCTCGCGCTCAAGCTCACCTTCACCTTACTCTCTCAAGCCCTGGATCTCTCCAAAAACTTCTCTCTAACGAATCCCCTTCTTTTTCTCCAAGCCTCTCACAGCAAAAGGATAGATCAACAACACCCTCAAAAAAATTTTAAGTTATTTTTATATCAGGCTTCAGAAAACCCTAAAAGATTCAACTTTTGTATTTCTATTCGTACAGTATGATTAATAATCGTACAGTACGATCAGTTCAATTATAGCTCCGTCCAGTACGAGTACAGACGAACAGTTATCGAATTTTATTCATATCGTACAGGATGATACTGTTGATTCGTACTGTTCATACAGGATGAACTGTGGGCGATCCTCGGGACGAAAGAATTCATTTTTGTCAGTCATCCAGCACTCCCTGAGTCATACAGTACGATTAGTATTTTTCAGGATATCGTCCTGTATGATACGAATATCGTCCAGGACGAATAGAACAAAAATTCTTGGGATCGTCTGGTACGATCGCTGGGATGAAGGAAATCGTCTCTGACAATCGTCCAGCACTCCACTAATCGTACAGTACGATTAGTTCATTTCTTTATATCATCCTGTACGATATGAATATCGTCCAGGATGAACAGAATAAAAAACCTTGGTTTCATCTGGTACGATCTCTGGGATGAATGAAATTGTCTCTGTTAGTCGTACATTACGATATAGGATTGTACAGTACGATCGACATATAAATTAGAAACCAACGTTTATTTCCTGATTAGGGTGATAATTTTGGTAAGTATTAATTAGTCGTACAGTATGATAAGCATCGTACAGTACGATCAGTATAGAAAATCAAATTCAAAGACTTACCAAACTTATTCTGGCGGCTAGGGTTTCTCAATTATATCTTATCGTACAGTACGATATGGATCATACAGTACGATTAGTTTGTAAACTTAATCATTCGAAAATTAGCCGTTAGCCTGAGTATTTTTAATTAATCGTACAGTACGATACAAAATCATACAATACGATTTTCTTAAAAAAAAAATTAAATCATTTAAAAAATAGTTCTCCCCCTGTGTGTGTGCATGGTTGCTCCTTTCACATGCATGCTTCTATGGCAGACTCAAGAAAATAAAAATAAAGAAATAAAAATTACAGACTTTTCAACATCCTATTCTACCCGATTTGAGTCTCCAGTAATCTTGAGCAGTGTGCATCTGACCTGAAATGTTAGTGCTCATATACAAGGATTAAGCATTTGTAATCTAAAGGAAGTCTATATGAACTCAGTAAGTATTAGTTGTCACCATCAAAAGTAAGTACTCGGGATCCTGGATTTCAACAAAATCATCCTGTACGATTAGAATAAAATCTCAATTATCCAACCTTACCTAAATCATATCTGGTAGCTGGATTTTTTTATTGATTCATATCTTCCTGTACGATGATAGTATCATCCAGGATGATTGGTTTAATCAAGCTTATTTGACACATAAGCCCTAATTAGGGTATCTATTTTGAATTGATCGTCCATGATGATTTAGGATTGTCCTGTATGATATAATCAAAAATAGAAGAACTCTCAAACTTTCCAAATTTCTCTCCTGAATGTGTATGTATAGGGTTACTTAGCTTCAGGATCCATCACAGAATATTTGACTCAAGAAAAGATAAAACATATATTGGAACTAAACTTACAGACTGACTCAGTCCTAATCTACCCAATCTTGAGCTGGCTTGCAAGTGAGCTTGTGATCCTGAAATATTAGTGGTAAACAAAATAGATAAGCAAGAATAGTAGTAGTAAGGAACCAATGATGTTTGTTATCATCAAAATCACTATACTTGGGCCCAGATTTGCAACAAACACACCTATTACCATCTAGCTCGGATAAGGAGCTAGAATCCAGTTATCTAATGCTGTTATTAACACTAGGAATGTTTGAGCTACTATCCAATTTAGTGGACTGAAGTTCTCTACAACTACTGTAGGGGTTGATGTCATCCTTCTATATGACAGAATTTGAGGGGCCTATCAGGAGGCCCCATTCTGTTGGAACCACCATGCCCTGCGTTGGCCAGCACTATAAGCTACTGCTAAAGATCTCCCTTACAGGAGGGTATCTATATTTGAAGGTTATATTAGCTTGGAACTCCTATTATGAAGAGGGTCATAGCTGGATGAAAGATTTCTATGGTGACTGTTAACACCATTGCCCTACTAAATGAGCTTATCATGTTTGGAAGGCATAACGCTGAAGCTTCCTCATATGGATGAAAGCTCACCAGAAGGAAAATGAAAAAGAAGAATGTAGAGCTCCGAGCTCAGTAGCTACTACATATCTATCCCTCTACACAACCTATTCAGGAGCTAGAAGTGAGTGTTCCTACTTAGAACAAATTTTTAGATCTGTGGTGGGTAAAGAGAAATAGCTCTATTACCGAGCTAAAATAATATTTTTGGGAGCAACAATAACATCAAGCTCCAATCCCCCAGAGAAGGGGGATCGAAACCCAATCCTCTAGAGTCCATAAAGTGTTGAAAGTGGCAAAGGAAGGGGTTAATAAAAGGGAAATCCTGACAGCTACCTGTAATAGGGGCAAGGAGGGAAAGGCGACCACCTATTATGGTAGTAAGAAAGGAAGGAAGATAAGCTCCATGTAGTGAGCATCATGGAGTGACACCAGAACGGCATGTTCTGGGATCCACCACCACAAGATCCTGGTTGAATGGCAAAGAAATATGGAGGCCAAAACCTTGCAAGAAAAAAAGGAAAAGAAAGAAGAATAAGCCCAGGCATGACATCCGACGCAGCTTCCTAGAGATCCACCCCCACTGACAAAAATCTTCAAAAATGGGTCCCAAAGAAGGTCCATGATAACGTCCAGCTCGACGGTCAACACCCTGGATAATCCTCCAGGGGATCTTATCCTTCACCAGTTCTATCCAAGGAGAAAGTCAACTTTAATCACAGCCCGCAAATCAAAGAAATCCTTCTGCCAAACCATGAACCAGAGACGCAATGGCGATGCTGCTTAGAGATCTAGATACAAGAAGAGGATAAGGAAGATGCCATGGAGGTCGTTGTGTTCTACATGGTAGGGTATGATGACAAGGATGATGATGAGGATGATCACCGCTTAGACAGATACACCGATGTCACTATGGGGCTGGGTCAATTACATTAGAAGTGCGTCGCTCTTCAGAAGTAGGAGAAGAGGAGCCTGAAGAAAACCCCTTCATTACCGACATTGTCACTCTCGCAAATTTGTGAAGGTAGATAAGGAGGAAAATGAAGACAAAGGATAGGAAGATCTCTCAGTTAAATGGTAAAATAATTGAGATGATGACTCAGATGATGACAATGATATAGATGATGTAAAGAACTGCTGCTGTAGGTCTTATGCCTACTACCTCTACCAATCCTCCAAACCTCTAAATACCTCAAGTTTTAAGAGTATAAGGCATAATTAAAGGTGGAAATGAGATTAATAAATTAATCTTCCGTCCCACTCCATAAAACGTAGCAAGTACCTCTAAGCCTGTGATGACTGCACTGATAGAGAGCATAATCAGTGAAAAGATCAAGGCTATTTTTAGTCATTGATCAAGTAGAGAAATTGATAAGGGTTACCCATACCTAATAGAGTCATACCAGGTACCATATCCAAAAGGGTATTCTGTTCTAAAATTTTATGCTTTCAATAATGATAGTAACCTTCGGCACTAACACCTTACTCTTCTGACAGTTTGTTAGCATTTTAACTTCAACTACTTCTGTATGGTATGCTAAATTGTCGAATGATTATGTAAAGACGTTCACAGAGTTAGAAACTCTATTTGTGAAGAGATTTGCCTGCATAAATGAGAAGATAACCATTGCTAACCTCTCTCTTGAGAAACAAAAAAAAAAGGATGAGTCAATAATAAAATATATAACCCAGTGGCTCAATTTAAGTATGAAATATGAGCAACAATTGGAAGAGGAGCACTCCGTGCAACTGTTAATGGGTAATATTGATGATAAGATGCAACCATTTTTATGTATGGCCTCCTTCACCATATTTCAAGATCTACTGGATAGAGTGGTGAAATTCAAAAAATTGAATTTATCAAAATATGAAAGCTTCTCTAATAAGCCCAAGAAGGCCAAAGACCCAAATGCCAAAAAAAAGTGAAGCCTACCCCAAATTCTTTTTTTAGGATTGATAAGAGAAGACATGTGGTCTATGATGTTGATAAAGGCAAACATGTAATCTATAATATAGATAAAGGCAAGTAGCTAATGTAGTAAGAAAATAAGCCAAAATAGGCTTACAACCCTAATCTCCAGCCAAAGCTGGTATTTGGGGGAAATAACAAGCCTGAGAATTTTTTTGGTGAAGGAGAATGCCCAAGCCAAACAATAGAAACTGGTGATCGAACGTTCTCATCCAAAAAAAAAAAAGATGAACAAAGAACATCCATTTAAGAGGGAAATTATCGTTAAGCTGTTTAGACAAGCACTCAAAGCGGGTCTGGAACTTTCAAAATGTAAGAGACCTGAAGAGTTTGATCACACTGGTGACCTAAATTATTGCCCATATCATCGGATGATTAGCCATCCTATCGAAGATTGTTACGTCTTCAAGGATTGGTTAGAAAAAAAATATAAGAGGGGAGAATTTACATTACTATATAATGTGCTAGTTCATCCTAGAAGAGAATCAAATTAGTTGATTACATCTTCTTCCGTACCCCCAATCAAAGGAAAAGCAAAAAAAAAAAAAAAAAGCTTATGATAGCAATGGGAGACTGCAGTCTCCAATAAGATAATGAAGATGCTAAAGCAGCTCAAAGGAGTTCATGGTGTCAAGTGGAAGACTCCTACTGAGCCTATAATAGACTTGAAGGGGATACCTATTGCACATGCATCCACTTCCAAACATCACCCTGGTCAAGCTAACTCACCAAAGTCTGGTAAGGTAAAATCCTCCAGGAAAAAGACCAAACTAATGGAGTCAAAAGAGAATAAGACAGTAACCCAAAGGGCTATCAACAATTTGAATGATTATTACCAGACCGTAAGGTAGCCTCTTAAGCTCACTAACTTTATGTCAGAGCTTAAAATAGACAAAGCAGAAGCAGATGAACACTTTCTTCCTGTGGAAAGTATCGAGTCATCTAGATGACATCAAATATGTTGACAAAAGGAGAATATACTGAGGAAGCAACTCCTAAAGATTATCTGATGGTGTCAATGATGGACTACAGTTCAGAGAAAGATTTATACTTCTGAAATTAGGATGAGTCAAAGTTTGACATAGCATCACAAATGGAGCATGTAAATCTGGATCCCAATTTTGAGTCTACAGAAGAAGCTCTAGAAGCAACAATGACTGACTCTGAAGAAAATGATTCATCACATGAGTCTGAATTAGATGAAGTGGTCCAAGTGCAATTAAGGAGTGGCGAGATACTGCAATCTCCTCTAAAGAAGGTAGTCTTTAGTAAAGACAAAGGAAAATAAATAGTTGTCTATAGAGACATTATCCTCAAAGATCCTAAGAAGAAAGACACTTCAGACAAAGGGATAAACTAAAATATCTTATCCCATTTAAGGAAGATCATAGTGCAACTCAACATATAAAATGCTCTTCTAATATTGGAAGTTCTTCGAGAAACTTTGATTTGGGCTCTGAAAAATTTTGAAAGATATGAAGCATATTTTGTTGATCGTTATATGACCGAAGTCATACAAGCTTAGAGCAAACCTATTTTCACTTTTGCCAAGGATAATCTGATGCTCAGAATAATAGATTATAATAACCCTATATTAATTACTATAGAGAGCAACGACATCCTAATCAATCAAATCCTGATTGATCCTAGATTTCTATAAACCTCATAAGCCTGAAAGTTCTGAGATCATTGTACCTTGATGTGCAGCACTTACACAAGATAAACTGATAGTGCATGACCTCAATGAGAAGGGATAGAAGACAATGAAATTATTTGTACTTTCTCTCATATTTAAAGAACTTTATATAGAGGCCAAATTTCATGTGATTGATGCAGACACTTTGTTCAAGGTGTTTCTGGGTCACCCCTAGTTGCATGAAAATGATATTGTCTCGTCAACTCTATACCAGTGTATGAAGTACCTCAGAGATGAAGAGGAGTTCACGATCTTTGACGATATGCAATCCTTCGTAGTCCATGAGGTGAAAATATATGAAGATGCAAAATATTTTATTTCAAAAGAGCCGAAGTCATCAAACTCTCTTGAAGCCAAGGCGTCAAATTCAAGAGCTTCAAAGCGACCTAAGTAAGAAGTTGGGAAATACTATGTAGGGAGAAAGAAGGCAATGCCGGCTCTCCTTAAACTAGCTTCCAGCCTAAACCAAGCATATATGTGCCTCACCTATAGAGTAACATAGAGGAAAATGATGTTACCCCCGTTAAATCCAAGAAGATATGCCAGTCTTTAGTTATGGGGAAGAAGAAGGAAGATTATTCAAGTTTTGATTATAACTATGAGTTTACCTATGAGAGTAAGGTGCGGTGCATCTTCTTAAAAAGAATAGGTAGCTTGTTAATCTTAGAAAGCATATTCGTGGTTACACTTCTTCCACCATAATAATTCAAAAACATTATCCCTCATGAAGTGCATAACGTCAAGGAGCTGAATATGTTTCACACACCTCCTTTGAGTATAAATACTAGACCAGGGAGTTTATTCTACAAATCCTGGGAACGTCAAAAAGAAAATTGACTAGTTTGTTGACCTTATTGAGTCTAGAGAGATAATTTTTATAAGGATGCATAGACATTATCCTAGAAGAATTCGAAAGCTGATGCAAAAATAATGGGTTCACATCGGTGTCACTAAACGATGAACTCATCTCCTTCTATGCGAAAAGCCCTCTCATATCGTGAAAGAAGGATACCCTTATAAGAAGAGGCATCAGATTTATTATGCGAAAGTATCCCCAAAAGGAGATTTGTCGTGCAATAACATATAGGGAAGTTGAATTCAATGCGACAACGAGGAAAAGCTCTACAAAATCAATCTTTTAGATGATCATCCTGTAGAAGCTAAACCTCTGCACTAAAAGTGCTTGAAGATAGTAGACAGGCTGCTACGATGGATGAGCTGAAAGAAGCCAACATAGGGACTGAGGAAGACCCTCGCCTGACCTTCATCAGTGCTCTCCTCCCTGAAGATCATGTTAAACAAATAAAAGAGCTCATCTTTGAATATTGGGTTGCTTTGCCTCGATATATGCTCAGATGTAGGGCTTATCTCTTTATGTGGCAGTTCACATATTATCTATTAAGTCAAATGCAGTGCCTGTCAAGTAAGCTCCAAAGAAAATAAGATTGGAGATTGAAGAATAGATGTTTATAGAGATGAAGAAGCTCATAGATGTACGCTTCATTCATGAAGAAATATGCCAATTGGATTACCAACATTATCTTAGTCAAGAAAAAGAATGGTCAAATTTATATTTGCATCAATTTTTGGGATCTCAATAAAGCGTGTCCAAAAGATGACTTTCTGCTCCCACTGTTATAGCTCTTAGTGGATAACACCTCACACTATAATATGTTCACTTTTATGTATGGATTGTTAAGATATAACCATATCAAAATGGTGCTTGAAGATGAGAAACATACAACATTCATAATGCCCATTGGCATATTCTATTACACAGTCATACCTTTTGTCCTGAAGAATGCTAGTACTACCTATCAGTACGTAACGACACGCATGTTTAAAGAATTAATCTACTAAAAAGTCAAATGCTATGTGATGATCTTGTCATCAAAAGCTTGAACTAAAATAACCACTAAAGTGACTTGTGAATGGTGTTCGAAAGGATCAAAAAATTTGATCTGAAGATGAATCCTCTTAAGTGTGCTTTTAGAGTCTCCTCGAGGAAATTTTTGGGGTATATCGTTCATCATCAAGGAATTGAAATTGACCCCAATAAAATTAAGGCAATTATGGAGATGCCACAGCTAAGGAACCTTTGGCAACTTTGCTCATTACAAGGATAGTTGGCTTTTATTCAAAGATTCATATCGAATCTGTCAAGTAGGTATTGGCCATTTTCAAAGTTAATGAAGAAAGACACTCGCTTCATATGGGTCAGAGAATGCCAAGATGCTTTTGACAGTATCAAGAGATATCTGTTAAGCCTACCCATTATCGCAGTGCTGATTCTGGGGAAGCCTCTTATCTTGTATACTACAGCATTAGAAGAGTCCATTGGAGCACTGCTAGCTCAGTATAATAAAGAAGGTAAGGAAAATAAACTCTACTATATTAGTTAGAGGTTAATTGGAGTAGAGATACATTATTCTCCAATTGAGAAGCTCTGCATGGTGTTTATTTTCATTATTTAGAAACTCTTCGACCACATGCTGTCTCATAAAATCACATTAATATCAAAAATCGATCTATTGAAGTTTTTGATAATAAGATTAGCATTGACTGGTCATTTAGCCAGGTGGTCAATGATACTTCTGTAGTTTGATATCACTTATGTTCCATAGAAAGTAGTGAATGGGCAAGCTCTGACCGATTTTCTTATTACACATCCCATTTTCCTATAGATTCACTACTTAATGATGATATAACTAATAAACAAATCATGCACATTTAAAAGGAGAAATCACGAGTTTGAGAGCTATACATCGACGGAGCATCATCGATTAAACCTACCCAACCTACAAATTTAGCAAAAGCCTGAGTTAGCATTGGCCACATTTTCATAAAGCCCGAGGGAGGCATAATAAGATATTTGTTCGATCTAGCTGAACCCTAAACCAAAAAAGAGGCTGAATATGAGGCTTTAATAGCGAGTCTGGAGATCACTATTTCAGTCAAAATTTAGAACCTTTAAATTTTTAGTGACTCTCATCCTGTGATAAATCAGATGTTGGGTTCTATAAAACTAGCAAGCTTAAGTTAGCCTACTATCATCGGTGGGTCATTGAGCTCATGAAGTAGATTCTGACCATTAAATTAGCTTAAACTTCATGAGCCCAAAATAGCAAGGTTGATTACCTGCCAAATTAGTCAAGGAAATGGCGAGTATGAATGACGAGCCTATGTTGATTGGAGTCTACACTCGTCGCATCTTAGAGCCAGTAATTGTGCCAATAGTATACAACTCTAGTTGATCCTCAACCTCCCTAATAAATCATCATAGAAAAGTAGGCAGGTAAATATCAAATAGTTAAAAGGAGGTGCAAAGCTAGCGTCGCCTCAAAATCAAGAGGTATTACTTAGATGTTGAAGAATAAGATGGTTGAAGGCAACCATTTATCGACTATTTCAGAGAAAGTAAACTACGAGTAGACAAATCATTAACTGCACAAATTAGGAAGAGGGCGCTATGACTGTCAACAACACCTTGGATCGAAGGGCTGTCGATCAGACGTGGCTGAGATGTTTAGGGACCAAGGAAGTTGATAGAGTGATAGAAGAAGTTCATGAAGAACTTTGTGGTACGCACCAATCAAGACCCAAAATGGTAGTCAAAATTAAGAGAATGGGTAACTACTGGCCAGCACTTATGAAAGATTGTATTGATCATGCTAAGAAGTGCTACGAATGTTAAATTTAGTGTGATGTTATAAATTAGCTACCAAATTTGTTGTACTCTATAGTGGCATCTGGCTATTCAAATACTGAGGCCCCAATATAATAGTCTAATCGATTTGCCATCATCACTTAGACACCACTTCATTCTAACAGCAACTAACTACTTTTCTAAGTGGGTGGAAGTGACGCCATTCAAAGAAGTCGTCTCTGAGCACGTGATTAACTTCTTTACCCATAATATTATCTATAGATTTGGTGTGCTACGTTGCATAATTTTAGACAATGGTACAACATTCAAAAGTAATAAAATTTACAAATTTATTGATCAACACAAAATCGATTGGTGTTACTCATCTATCTACAACCCAAGAGTAAATATCCTGGCAGAGGCCTTCAATAAGACGCTGGTAAAGCTGCTCAAGAAGATTTTTATCAAGAATAAAGGAGAATGACACACTAATATGATAGAGGCATTATGGGCGTATCGTACTACTTATAAGACACCAACCAAGGCCACTACTTATGCTCTAATGTTTGGGGTTGAGGTAGTGCTGCCACTAAAGATCGAGCTACCATCGCTTCAGGTAGTGTCCAACATGATCTCACTTAGGAGCAAAATGCTCGACTAAAAAATGGAAAGAGCTCGACAGATTAGATGAAATGAGACTGCAGGCTCAGCAAAATCTAGAGATCTATTGAGCAAGGATGGCTAAATCTTTTGATCGGAATGTGCACCACTGAGTATTTTAAGAAGGAGAATTAGTCATGGTTCTGAGAAGGTCAATCATCCCATATCAAAAAATTGGTAATAAATTTATATCTAGTTAGCAAGGTCCTTTCATTATTAAGAAGGTGTATCAGGGAGGAGATTACCAGCTTATCGATCTCGGTGGTCAGAGGCCCATGCCACCAATCAACTGTCGATACCTGAAGAAGTATCATGTATAGAGTTCACTCAAGAAACTTATGTTTAATGTATTATGTACATTATATATATTGATAAAGATATATATTATTATATTCTTAAAATTATCTTGTAGTATAAGAAAGCATTTCATGTGTCCAGTGAAAATTCCCCTGTAAGATTAGGGGAACTTTTTTAATTTTATAATTAAAACCTATCTAAATTCTCCTATAAGATTGGGGGCATTTTAAATATTTATTTAGATCGATATTGTGCTACATGCCAAAAACCCCAAATAAATATTTAAAAATATTGAACATATTATTAAGGTCAACATCGTGCTACGCACCGAGATCCCCAAAATATATATTGAGAATTGTCAAATATAAATATCCCTTCAAATAAGGGAATATTATAATTTTCCTTGATATACATATATAGAGGTAATTTTTCAAAACTCAAGACATCGCCTTCCTCAACATACAAAAATTCTAAAGGTCAAAGAAAATTTTGGTGACTACACGCTCTAGTAAGTTAAGTTAGAGTGGGAATAAATTCTTCTGCATCCTGAAGCTAAGGTTCAAATGGGTGTATGAGGTCTAATTTTATAAGCCCAAATATGACTAAATTGATGGCAGATCTATCTACTTAACAAGCCATAAGAAAGGTCATAGTAGATGAACCCCCATTTAGTCAGCTAGTTAGTAAGGACCGCTAGAAGCATGAAGGCTTATCTAACTTGACAAGATTAAGTAGTCATGGTCCAAAAAATTCTCCCAATTGATCAAAAAGTTAAGGTCTTAGTGGGAAGGAACGAGTCTCAATTAAAAGCTACTGAATGCGCATAAGCTATGATATCTCAAGTGACGAAGGATGACTTCAAATCTACAAACTTAAACAAATTTAGTTTAGGGAGTGCGTTTCTCTACAGCTCAAGTCTGAACGAGCATATGAAGCTAGATTCAACAAGCTTAGATATGGTCGAATCACTAGCAGCTTTGTCTACTCAATAAGGCATAAAAAATGTCATAGTAGAGGAACATCCGTTTCAATAGTCAGATGAAAAAGAGCTGTTAAATTCTAGCTCACCCAATATGATAAGTTCAAGTAACCTAGATTGAAGTATTCTCAACTAATTAAGGGTCAATGTATTATATATATTTAGTACTACTAATTAAGCCTAAAACCTATAAATTCTTCACCAAACCCCCCAAAGTAAGAAGTAGAGGGTAGAAGGTATACAAACTAGGTGATTCTTCAACAAGTCCATCGCACAAAATACAGGGCAGAAGAAGTCAAAGCCTCAGAACACAAGTTAAAGCTGTGAAGAGGGTATAGTTATTAACTCTAAGATTGTTTAAAACTATGACACTCATAAACTTTCCCCAGAGATAGGGGTATTTTAAATATTTATTTTGGTTAACATAGTGTCGTATGCCGAGATCCCCAAATAAATATTTAAAATCTCATGTAAAATTTCCAATGCTACCAAAGTCCAACCAAATGAGAGAAGAAAGAAGAAAAATCATCTATAAATTAAATATATAATCATCATAAGGTACAATCAAAAATGAAATAGCTAAGTATATCTCACAAGAGAGAAAAAAGGGGGGAAGACATGTCTGAGGAGGTGAGCCTGTAGGTCCCTCAGCTGCATAGATCTCAGTTAGAGTCTAGTACTCAGCCTCTGTAGTTTAAAACTCCTCTACAACTTGTGTCAGTATAGTCTTAGCATCTAGCATCGCCTGGTGTAACATCTGGTGGCGCTGCTGCTCTCTCTTGATGAGGCGATCACATCGATCATGCCCCTCATGTAGATCTGTCTTCCGATACATCACCCCCTTAATGTCCTTCCAAAGACCCTTCACGCGAGATGACGACCCCTCTATCTCACTGGCCATGCTAGAAGAGCTCTAACGGTGTCTCCTGAGAGCCTCGGTGTTCCTATCAAACTAGATGTGTGTGATGTTGGCTGCCGCCCGACACATGTTAACTCTCTCCTTTAGCTTTGGCAGTGTAACCATGGTCAGAATAATGGAAAGAGACCTCAGTCGCCTGATGTGGAACTCCACCTCATGGCATAAAGTCTCCCAACATAATAACTCTGAACTATCTAACCCAATCTATACTAGTAAACCAAGGGTTTGGTTTGTTGCAGGAGTGAAGAGATCCATAGACTCAAGAGACCGAGGATCTACGCAGGCTATCAGATCCAGCATAAAGCTTGTACAACTATCATGCATGCCATCATGCCGAGAGTCAATGACTAGTAAAATGTTGAAATGAATCTCTAATACATAGTCTGCTCCTTCAAGCACTGCATAAAAATTTGCAAACAGTGAGTACAAGAAAAATAGAGCAATAGTGCAAAAAAATCGATATATAATAAAAATGTACCTAAACAAAAGCTTGTAAAGTCGGTAGGGCGACTCTGTGGAAGGGACACTGAGGTAATTACGGCTAACTCCAGAGCTGTCAGTATATATGAAGGTACACCAAAAACCTCTGCCGGGGATGCTACGCCAGCCTTAGATAACTCACCGGGTCAAAAGACCTATAAGGGTCTACTGGAAAAGAGAAATTTGTGCATGGATCTACTATGCCATATCAGGTGAAATCTGACATCCTTGCACCCTAGGAACTCTCTCCAAGACCTCTGGAAGAAGAGCATATGTCCATGGATATATGAGGAGGCATAGTGTACTGAGATCCCACATGTCTATTAGAGGACCGATGTACCTCGGTATGATGCAGATCAGGCTCTACATCATGTATTCTGACTGGAGAAGATGTAGTACCCTCAACGATAATGCAAGTCTCAATATGTCTCCTTGTATCGAAAATAAAGGAGGACATAAATGCAAATCTCTTGGAGAATGAATAATTAAATAATCAATAAATCAACTCTAATAAAAAGAAAGATGGAAGGGATAAGATGGTTACCTCTATTATTTTTTACCTCTAAAGAGTTTCGTTGAGGTCTCTATCCCCTTGGTACTTCTAACGCTCTCACCCTGTGCTCATACTTTTGGGTGTCATGCTCTAAGGAAGAGGTAAAAGACAATTATATCTAAGTCAGCTGTGTGTAGCTGATACTTGTCTCGCTAAGTGGAGGAGCCAAACAAAAACTAGAGCTCATACCAAGTCTCAATAAGTACAATCACACTATATCAGTTATGTAAAATCTGGTCTTGTCACAACCTAACTCGACTAGGACATGTCCTATCTTGTTGAGCTGTGATAGGCAAATCCTAAAATTTAGTATTGAAATTATTTCAAATTTTCTGCAAATATTCATTGAAATAAACTACAGACTATAGAGCTACTAAAATATCTAAATACTAAAAATAAACTCATCCACTAAGATTATTTTCATTTCATCAAAATAAATATCTACACTACAGTATATGGCTACATGCAAGAGATACAGAACTTAAAATTTAACAAGTCATGATTGTACAAAAATTAAAATAGCAAAATACATATAACCTTAAATCTAATTTTGAATTGCTAGCCCATAATCTCCTTCCCCTTCCTAGATCCTGAAAACTAAAAGTAAAGCCAAAGTGAGCTACAACAGCTCAGCAGACCACATAATCCGATCTAAAATTTTAAATATTCTTTTATCAAATATTTTATTGAATATTTAAAAGATGTGCAGTTTAAATAAATCATTATATTGAGAGATGTAATAAATGTATAAAAGTTATTCCCTGATTTAAATAATAATACTGAAGCAATAAATAAATTGAAATTCATATTATAGAGGAGTTCATATCACATTTCTGTGACCCAAATAGAACCTCAAAAGATTTTGGCCCTTTATGACTCCCTTTTTATTTGTGTTTGTAGTACCAGAATATATCACATATCCCTATCTCAAATAGAATCTCAAAGGATTCTGTCCCCTTATAGCTCCCTAAAATTTCCTAACACAGATAGAATCTCAGAGGATTCTTGCTCTTTATAACTCTCAACAGATATAATTTAATCACATAAATATATATATCATCACATTCTAGCAGTTAAAGAGTAATTGGGCATGTATCAAAATTGCACAGTGTTATATAACGGTAGACAACAAAAAACTCTACTAGGTAAAAATACACATTTTCAAAAAATTATCAAATTATTAGGGATTTTGTAAAATGATATTTTAAGACTTTTATTATACTACACCATTATTTTTTAATATCCAAATAATTTTCTATTCAATAAAAACCTTACAAATTTCAAAACTTCCGTTGTAAAATTTCTAGAAAAATTTTAAAATGTGCACAATCGTAATCTCTATAACATATAAAAAGTTACGTACTGAAAGTTTTACCAGTGCAAAGTTATTCACATTTTTTGCTAATGAAAATAAAATTTTAATTAAAACTTCATTAAAATTTATGTATTTTTAAAAATTGAGATGGGCATAATGTGACTTACTTTGAGACCAATAAGTTTCTCAACTCGGCCAACAGACGAAAATGGCCTGAAGTAGCCCAAAACATGGGTTTTCTCTCTCTCTTCTCTCTTTCTTCCCTAATTCCTTAAGCAGCACTCTGTTAAACATTTTGGAATAGAAATGAAATGGAATTTTAATAAAGTATGTAAGTGGAATTTGATATTATATTAAAATATTAATTATTCTAATTATTTAATATTAAAATATTAATTTTATCTAAATCCTTTATATATTTAAATCCAAAAATTATAGAAAAATATTTATAAATTAGCTAATAAGGTCTAAAACATTTTGGTAAAATTGATTTACAAAATAGACACCTAACAGTTCAAAAATCTCTCTTTTACTGATAAATGCCAATTTCTTAAGAAATTTCACTAGTGCCCAAAAATTATGAAAAAAATAAGATAATTAAAGCACTACACTATAAATGTTCTAGCGAAGATGGATTGTGATTTGGACTTATAATGACTGCTGAAATAATTATTGACTGCTCTAAGTCAAAAAAATTCTTAAAAAAATTAAGGGCTTACAAAGGTCTCAAGTGGAACGACCTCCAAATGTTGGGCATCTACTACCCCGGGAACTAGTAGACGCCCATCATAAGTGGTGGCCTAAGAAAATCCAAACTAACAAGCTACCCTATTAGATTAATACCCCTCTAATGTCATAGTGTTGCATGAATAATAGCACAATCAGCTCAGGCACATATTAATGAAATGCTCAGCCATTGTCAAAGTACGCCAACTACGTAACAAAGTGCATCTCTACCTCTGGTCGATCACATCTATAACAACTGTCCCTCTTAGGTGAGGCGGTAAGCCAACAACATCTTTCTGGTGGACTAGGGAAAAGTGGTCTACCACCATGTGCAGGGCAAAGAAGAGAAGCTATACCCACTCTGACTCTAGGGTAGAAGAGGCCTATAATAGTTGAATGAGCGTAGGGTATACTCTATCCAAGAAGTATATAGTATACTCTAGGCAGGAGAAGGCTTCCTATATATGCAGATTAACCCAACCCTATAAGTAGTGCCATGACAGGGTCAGGTCTAAAAGCTCAAGAGAGGTCACATCAAAAATGATGCGAAGGGCTCTATATATCATAGTAAGTACAACTGGATCCAAAGAAAGACATCCCTGTGAGAGCTAACTGGCTTCCAAGAGAATATTGTATGTATGAACCCTACTCTAAGAGGGAAAATAAAGGTACACAGCCAAGTGGCTAAAAACCCGATAAAAAGTAGATCCTTGCCAATGCCTGGTAGTGCAGGAGAAATGTAACCAATGGAAGGTGATGGCTCAACGATCTCCTCTAATAATGGGGCCCCACGTTGCAAACCATAACCAAAAGGATCATACAGTGAGGTCGTAGCAGAAGATAAGTAGTCACCATGAGGAAAGCTGTGTACCTAGGTGTCCACAAGCATGCAAACTCGAGTGCTTGCCGATAAACCTGACGATATGTATTCCTGACAAAAATGATGAAGGACTGTAGGGTAAATCTCTGTTGCTCCCTCTCTTATACCCATCTGTTGAAGGCCCTCTGTGAAATAACTCCTCATCAAGAGGAATACACTCCTCAAAATGGTGGCTAAAGATAAGTAAATCGGACACTACCACCAAGCCTGAGAGTGTAACTGTTTGCTCCTCTTGCCCAATCCAATGGATGTTGCTACCATCATCCTAGAACTCCACTAAACCATGGGCCCAAGAAGAAGGAAGGCACCCAAAATCAAATAGCGAGTCGTAAACTGCCATATAAATCCTTGCCTCCTGTAGCGTGTGCTTGTGGGCCTGCAGTATATATTTGACCCAGTATCCATAAATAGGACTCCGGTCATGTCCAAATGATGAATCTCATGGCCACTCTAGAGATGACGATCGAAACTAACGGTGACTGAGCAACCTTAACTGCCCTACTTGCTCAAGTGTATCTACTGCAAGCTCTAAGATGTCACACATGCCACAACTGATCTAAACAAATGTGCTGTCTAGAAGGTTATACACCCTGCACATCAACCTAATGCTTCTAATTCACCTACTAGGGTCCTCGAACTCAATAGAATCTACAGGGCATGCCGGAAGTAGAGGCGAGCGAGTAAGGAAATCGTGAAAGATATCACACCCTCATAACATATCTTGTTTAAGCCTATCCATAACATCAACATTTCCTTAAGGATCTTGCTGGTCAATAGCCTCATAAATAATGGCTCGTTAGGCTCCCTGGGGTGCAAATCGTCAGGTCTCTGCCAACAGAACATCTTCCTACACAAGAGAAAAGAATGGTGCCTTAGATGTAAATATAATGAGGCTAAATACACAAAATAAAATCTACAACAATGGTCAATAGCATCACAACAAATGTGATGCACTATAGATACATGGAACATTTGCATGGGGGAATTTGTTGACCCACACACCATAAAAATGCACAAAAAGAGCTAAAATTGACGACTAAAGCGATAGTTAGCAGACGAGAAGCATCACTTAAGCGATCAAATAACCTCTGATCACCAAATGGACTGTGCCATTGCGATTAGAGCATTAAATTTGCCCAAAGGGGTGCCCTTACAATCAATTAGGATAGAATTGGTCAAAAATCAATTATCAACTCCTTAAATTAACATGCGACGCTACCCGAATGATGTCCAATTACAAAATGGACTTCCCCATTATCTTCAGGACATCCGAGTAATCTAAAATTGACTAAAATATCATTCAACAAAAATTATGTGAGTAAATCGGCATGTATCCCGAGTTAAAAATGAATGGATTTTGAAGAAATGCACATGAATCGGGGCAGCACAAATTTTAGGGAATCTGAAATTCTATTTCATCTTTTGATGTCTTTATAATAATAATAATAATAATAATATATTATTATTATTATTATTATCATTTAACATAATTTAAATAAAAAATAAATAAATAATCCAAATTAAATTACCTCATATCCATTCTGTGTCGGCTCTGTCTGAATCCCCAAAATCCCACTAACTATAGCTGCTTCATGTCTCCTCTCGTAAATCCCACAGCTCACCTTGATTATTAGCCTCCATTCTCATCAATAAAATGAGAGCAAAGTTCAATTTGCTCGATTGGCTTCTTTTCCACATACGAAACCTCACGAGTATCTCCGCCTCCTCTTTCATTTTACTTCTAATCTCATGTTAAGCCCGTCAGAGCTTCCCCGTTACTGTGCCAATCTCCGATCGAGCCGTCTACTATAGTCAAAATCCATGACTTGCCCTGATCTCCACACAGATCACAACTCTTTCAATTGCATGCAACCTGACTCCCTCAGCCTATGAACGCACACTCCAAAGCTATATCCTACCTGTTCCAGCCTCGAACCAACCGCCGAATCCCTCGACTTCCATTGTAGAATCAATCAGGCTTCCACTCCAATCTCCCGCTCTTAATCTGCTATAAGAGATCTTCACCTATATCTCCACTATTGCATACAAAACCGTCCATTTAAACCTCCCATTTCTAACCCAGACACCTCTTCCTCCTTGCTTTCACACAAGCATCTAAATCCCTATGCCCATTCGTATCCTACAGAACTGAACGCCCCAACTACGGCTCCCCATTCTTTCCTACCGAAATCGAGCTCCCCTTCTAATCCTCTCTAGTTGACGAGCTACACACACATAAGTCAATCAAACAGCTCACAATCTCAGTAGTTGAAACCTATTATCCTAGCACCTGACTCATCATCTAAGACCCAACTCAACCAAATTCTATTTTAGTAGCCAGACGGAACTCGCAACTACCCGATTCCCTCGATTTGCCTCTAGTCGAACCCCACAAACATGCACGACTCCTTCACTGTGCTCGTCCACACCTCAGCTCCCTTGTCTGTGCCTTCCACCTCTCTCTTTATTTGCAACTCCTCTAACCCAGCTGAACCAAACACACATCCACTTGTAATGACAGTCCATATTAATGAAAGTTTGATGCATGATGTTAAGCCTAAGTGAACTGTTCCTAGGCATACTAATGAGAAAATAATACTATCACCTGATGGGAAAGATAATACACTTATCAAAAGTTATAATAACATTGATGATAGTTTAATCAACACAATGAAATATCAACTACAGATTTCAATAATATAATTTTTCATAGAAATAAATGCGAAAAAATAAAGTGAAAAAAAAAGAATGAGCACACCAGAATTTTATAGTGGTTCAGTCAAACCATGATCTACATCCACTCCCCAGAGTCTTCCTCTCTGAGTATTACACTAAACTTTTAGTGACTCTCCTTTAGCCCTCACGACTAGGCGGAGAAGCCCTTATAAAATCTATTCCATCAACCCGGTGCGGCAGAGGACCGTAATCTTTTTTCACCCTCCTGGTGAAGGTAGAGAACCTGGAATTATTTTTCACCCTCCTAGTGAAGGCAGAGAACTTTGAATCCTTTTCACTCTGATGGTGAAGGCAGCGAACTTGGAATTACTTTCACCTTCCCAGGTGCAACAGAGTAGCCGGGTTCTTTGACACCAAAGAGGTTTTCTTCCCAAAGTTTCTCTCAACATAAACCTTGACATGTGGAGGAACTCAGGTGTAAGCTCACTGGAGCAACCCTGTAGAACTCCCTCTCACACTCCCTTGAAACCCATAAGGATCTTCTCCCTCTCTCACAAACTCTATCCTTTCTTTCCCAAGCTCTAGGCTCTCTCTTCAAGCTTTCTCAAGAGAAAAATAACTCAACAAATGCTCAAAAGACTCTTAATAAGTCTTATGAGAAAGCTCAAACAGAGGGCTTTAGGAAACACTAAAAACTCAATTCTGTCGACTATGATCATACAGAACGACCCCATTTCATATAGTATGATTATTTCATAATATCCCTGTTAGTATTATACGAAAAGTAAGCATTGTATGATTAGTTCAAGTAGTTGAGTTAATCGTCCAGTACGATGTAAGCATCATCTAGAACGATTAGTTTAATCGAATTAGATTATCGTCTTGTATGATTTACGACAAATAAATATCATCCCACATAAAGATCGGGTTATACAGTATGATTTGTCTAATCATACTGTACAATTTGACTCGACCAATTAATCTAAATTTGATCCCTAATTACAGGATTAATTTAAACAAGATTTGATTATATTGTACAGTACGTACGATACATATCATACAGCATGATTAGTACATAATTTGTATTTTAAAATATTGCCTAAATTATGCGACTGAGATCTTAATTTTAACTGATTGTCCTATACGATTTGTATCATATAATATGATTTGTTTAAATAGCTTTAATTATCCTAATTAACCATCTTAATAATTTTCTGAATAGCTGATCGTAAGTATGATTAATTCAAAAAATTACACTTCTAATTTTTCTTACTATCTCACTATCCTGAGTATATGTGTGCACGATCACCAGGCTAGCATACACCCTTATAGGACTTGACTCAAAAAATAAATAAATAAAAATTAAAAACTCTTTTAGCATACCTTATTATACCTAATCTTGAGCCCTGAATCTTCATTGAATGGTGCATGATATACCTGAAATATTAGCACACACACAAAAAAAATATGCACTACAAATATTAGGAGATATAAAAATGCAATCAGTAATATTTGTTATCATTAAAAATATAAATTATATATATATATATATATATATATATATATATATATATATATATATATATATATATATATATATAAGAAAAAAATTGAAACTAAATAACAAATGAACAATTGCAACCAACCAAATATCTTCTCCCCCTTTTGACATCACCAAAAAAGGAGAGAGAATACAACACATAACTTGAATTATATGCATAAAATAAAAATTTTAAAGAAGGGAAAGAAGAACAAATTAAAACACACAACACTGAAGAATAAAAGATGAGAACATGCCAAAGAAAACTACAACATTCAATCATACATAAAACATAATTAAAAAATAAAATAAAATAAAAAAACACTTAACAAATCTTAACATACTTATACCTGATTAGCATTAACAATTGAATCCTTAACTATTCAACACAATGTTGTTACCTCCTCTTCTTGCTCCTATTCTGATGAGTCAGATTATAAGTTTGCCTAGGAGATTATTTGCTTCTTTTCATTTTTCCTTTTTATGTTTGACTTATCCTCACTACTTTCCTTTATAGGGTGAGTTTTTAGGTTGGGGCATTCGAATTTCATATGTCCAGATTTCCTACACCCAAAGCAAACAATGTTAAAAGAAAACTTATTATTTTTACCATTTTTACTTTTGCTCCACTTTAGTTGACGCTTGTGCTTACGCTTCAAGAAACTTTTGAATTGGCTTGTTATTAACACTATCTTCTCACTCCCATCATCTCTTAAGCTACTTTTATCTATGTCTTTGGCCTGCATCACTATAGTCTTCTCTATTCTCATATCACCTATATCCAAAAGTCTTTGACTCACATTTTGCTCATAGGAAATGAGTGAGCCAAGTAAATTATCAATAGAATAAGCATTCAAGCCTTTTGATTCACATATACCAGGGCATCAAAATTAATAGGAAGACAATATACAATTTTGTTGACCTTCTCAAATTTTAAAAGTTATCTACCTAAAACATACAATGATGTCACTATCTAAGGAAACCTAGTGTACATGTCTTAGATCATCTCATAAAATTTCATGTCAAAAAGTTCATAATCATGCAATAATACACTTAACCTAGATTGTTTGACTTCACTAGTACCTTCGTATGTAATGCACAGTCTATCCCAAATGTCCTTGCTAGTGATATAGGAAGAAATTCTCATGTAATCTTCAGACTTAAGTACGCAAAAAAAATAGTTTAAGCATTTAGCATTCAGTTGTGCAAAGAGTTAATTCTTCTCTACTCCGTTCAGTAAAAGGAATGTTAGTTTTGACTCCATCTATAATACGTGATGGTATAGAATAACCAGTTTAAATTATGTCATATTCTAAAATAAATAGATTATAAAAATATAGATATATAATTCTTTTAAAAATCAAATGAAATATTATTAAATAATGGTGGACAAATTATAGAATAACCTTCCGCGGTGTTTCTATTTCCAAAATGTGCCATGGATCATTTTTCTCTAGGTTTTCTAAAATACTCTTTGTAAGTACCTCTCTAATACCAATTAAAAGTTTGATGTAAAATATTAAGCCTAATTAAATGTCCCTAAGCACACTAATGAGAAAGCAATACTATCACCTGATGTGGAAGCTAATAAACTTATCAAAAGTTATAATAACAATGATGATAGTTTAATCAACACAACAAAATATCAAACATAGATTTTCTGTGATGTAATTTTTCACAAAACTAAATGCGAAAAAGTAAAGTATAGAAAATAAAAAATTAGAATGAGCACACTAGAATTTTATAGTGGTTTGGTCAAACCATAACCTACGTCTACTCCCTCGAGTCCTCCTCTCTGAGTATTGCACTAAACATTTAGTGACTCTCATTTAGGCCCCACAACTAGGCGTAGAATTCCTTATAAAATATCTTCCACTAACCCAGTGCAGCAGAGGACTGTAATCCTTTTTTACCCTCCTAGTGAAGGCAGAGAACTTGGAATCCTTTTTCTCCCTCATGGTGAAAGAAGAGAACCTGAAATCCTTTTTCACCCTCTTGGAGAGGGCAAAAAATCTGGAATTCTTTTTCACTCTCCTAATGAAGGCAGAGAACCATGAATCTTTTTTCACCCTCCTAGTGATGGCAGAGAACCTGAAATCACTTTCACCTTCCCTGGTGCGACAGAGTAGCTGGATCCTTTGACACAAAAGAGGTCTTCTTCCCAAAGCTTCCCTCAAGACAAACCTTGACACATGGCGGAACTCATGTGTAGGCTCACCAGAGCAATCGTGTGAAACTCCCTCTCACACTTTCTTGAAACCCACAAGGATCTTCTCCCTCTCACAAACTCCACCTTTTTTCCCCCAAGCTCTAGGTTCTCTCTTCAAGCTTTCTCCAAAGGAAAAAACTCAATGAATGCTAAAAAGACTCTTACAAAGTCTTATGAGAAAGCTTAAATAAAGGGCTTCAAGAAACCCTAAAAACTCAACTCTGTTGACTATGATCGTACAGTATGACCCCATATCGTATAGTACGATTATTTCATAATATCTCTGTTAGTACTGTATGAAAAGTAAGGTGTTGTACGATTAGTTCAAGTAGTTGAGCTGATCTTCCAGTACGATGTAAGCATCGTCTAGTACATTTAGTTCAATTGAATTGGTTTATCTTCCTGTATAATTTGTGATGAATAAATATCATCCCATACAAAGATCAGGTTGTACAGTACAATTTGTTCAATCATACGATATGATCTGACTGGACCAATAATCCAAATTCAATCTCTAATTACAAGATTAAATTAATTATATCATACAGTATGATACATATCGTATAGTATGATTAGTACATAATTTATATTTCAAAATATTACCTAAATTATGATTGATAGTTGAGATCTTGATTTTAACTGATTACCTTGTATGATTTGTATCGTATAGTATGATTAGTTCAAATAGCTTTAATTATCACAATTAACCATTTTAATGATTTTCTGAATAGCTAATTGTATAGTACGATTAGTTCAGAAAACAACACTTCATTTTTTTCACTATTTCACTACCCTGAGCGTGTGTGTGCATGGTCACTAGGCTAGCATACACACTTATAGGACATGACTCAAAAAATTAAAAAATAAATAAATAAAAATTATAAACTCTTTCAACATACTCTATTCTACCCAATCTTGAGCCCTTAATCTTAATTGAATGGTGCATGATGTACTTGAAATGTTAATATACAAAAAAATAAATATACACTACTAACACTAGGAGACATAAAGATGTGATCAGTAATATTTGTTTTCATCAAAAATATAAACTTGGCAGCCTGAGTTGCAATAATTAACATCTGCTAGCAACTTTACTTCCAGCCATCCACTTCCTCAGGCTTTCAATTTGCTCCACGTGAATAGCATAGTGATACTTCAACTCACATCCCTCCATTCCTTTCCATTATCTACTTACTCAAAAAAATAGCTCTAATCCCCTCCAACTAAACCCAATAGCTCTCATATTCTTCCACCAAGCAGCAAACCCAACACCTTCATACCCAAATCCACACCAATAGCCATCACTCCCTCTTTCTCTCACAATATTACTATTAATATTATTATAAATATTATTAGTATTAATATCATTATTATTTTTACTTTAAAAAAAAGAGAAGATAGTAAAAAAAGGTGAAGAATTCAAAAAGAAAAAGAGAAAAAAAAGTAAATAAAAAAAAGAGAAAAGAAGTCATTTTGTGATTTTCATCACCATTGTCGCCTACACCATTGCCGTTGCCACTTTGATACCATCACCGTCACTTACGCAAAGGTATAATAATTTCCAAACTCAAAAAGTCTCAAAACCCCGCTTTTGGTGATGGTGGCATGTCGGGGGACCAGCCTGCATGCTCTAGTAGTGTGGTGGAAGGGAACCTGGTGGACGTTTTAGGGCATTTTACCTTTGTGCGACGAAGCAGTGACTGTACTAGTGCCAAGGGCATAAGGATCATGGCGCATGTGTGCATAAAATTTCTCTCTCTTCTTTTCTTTTTTTCTCTCTTTTTTATTTTTTCCCTTTTTTGATATAATAATAATAATAATAATAATAATAATAATAATAATAATAATAATAATAATATAATAATAATAATAATAATAATAATAATAACAAACACTATTAATATTAAAATATTAGAGTGAGAGAGGGTGTGTGATTACCTTGGCTAAGTAACTAGGTTAGAGGTAGTGAGTTTGGGCTGTTTTGATGGGTAGATTTGGGTTGTGAAGTGAGCTAAAATGGAGAAGATGGGTTATTGTAGGTAGAGTTGTAAGGATGATGGGTTGGATGTATTGGGCTTACTATTTGTGGGATATAGATTTTGATTGCTATAGGTTTGCTGAGTGGGATTTGTTGGGTTTGAGTTGGTGCCTTAGATATTGAGCTGTGTTGGGCTATTGGGCCTTGGATAATAGGTGGCTTAGGTTGTGAGGAGAAGGTGTGGTCTCCTATCGTTGACAGAGAAAATCATGTGGATGAGGGTTGCTGTTATAGTGGGATGGTATAGTTGTTGTGGTCGTGCATGAGGTAAAGACGGGAGGAAGAATCCACGGGTTGGCTTTGGCTACTGTATGCATGGGGCTAGATCGGCCAGTACGAAGAGTTGTGGCTATTTGAGGAAGGGGGTAGACGGACTCTGGTGTTCAAACGGGTAGGTGGATCAGATCACAGCTAGATCAGTCGCTCAGGTGTGAAGTCGGTGTGAGGGAGACAGATGGCTTGTGGAGTTTGGGTGGTTCGACTGAGTGGAAGCTGGATTCAGTAGTCAGTCAAAGCATGGACGGGATTGGTAGTATGAATCAAAGTGTTGGATTGGAGGAAACAAGGATGGTTCACGCCCTGAAGAGTTCAGATCTAATAGAGGAGGAGGGATGCGGACCTGAACATCGGCTTTAATTGTTAAACAGGGTAGCAGGTTAAAGCAGGCTGGATCGGTACAGAACGGGCGTCGACAGGGATTGAGATGGTTCGGAGGTAGCGGCATGTAGTGAGATCAGAATGTGCAGCTAAGGCTTTGGCACAGTGACGGGAGATCTGCAAGTGTTGTAGATGTTTGAACAGGTGGAGATCGTGAAATCGAGTAGAGAGATCGACAATTGTTTTTTCTGCATAGACGGAGGAGATTATGAGGCTTCGAACAAAGAAGGCAAAGTGATGGAGTGTGAGGGAGATTGAACATGGAAAACCTAAAAAACCTTTGGCCTCATTCGACTTCGTTTTAACAACGAGGGTGGCAATCATCGAGGTGAGCTAAAGTCGCGGGATTTACGAGAGGAGATGCGAAACAGTTCCGACAGTTCAATTTCAATAGGATTTTCAGGATTTAATCAGTGAACTTTAACGACATGAGCTATGATTTTGGCTATTATAATTTTATTAATAATAATAATAATAATTAGTATTATAGTTATTATTATTATTAAATAGCCAAAAATAGAATACAATTTTTTTGTCTAGATTTTCGAGCCTTTTCTCAAAATTCGTGTCATCGCCTCGAAACTTGCACTAATTTCACACGTGATTTTTATTGGGCAAAATTACAGTTAATTTTGAGTATTTTCAATATTCTGAACGTAACGACGAATTCTATTTTGCGATCAAACATCATTTGGGTGGCATCACGGGTCATTTTTTTGGTGTCGGTTGCCAACTTTGATCATTTTTGCCCTATTTGATTGCGAGGGGATCACTCTTAGGCGAATTCAATGCTATGATTGCAACGATGTAGTCTATCTAACAATCAGAGGTCATTTGACCCTTCAAGTGATGCGCCGCACCGAAGCGCATCATTTAAATCACCCAATTTCCCTCTTTTTGCGCATTTTTTGGTGTAGGGGTCAACACATGTATACAAATGCCATTTATGGGCAAACACTGAAGAGTTATGATAAATACAAATACTTATGAGTAGCACTAAAAATTTGCTTTCAGTGCAACTTGCTCGTAGATGATAATGGAAGATTTGCATACATATAGCGGTCCAACCCACAAGCAATGATAGTGAATGCATCATAAGTGTGGTGGATTCTCTGCAGGCATAAGTAAGAAGATGGTAGCAAGTACGACATACTCTATGCATGCAAGAGCAACGAGCTTGTAAAGAGTGCAAGCACCTACGAATAGTTGCAGAAGATTCGTTAGTGCACAATAGTTTCCCTACATAAAATAGCAAATGATTTGCACTGACAAGTAACGCCACCGGATCCACAACATTAGTGCAAGCAGACAGAAGGCATTTGCAAATTCCTAAATAAAACCCCGTACACTTCTCGGCGGTAGTCATTTGTACGGCTGATCATTATAAAAATACTCCCCTCATATAAATTCATATACCCGCTTAGGCCCCGACGGGCGTGTTGTACATACGTGACATCTGAGGATGCTGTGCGGGTCAAGAAATGAACTTATGTTCTAGCTCAATCATTCTATGTGAATAGATAGAAGTTGACATGGCTCAAACTATTAAATAAATATACGGTCACAACATCGACATGAATATTTATTTTATATGTTTATACTAGGCCTTCAAGATCTATAACAAAGAAGATTCACTAATAAAAGCCTAAAGCTAACGAAGAACTCGATCCTCTGTCAGCAAGTAGGAAGAGTTGATAAGGTTTGACCAATAGAATGAAAATGCCCAAAAGTATCTCGATGATGGCCATGTTGACAAAAATCTCAATTAGAGGAACCCCAAATATTTAAAAATACATTTCAAATGCCCATAAAAAATTAAAATTACAAAAATATCCAAAATTTAAAATATTTTAAATGAAATAAATCATCAAATGCTCAAAGCAAAATATCAATCCACCCTCCGCAACTATTTAGTGAGGTGGACAAGCTTGAAAAGAACTTCAGCTCACAAAGAGCAAATGTCTGGTCGAGAATGTCACTATGATTCATTAGCAATCCATATCTTGCCAGTAAAGATGTGGCATGTGTCCTCTAATTGGTGTTTTTTCCATAAAATGGCACCATGGGTAAACAGTTATGACCAGGTGGTTTTGCCGCCAAATGATATTATTAAATTACAGTCATGGTCAAAGCCCGTATGTTCCCCAGCGGTGCTAAATCATTGAGTAATGAATCAATAGGATATGATTGATAGAGTATAAAACCCTCTGTTAGCTAAGGTGGATTAAAATTTGTCCTCTTGGACAAATATTCACTCCAGGTCTATAAGGTACCCTTAGACGAAGCAACGCATGACTGCCAACAATGATCCTTCTATCAGGTTGGGTCGACTACCTCCTATGACTAAGTAAACCAGAGATCATGATGACCCGGGACAATAGAACCATGGGATCTTGATCAGGCCTATCATCATTCCCCCCACTATCTGTTTTAAGTGCAAGATGGTGAATTTTTTATTTTAAATGTTAATATTTAAATACCTAAACATACTGCTACTATATGTCGAATACTATGTATTTGTTTGATGACTAGCCTTAATCGAAAGTTCTCTCTCATTATTGAGAGGGGTAATTAACTATAGGGGCTTGCGCCTATAAAAAACTTGAACTCAGATCATAAAGTCCTCGCAAAATGAGGGCAAAATCTATGAGTCATGACTTATCAGCAAACTCAATTTGCCTTCTGAAAATTTGCCTTGAAACTTGTTAAAACTCTCCTCGACGACCCAAAGATGAAGAAAGGGGCGGCGAAGAGGCCGGGACGCAAATTGTCGGAGCCCACAGGAGCTTAGGCTCCCAACAATTAGGCCAAGATTGGTTACAGTCATAGGCTAAAATTGGCAACAATTTTTGATATTTCGGGCATTCATGAACTCCTTTTAAACTCTCCCTCTTTATATATCAATTGCTGCAAATTTCTTGATTCCTAATCATATGATAAATGAAAAATACATAAAGTGATAGGCTAGGTCTCATAGCTCCCAACTAATAGTTAAAATTGGATGCAGTCTATGACAACCAGTGCATTCACAAACATTCTTTTAAACTCTCACTCTTTATATATCAATTTCGATAAATCTCTTGATTTCTAATCATATGATATTATAAAATGTAGGGGTGTCAATAAATGACCTGGCCTGCCTATCTGATTTGAATTCGACATGATTATTCAGGTTCATGTTGGCATGCTTAATTTTTTTCTTAAACCTTTTTCACTTATAGGTATAATCTTTTTATTTTTTTATCAAATATCTTAAACTTCATAGTTATAAAGTCATAAATTTTTCTTTAACCAAAACGATTTAATGGTTTAGGTTCAGGTCATTCATATTGCTAACATGTCGGATTTGGGTTGGTCTTTTAACCTGTTTATGAAATGGGTCGGGCATGAGTTAACTTAATTATGATCGGGTCAATTTTGGATTGAACTTGAATCCGACCTATCAATTCGTTTTGACACCCCTAATAAAATGACACAAACGGGTAAACCGAGTCTCATCTAATGTAGCTTCATATTGGATTCGGTCAATATCATAAATCTCTTCTAACAATCCTAAATGATGAATTACATTCACAACGCTAGAAAATTCATCTAAAATATTTCACTTTTCAGAAAGCTACTCATCTTATCATGTTGACTGACTCTGCTCTTCTTTCTCATACATAGCTCAGTTTTTATTACCCTCTCTAAGCTGTGAAAAGAAGCTGTGCAAGTCAATAAACCTTTTGGTTACATGAACAAAAATCTGCACATCATTGAATGGTTCACATTTCACTGGTTTTGCATTTGTTAAGCTTCTATTGTATCAAAGCAGGGCATCATAATTAGAAAAATTGCTTGTAAATATAATATGTGAAAGTCATTTTCATGAATGTACATTTTCTTTGCTAGATAGATCAAAAAATCACAAAGAGCAACAAATTAAACAAACACCAAATGCGCTACAGATTATACGATGACGCCTTCATCTTGATTCTTAAAAGAGCAAAGCTGCAGTAATACAATGGTGATTGTTCTTGTTCTTATTTTATGTATGTTCTTATATGAAATGAAATATATTTGATATATGAAATACATTGATCATCTCTCTAGCTTGTGAAAGCTACCTACATTGATTATCTCTCCCTCTCAAACGAAATCTTGTCTGATATTAAACAATAAGAGCTCACTTAACCACGTGGAAGTGTCATGAGAGCCACTCTGGTTTCATTTGAGACAGCTTTCTTACTGCTTTTTAAAACAACTTTTTAGTATAAAAATTTCTTGAATTAGAAATTTTTGTACTAAAATAATATTTTAAAAAGCAGTAAGAAAGTTGTCCTAAACAAAGCCTCGGTCTTCAATGTCCATGCCATAATCAATCAAAACTCATCTTGCCATAAAATGTATAAATCACTCAGTTGGAAGTCAAATTTGGACTTTAACATCGAAAATAATACTGAAGTTAAAATCTTGATTAAAAGTTAAAAATAATATAGTCTCCATTTCATAATAAAAAACAATGTACCCATTGATTAGCTAAACTACAGCAAAAAATAAAAAATATTTTAGAGAGGCCATTAGAAATTTTAAACTTATTAATCAGATGGAATCTTAATTTAATAAATCCTAGCACAACTAATTGAAGAGCTTAAGTTCAGATTTATTAAGCAATCAGTACCAGCAATGCTAAAATTCCAAGAAACATCCAGAAAGCGTTTAGTATCTTTTTCTATCTTTTTCTTTTTTTCTATTCTGCTTACGGTTCAACTGAACAAATAAGTCTCTTGCTGATATTGACAGATTCCCAGCCTGAACAATGAACATTTAGAAGTCCTTCAAACAGAAATTTATGTTGGGAAGCAAATATAGAATGAAAATATAGAATGAAACAAACAAGAAAAAGAAAATGCAGCGAAGAGAAAAGAGCACCAATATTTAACATTAAAAAATCCCAAAATTGGAAAAAAAATCACAAGATACCACACCAAGAAATCCAAAAATGAGAGAAATTGTAAAGATTTTTACTCTGACACTCTCATTCACTACACACTCATGTCCAATGCCTCCAGATACGAATACAAGAATTTCTCACAAGCTACACTTCCCTTTCAATTAGATACAACTTTTAAAAATAAAGATAAAACTGACTTAACTGACGCATAGTGCCGCGGCGTTGTACCCGCAGAGCCTCAGCAATAGCTCCTCTACTCAAAACAAGCCTGCAGTGCTACGGTGTTGTATGTTTTCATAGAGCTTTGTTGTTGAGCACTCTATCCAAAGGGGATCCACAAAGCCTTTGTCATTGAATTTACAATGCCACAGTGTTGTTTGGGCAAGAAAATTTTTTCGGGGGTGGGGCGCAATGCCCCCTTATGACCCCTCAATGAGCTCTTCGTCAACCTTGACCAGTGGAATTGACACTATGCCAACAATACAATCCGATTGATCAACCCAATCAAATTTAACACAAAACTAACAATTTATACACAATATTCACTTAAAAATGCATGAGGATATGATTATTTAGAAAGGATCCACTTCTTCATCTTTTACTAATGAAGGGCTTGAGAGATCTTAAGATCCAGTTGTTTACACTTTACGCCTCTCCTCTTGGTTAAATTATTTGGCACAGGCCCATAACATTATTTACATCTTTTTCTGTTGCTGACTAGCTTGCTATGAAGAACAGAGAAAGAAGAGTCCGGATTTGTAAAGGCATGATAAGATTAATGATCAGTTGGCAGGAATTATTCGGCTAGATAAATCCGGAGTCTCTTGCTGTTTCTGTTTTGGAGATGTAGCTAAATCAAAAGTCTTTTGCTGAGTCTGAAGTTTTCAGATTGTCTTGCACTTCTTACATATAGTCATTTCCATAATATTTATGGTTGTAGGAATAGCAGGTTTCGAAGCTTAAGTGCAAGAGGGATTCAAATTGGGCCAAAGACTTGGATTTGTTGTTTAATCAATAGACTTAAACATTTCTTCACGTTTAACCTTTATTGCCTAATTTAGCGAATAGGTTTTCAGGTTCTTAATATTTTTGTATCATAAATATTATGTGGGATAAATAGCAACCTGAACCTAGATGTGTTGTTTATGTCAGTGTATACATCAACTGTTTCTAGCATGAGAACCATTGAGATTGAGATGAAGGTTTTCTGGAACTCCTAGCTAATTTATCTCCCTCAAATAAATTTATCTCATGTAAACGGCAGATCATGCTTCAAGTGAGAAGCTGAGCATTCAAAAAGCAGGGAGAACTCAGAATATGTGATGTTGCAAATAGCTTCTGGAAAGCGGGTTTAGACATGCATCAGTAATTCAATGCATTTAGCAAATAGCAATGGGACTATTTGGGATCATTTTTTAAATTTGTTTTTTATTTCTGTTTTTAAAAGGCATGTTTTATTAGTCTATCTTTTATTATTTTTATTTTTAAAATCAAATTAAGTTGGTTTTAAAAACACTAACCATCACTGGCCTACGCCGCCAGCCACCAATGGCCTTGTCACCATTGTTGATTGCCACAGCCAACTACCTGTGACTACTTCTATCACCGGAGACCACCACAGTCTGCCACCATCATGTTGTCATTGGCTGGTCGGCAAAGGCGAAATCATCATTAAGGCAATCACCCTCCCTCAAAATTGTAATTTTATTAAATAAAAGTTGACATTACCTCATCATTTATGATTGACTCAATGAATATCTAATAACTTACGTTGAACATAGAGTATTTAATTTGATTCCTAATGAATTTATAATACAATATTATAAGAAAATGCAAAATATGTTAATAAGCTTGCAAGTATTGCTGATTTCATCAATCATAATGAAATATAAGATTTTGCTCTAAAGTATGCATTTTCATTTTTTTTAGATTAATTTATATATATGATAAGTTTGTTCACCCTTAAAAAACAGTCGGGTCTACCCCTACTCGTAGGCATCCGTCGCAATCCTAGTGACAACCGCCATGATCAAAAAAATAAACCAAAACTTGTTCTTAAGATGCCAAATATGTTTGTTTCTTTTCCATACTTCAAGAAAAAATAAAAATAAAAACAAAAACCTAAAATTGCTCCCAAACGACCCCTCAGCTTGGAATGCAATAGGATACCAAAGATCAAATAGCACCTCAAAGATGAAAAAACAGATGATTAACTAGTTTACTAAATCATCAGATGTCATAAATAAACTACATTTTTCTTTGATAAAATAGAGATGATTAACAAGTTGCAAAAGGAGCAGGGGTTTAAAGATAAAATACAGGAACCTATATCTGCTAGATAGAAAGCATAAAAAACATTATATCCACAAGATAAGAGACATAAATAGATAAAATACATTGTTTTGTATATATAGTTGACATGCTTCGCTTCATAGAGCAAAGGGAGCAGAATGGGCTGCTTTAGTTGAAAAGGAAACCAAACTCCCCACCAACTCCAACTCTTGTTGTCAAGCTTGCATTGATTAAATTAAGTTGTTGTTGTGATGTCACCACTTGTTGCATCACTTTGTTGTTACAGTCTAAAGCATTTGCTTTGAATAAGGAGACAATGGGCTTTGGCTAACACCCTAATTCCATTATATACTCTGGCTTTATACCAAAAATCTTATCAAACATTTGATCTCGTGTTGATGGTTGCGATTTATCTTCATCAATCATTAGTTTGATTTTGTAATTTCAGCATTTGATTCTAAATTGAACTAAAAAATTGCTGACCAATAAAATCTCTTAGTTAAATGAATTTTCATTTTTGCTTAATTTTGTAATATATATTTTACATCACAATCCTATAAACTTCGGCTATGATTATCTTTTCACATATGAGAATTCTACATGCTTTCATTCTAGTATGTTTGTTTGATGTAAGAAATATTATTTTGCCAGTGGAGTGGATCCCAGCAGGACTGAAAGAGTTGAATCCTTAACAAAAGTTCATCACTTCTTTCTTTCAATCAACAGAACTCATCCAAAGAACACTTTCACAATATGTGGGGGAGATAATGTTAGACCAGTACACACGGGATCGGCCCAGGCAAATAGAGGCGGAGGTTTCACCTCTCCCGTGGAGACCGATCGGACCGCAAACTTCCACAAAACATTTTAGGAAGGATTTTTAAGGGATTTGGGAGGGAAATTTGAATGTAGGGACTGTTTAGGGATTTCTTTTTGATTTGTATGCATTAAATAGTTTGTTTTCCTAGGATTAGGGCATCTTGAATTTGGCTGAAATTTGAGATCTCTTAGATTTAGGTTTTCTTTGGGCTCTAGCGGCGTCAAGAGATTTGGGAGAGATCGATCCTCCTCTCGAATAGAGGATCAATTGTATCTTGCTGTTTGTCTTCCGTTAGTTTGATTTTATTTAATAAAAATCATTGTTTTGTTGGCCTTTCCATTGGATTTGTGGAGTACCTTGCTGTTTTTGTCTTTATCGATAGGAAATATTTGAGATCTACAAGTGTTTCCTATCAAATTGGTATCAAAGCACGTCGATCGAGGGGAAACCAATGGCCGAAAGAAAGGTGGAAGTTTTGGAGGGAGAACTTGGGCAACTCAAAGCACATTTTAAGGAGAAGATTGCTGATTTTCAAAATCAGATTGCATTTGTCAATGAAAAGATTGATGAAAAGTTCACCGTGGTGGAAGATATGTGAAGAAATTGCTTGAAGCCAAAACCAAACCGGTGACATCGAAAGCAAAGGAAACTACTGGCGGCCATGGAAGAGATGGGAACCTTAACACGTTTAGGGGAAGGAAAAATCCAGAAGTGGAGATCCTGGAGAGAGAAGACGGAATGCCTCCTCTAGAACCACTTTCTAGGGAGGAGATGAGTATTGGCTACGTAAGAAGGGTGCTGAATTTGAAAGGAGAGGGAATGAATTCGATCGCCGGGGTGCTGATTTTGAAAGAAGAAGAGGGGATTTTGATGAAGGGTTTGGGTATGATCGCCAGAGGAAAGATCGTGACAATTGGGGAGCACCTCCTCTTCGAGGAATGGGAGGTTATGGAGGATTTAGGGGAAACTGGTGTGACCCGAGGGTGAGGAAACTGAAGATGCCAATCTTTGAGGGGGAGGATGCGCACGGATGGATCTACAAGGTAGAAAGATATTTCACCGTCAAGAGACTGACGGCGGCGGGCCTATGTTTGGAAGGGAAGGCTTTGTGTTGGTATTAGTGGAGGGACATACGATGACCCATACGGAGTTGGAGAGAGTTCAAGGATTGTTTGGTAGAATGTTTCCGAACTGGCAGGGGAGGAGACTTCTACGAGCAGTTCTTCGTCTTGACACATGAGGGTTCAGTGACGGAGTATCGGGAGAGATTCGAGTATCTTGCTAGCCGATTGGACCGCCTTCGTAAGACAATGCTAGAGGGAAATTTCATGAAGGGACTGGCACTAGAGATCTGGGCAGCGGTTAGAGTAATGAGGCCTCGTGACTTGGGAGAGACTATGGAACTAGCTCAGTTGGTGGAGGATCAGAGACACCTGGAGAAAGGGGTGGAAGCAAACAGCTCAAGAGGCACGTACAGGATGGCCACCACCTTTTTGGCATCTAAGAAGCCAACACGGAGTACCTTTCGGGAGACTCCAAAGGAGAAGATTGTCGGTGGAAGATTCGGGGACAACTTCAAGAAGCTCACAGAAACAGAATTACAGGAGAAGAGGGCGAAGGGGATCTGTTTTAGATGCGACGAGAGGTATACGCTGGGGCACAGGTGTAAGGACCGAACTCTTCAGGTTCTTACCGTTTGTGATGAAGAAGAAATGGAGGAGAGTGTTGTCTTTCTACCTTGCGGACAAGGTGGATCTTGGAAGGGGGTATTGTTAACTAGTCTAGTCGGTCCACATGGGACTGGCCCAGGCGAATAGAGGCGGAGGTTCCGCCTCTCCCGCAGAGGCCGATAGGATCGCAAGCTTCCACAGAACATTTTAGGATGGATTTTTAAGGGATTTGGGAGGGAAATTTGAATGTAGGGACTGTTTAGGGATTTCCTTTTGATTTGTATGCATTAAATAGTTTGTTTTCCTAGGGTTAGGGCATCTTGAATTTGGCTGAAATTTGAGATCTCTTAGATTTAGGTTTTCTTTGGGCTCTAGCGGCATCTAGAGATTTGGGAGAGATTGATACTCCTCTCGAATAGAGGATCAATTGTATCTTGCTATTTTTCTTCCGTTAGTTTGATTCTATTTAATAAAAATCATTGTTTTGTTGGTCTTTCCATTGGATTTGTGGAGCACCTTGCTGTTTTTGTCTTTATCGATAGGAAATACTTGAGATCTACAAGTGTTTCCTATCAGATAACTACAGCAGTAATCTTTTCCTTCAACATCATAGGCCAAGAGTTAGAAATACACCAGTTTCCATTATTCACAAAACTGGAAATAGTGGTCTTAGACATATTAGCAGATAAATTAACATCATTAGCATAAATATCCAAAATAGATCTACCTTGTAACCATGGATCACAGAAAAGACAAACAGCTATCTTCCTTAATATTGAATGAGAGCTACACAAGATGTCTTTTTGAGTCGGTTGCAGCAAAAAGGATTTCTTAGCATCTTTGTCAGATGGATTAGTGCTTGCATTGACAATGTCCATTACTCTTAAAGTTTTAATGGCTCTCTTCAGACCTTTTTTAGTTCTTCCTCTGGGTTATGGAAGCGATGTCCTCTATCCTCCTATTTGTTCTTCATAGCTATGGATGGATTATCCAATTTGGATAATACATCTCTAACTCACTTTATGCTGATGATTTAATGATATTTGGGAAAGCTTCTACGTCCAACCTTCAGGCTTTACATGAAATTTTATCTAAAACTCAAAGAAGTTTCAGATTTTCTTATCAACTCTTCTGAAGTTCCATCATTTTCTCTAAACATCCTTCGAGACAAGATGATATTGTTGGTCTCTTAAATCTTAATAATGAGATGAAAACCCGCATTCCTGCAGTTGCTAGAAGAGTGCTAGTGTTCGACATTTAGCCTTTGCTAATGAATGTAACTAATTGACTAGGTGGTTGGAAAGCTAAGAGGGCACCTTCTTGCATGAGATGAAAATGATGTCTAAATGAAAATGAAATGAAAATAAATTAAAAAAACATCAGAGAAAGCAAATAGTCTCATCGTCATCTGTTTCTTGATCATTCTGCATCATAGTTTTCTTTGAATTTTAGTCATTTTCACTATCACAGCAATCTGATAATTTGTCATCTTGCATCAAAAGCTTTGGTCTTTCAACTCTTCCTCTTTGTCATAAATGAAAAGTCCTCCACCTATAGATTCTGGATCAGCATTCAGCTTTCTGCAATTGTCACATTCTAGGCTCCACAACTTCAACGTTCCAATTAAACACGCAAGGCTCATCTTGTTGTTATGCATCCAAATGATCTTCTTCCACATAAATATCTTCTTTTTAGAGCAGTTTGGGAATATTCCACAAGAGATTATGACCAATTGTTACCCATTTTTGCAACATTAACATAAAAAAAACATGCTTTACTTGCATGGTTAAGACAAAAGGGTCATTCTCCTTCCTCTAAAAAATTTGGGAATAATAATGTATCAAGCTACATAAGTAAAAAATTTGGAGGTGTTGATATCAAAATCTCTTGATTATATCTGGCACATCATCACTGCCACACTGTAGCTGATACGTCTTCATCTCTATTTTCCTTCTTGACACAGACATCATTCAACTCCTTTACTAAACTACTCATAAACTTGATTAATGTGGTTATTTTATATTATAAATTTTCTATGGATATTTATATTTGATTTTTTACCTATTTATTTGTCAAATTATATGGTTTTGCTTTGAAGAGAATTTGGGTGCAATCCACTAGATTACGATATGGCAAAATTGAACAAAGGACATTCATTTAATTTTTTTAATTTTATTTTGATATCCAATTTACAATTTTATGTATATTTTATTTATTTTTATGAGAATTGTAAGCATAAAAATAAGATGTTTCTTATTTGACTTGTCCTTTTTTAAAAAAATTATATATTTTTGTAGAAATGAATTTTTAGAACTATCTTATGTTCATTTTATGAACTATTCTCAATAATTTGTTTTAGACATATGTTTTATTGACCATCTTTTCATAATTTTTGAAATTTCTTTTTTTGTGATATAAGAGGATTTCTTTGAGATTATATTTAAAAATGATAATTTATTAATTATAAATATAATCTTATATTATTTTTTCAAACAATTTAATAAAAATCCATTATATATGAAATCTTAAGCCCATTTCCTCCCCACTTGGCTATGAGTTTTAGTGAGAGAGAGAAAGAAAGGAGGGAGCTATTATTCGGAGGTCTTAGAGCTGATTTCATTTAATAGGCTTGCTAGAATAATTTTTTTAGCTCGAGGTTGGCTACCATTATCTTACGTAAGACTTCAATTTCATCACTCTAGTGTGGATTTGATTTTATATTATATTATTTTATTCTTAATATCATACTAAAAAAAAAAACCAAGATTATAATTTCTGAAAAATGCATATTATTAATCTTAGTTTTAATACTGACACTATATAATTTGATAAACATGACATATTATATGTTGGTTTGCTTGAAGCAAATTTACTATTCATATATTATTATAATGGCATACCTATTAGCCTTTCATTTCATGCAATGAATATTGTAATAGATTTGGAGTAATCTATTGAGATCATATTTCTCACCCCGACTTTACTTAAATATATTATTTTTAGGTAAGGATAAGGCTCATATCAATTTGAGATGCTCATCTTAGATATATCTATTATTCGGCGAAAAAAAAAAAATCTTAGATATATCTATTATTATAAATCTATTCTTTGAGAAAGATATACCAATTAAGATTGCTATTCTCTTTTGTTGTATAGTTTGATGATATAATGAAAATGGATTGACATTTTTATTTAGTATTAATTTAATGATATAAAAATTGCTCTATATTTATAAATATTAAAAGAAAATTTCTTACTAATAAATCTCAGGTAATCATTTCATTTTCACAACCTCGATATTGTCTAGCCTGTCTCGATATATGATTTATTTTGGGTCTGATTGTGATAGTTATTTTGGTAGTATTAGAGCAATGAATTAGGATGAACTAATTCTTAATACATAGGTGATAGAGATTTGTATAGTTTAAGGTTATTTTCTTTTTTGACTATTTATGTATGTGCATTATCACAAGTTATTACATATGTATGCTTAAATGAATTATGAATTCCCATAATCAAGACACGATAAATAGATAGAGTTCTAATCAGGTTGTGATAATACAAAATATGACAAAGTTTCATGACATAGTTTGTTAATTTAGTAGCCCAACTAATGAGTGATGTGCATAGCTTACACTTTACTTCATTAGTGGAAGAGTTATATATATATATATATATATATATATATATATATATATATATACTTATAGTTATTATTGAGATTAAAATCACCTCATTTTAATGGCCTGATAGATCCTCAAGTAGTAATGAATAGTTATTGAGATTAGAGAAATCTTTTGACATATGCAATACCCAAAGAATTGTAAAGTATCCTAGTGGTATTTCTATTCGATGGAAATGCTAGGTGTTGGTGGATGGGCCAACTAAAAGAGAAGTTTTAGGGTGGGATAAATGTCAAGATCACTTGGGAGGAGTTTTTTGGGAACTTCATAGATTGATTTGTACCTCTACCAACCAAATATGTGACTTAATTTATAGGAGCAAGATCGTGACTTAATATGTGACTGATTTTATTGCTCTTATTGAAAATGCTCGATAGCTAGTTAAGACTTCTAAGGAGAAGCGTTATAATTTCTAGAGAGGATTAAGGGATAGTTTGTGGCATCCATTTGTTTTATTTCATATTAGAGATTTCATTGAGCTAGTTGAGAGGGTGGGATTGATAAAGAATAATTTGATGGTGGCCTAGTAATGTTGGGATGCGCAAGAAGAGATTTAAATGGGAGTCTTCTAAGAGTGGTGCTAGTGGAAAGAAGAACATATTTGAGTTGGATGACTCTAGGAGATATGCTATAGTTTTTGGGAATAGTAGTTCATCTCTTTTGTGAGTAGTGCTCTAGTATGTGCTTTTTATAGAAGGGGGCATCATGATTGATATTATTTCTTTTTTGGATAGTGTTTCACATATAACCATTATAGACATAGGAAATTATCTTATCTACATAAAGCTTTTGAGGCAAGACCAGATGTTAAGGTGGATCAAAGGCATGATAGGCGACATGGGGAAAGTCCACCGAAAACTTTTAGAGATAAATCATTAAGTAGAGGTATTGGGAGGCTCATCAAGAGATATACTAAAGTTACTCCAGTTATTACTGCTCCATCACAACCCAAAGTGTATAATTTGACCCAATAAGAGGCCAAAAATACATCAAACATTATGGCTAATACTGCATTCATTTTTTCCTGGCCTGGTATGATTTTATTTAATTATGAAGCTAAGTCTATATTCCAAGTGGTTTCTTATTTGCTTGTATTTCATGTTATTTTACTATTTTATTTTCTATAATTTTGCCTATTGAAGATTGTTTGGTTACTACTCAAGTATTTATTTATAAGATTGAGATCTCAGGTAAGAAGTTAGAACATAAAATAATTATTTTGCCTTGAAATAGTTTTGACCTTATCTTGGTAAACTATTGGTTGAGTACATATGGAAGTTATATTAATTGTAGCTGTAAGAGGGTAGAACTATGCATTGGTGGTGAGGTATTTTATTTTTAATCCATTAGAGGTGTGATCTAATATTTGATATCAACTCCGCAAATTAATAGGTTGTGGAAGAAGGGGAGTGTTGGATGCATTCCATGTAAGAACCTAAAAATACGAAAAGTGTTAAAAGAAAAACTAAACTTATGTATGAATTAGAGCGCTTCGGCGCTGTGCTTTTGAGCACTGCAGCGCTAAGCTTGAGAGAACAAGGGCACCAGAAAATGACACTACGACGTTCGAGTCTTTGTTCTACAGTAATTCTGAATTCAACTTGCGGCGTTGCAGTGCTGTGTATGAGCACTGCGACCACTAACTATGTTTTTTATATATATTTAATCCTAAATATCCTTAAACATTTCCTAAGCATTCACTCAACACAAGCTTGTGAGGGAAGGGATGGAAGAGAGAGAAAGTCAGTTTTGGAGCATTTTTGTCTGTCGATTCTGTTTAGAGATTTCTTATAATCGTTGTGAGTAGCCAAAATCTTAATTTAGTTTTCAATGATTTTAAGTTTGACGAATTTACTTTCTCATGAATCAATATAACTATATTTTCTCCTGATTTTGAGATCTCTTATGTCTCACTCTCTCTTTGTCTCTCTTCACCCTTGCACTGTTCACACTTAAAAATAAACAAAGATATGCAACTGAAAACAACCAAGGGAGCAATCCTTAATGACAAGCGAGAAAGAAAACTGCCCGGTCCGCCGTGCAGCGCCCCCTAGAAGCACTGCAGTGCTCCGGTCTCTATCTGTCTCCAAGTAAACTATACAGTGTCGCAATGCTACAACGCCGCAATGCTCAGGTACACAACACCACAATGTTGTGCAGTTGTATGAAAAAAAATTGTTTGAATTATTTATTATGCTAAAGCAACCAAAAGATATCATAGTTGTTTAATGAGTTTTTGATAGGAAGTAGATGCAATTTTAGAAAAATCAATGAACGTTAATAAGAAATTCGGAAGAATACACAAATGCTCTTTTTATTGCAAGATATATGAAGAAAAATAGAAAGACACAATTGGATCTTTAATTAGAGAGGAAGATCTGACTCTCCCAAATCCCTAGCCGCCGTCGATCCATCTTATAGAGCCCTCTCAAAAAAATACTATAGCAAACAAAAATTACGTTCTCCCAAAATAACAACATAGTTAGCCTTAAATAAGCTTCCCCTAATTCACTCTCAGATCAGCCCCCTTTCCCTAAATAATTTTCCCTTAGATTTTGAATTCAAATTAGATCTCTTGCCCTAAATAATTCCCTACTAATTGTAATTAAAACTTTTCTAGACAATTCGCCCTTGATTCCTCCTCCCTTTCCTCCTAGATTTTGAATTCAAATTGAATATCTTGCCTAAATAATTTCCTTTCAATTGTAATTAAAACTTTCCTAAAAAATTTCCCCTTGGTTAAGAACCTTCCTAAAAATTTCCCTCTTTGATTAGGAAACTTCTTAATTCCCTCCCAATCAAATCACCCCCCTTTAATTAACTATTTCTAATTCCCTCACAATTTTGGTATTCTATGATAAGTAGTTAATTCACTTGGAGCCCCTCTTTCTTCTTGGCCGCTGCCCACCTTAGTGGGGCCCACCAGCTCAGCTATCGGTCCATTAGTACTCCCCTCCTAAAGAGCCACCTTGTCTTCAAGATGAAACGAAAGATACTGCTGCTAAAGCACTTGACTAATAGCACTAAACTGAAAAATGAACTGTTATTGGGTCGAATGATCCCTGCCTCCAACATCACCATGATAATCTCTCAATCTCATCCTTCTAGATTTGGGGATAACAGTACAGACAAACACTGATAAGTGAGATTACTTCCTTCAGGATAATAGCATGCTCATGTTCCCGCGGAGGAGGCAGCCCCTGAATTAGTTGGAACACCTCTTGATACTGCTGTAAGAGTGGCTGAACTATGTATGGTGCTTTTATCTTCTCCTTAGCTTCTTCGTCTTCCAAAGTCTACAGCTCCACCAAAAATCCCATTCCTTCACCTTTTCCCTCTTTGGAAGTGGCTTCAAAATCACCTTCATGTCATTTATCAATGTAACCGATAATGTTGAGCTAACAAAATCCAGATTCTTCATAGGGGAGGTCACTAAATTCATGTTCACTTGAGATGGAAAAACTATAGAGGCTTTGGAATCTTGCTCGATATAAGTAGGACTTATTAAACAAAAATTTGCATCAGATTCAACTACTCTAGCAAATTTGTTCACACTTTGTTGGTAGTTCTGCTTGACAAGAATTGAATGTCGTTGATGCTAATAATGTCCTTTGACGCGAAGATCCAACACCTTCTTCATCATTCCTTCTAGGTTGGAAACCTTTTCCTCTATTGATGAAATTTTGTCCTCAAACACTAATTTAAGTTGGCTAACTTTTTCTTTATAGATGCTCTTCCAAGGTATCAACTTTCTTTGCTGCCATAGTTCCCAAAAAAGTGCTCTAATGCCAATTTGATAGGAAGTGAATACAATTTTCTCAAAATCAACAAATGGCAATAAGAAATTAGGAAGAAGATTACACCAAAATTCTTTTTATTACAAGATATATGAAATAAAACAACAAGATACAGCTAAATCTTCAATTGGAGAAGAAGATTTGGCTCTCCCAAATCCCTAGCCAGCAGCTAGAGCCCTCACAATATGAGAAATTCTAATTTCAACAAACTCAACACATAATCCTGAAATTATCCTATTGTTAGCCTTAAATAGGCTCCCCTAATTTTCTCCCAAATCAGCCCCCCTTTTCCTAAAAAATTATGTTGACCTCTGTACAAAGACACAAAAATCCTACATACCCGAATTCCCTGCGCAAATCCCGCTGAAGACCCGCCGCTTGCTACAGTGTCCGTAGCCCTGCAATTCGGCGCCGCTTCAGACCGACTCCACTCTTGCCATTGTCGTTAAATACCGACCCCAAGGCTTCAGTTTCCGCAACCTCATCCCCTCTTACGACCTTCTCTTCTCCCCACTCGCGAATCCGAGCTCCCGTCGCTGTTCGACCCAGAGAAAGAGAGAGAGAGAGAGAGAGAGAGAGAGAGAGAGAGAGAGAGAGAGAGAGAGAGAGAGACCTACCTCCACCACACAGCAGAACCCTAGCCGATCTCCCCTCCTTCGTGGTCGACCGACCCCGCTCCCTCCAGCGACGTCCCTTCCTGTTGGATCGGAACTCACGACACTTTGATCGGAAGCTACGTTTGGGAGCTCGCCGGCCGTGAAGGTAACTTTCTCCCGTTCGACGCTTCTCCGGCCCCTTTTGTGGCTGCTCGACTTCGCCTACTCGACGACTTTCCCTTTCTGTCGGAAAGGAAGTTACGACATTCTGATCAGAAGCGACAGTGGGAGCTTGCTTGCTGTATAGGTAACTTTCTCCCTTACACGAGCTTCTTCGGCCATATCCCGTAAATTTGCCTAACTCTGAGATTTGGGGCAACAAGAAAAAAAAACAGAGGATTTATTCTGCTATAAGATTTAACTATCGATTATTGGGATTTAGCATTAATCCTGCTCAAAATTCCTGTTTAATTAGAGATCATTATCACTAATCATAATATATTATAATTAGTTAATATTAATTTTAATTAAATTAATAATAATAATAATTAATTGATTATGATTAATTAATATTAATCATAATTAATTTCTTTATTATTATAATTAATTCTCCTTAATTACAATTAATTTCTACTAATTATGTTTAATTGTAATTAATAAAAAATAATAAATGCAAAGAGACCCTTGTCTCTCGCCTCGATCCGTGTGCCAACCCCGCCGGCACCACCAAGGTATGTCCCATAAACCCTAAAGCTCCGAGAACTTGCTTTCGTCGTTTGCGACGGACCGGGAAAACACCTATGCACGCGCTTTATTGCGCATGGTGGGTTGGGACCCCGGTGCGGCGCCTACGACGAGACGGGTAAACTCCGATAACTTGCTCTTGTCGTTTGTGGCGGATCGGGAAAACACCTATGCACGCAGTTTATTGCGCGTGGTGGGTTGGGACCCCGGTGCGGCGCCTACGATGAGACAAGGTTATCTATAAGTACCCTCGAGCGGGGGGAAAGCAAACTGCCTTTCAAACAGGTACCGTCAAAGACCCCATGCACGCGCTTTATTGCGCGTGGTGGGAATGAAGACCACGGCCGAGGTGTCTCAGGACACCTACCATGCACGCGCTTTATTGCGCGTGGTGGGAAGGCCCAGACTCTTGTCGTTTTTTCCCCTAAACGGGGGAGACGCCGGGAGGCTGCCGAAATTTCGGGTGAAACCTGAGACTGTACCTGGACTTGTTTGAACTCAAAAAGAACACATGAGAACTCTTGGACAACAGAGAACAAGGAACTTGATTTAAAAGAATAAACAAACAAGAACTCAAATGAACTAAGTACAAGAGGTTTGACATGAACTCGAGATTGAACTCGCAATAGAAGACTTATGGATTCAAAATTCAAATGAGTACGAAGAGCTTGAACTTACATTGTGGATATGCACTTGAACTTGAGACCGTACTTGGACATACTCTAGAACTCAAGTAACTAATTGAAATTTGAATCCAATTAAGATGAGAGCTTGAACTTCAATGGACCATGTCTCTAATCTAAAATCAAACTCAAAACAAGCCTGAAGCAAATGACAACAGTCTGAACCCAAACTCAAATCAAGCAAACTCAAATTGAACTCAATTTGGAACAAAATTCGGACCGCAGGACTCATACTTTGAACTTGAATTTACAAGGACTTGTGGACATATTTGCAAGCAAGGATTCAAATAAACATAAAGCGCTTGAACTCATAGGAGCTTGGTGCAAGGAGTTTTGGCTTGAACTTGAACAATGCAAAGAATCTGAATTGGACTCAAGTGAACTCACAAATGGACTCAAAACTGAATTCAAATAATTAGGAGCTTGAACTTGAATGTGACAGAACAAGCCATGTTTGGACATGAACTCAAAAGAACAAAAAACTTGATTCAAACTTGACTTGCTTGGTTTGAATACCAACAAAGATGCTCAGCTTGACTACAGGGAACTTACAACGAGATTTGTACTCAAGTTTTGAATCATATTGAACTTCAATTGGATAAGGACTTGGACAAGTCAACAGTAGACTTGTGAACATGTACTCTGAACTCAAACTGGGGCAAGATGTAGACAACAAGAACTTACACATTTGAACTTGAACTGTATAACGCCAAGTGAAATTTGAATTTGCAAGCATAAGATTCAAATCCGGATGAACTCAACATGGCAGTAGAAGACTTGAATGAATTCAAGTCTGAATGAAACTGAACTTGGACTCAAACATATACAAAGAACAGAACTTGAATCATATACAAGGGAACTCAAACTACATGAACATTTGTGCAGTCAATAGTAGCTCAATGTCAGACAAAATACATGAACCCTTGTAAAAAAATGTGACTAAGATATGACAAATACAAGCATCCGCGAACTCTTGTAGTGAAGATATTACAACATCCTCGTAGTCAATATCGAGGTACAAACAAGCACACTGATCTGCTAACTATTTGCAAGCAATAATGAGCGGCAAGATGGTGCAATGAGAATCATGATGTACTCATGAAGAAGAACAAAAAACTAGTGCACAATCAATACTACTTGACTGTGAAATGAATGCACTGAATCTCTACAATCAAAATGCAATTTGAAGTGCTCATATGTTGAATATGAAGAGCACATGACGAATGAATTAGGATATATATCGTCAACTACAATTTGAGTTCAAGCAGATGTTGTGGTCTCCCCACAAATAGAAGGGGTCAAGGTGTAATGAATACGACTGCATTCCAACTATCAATACCCACTTATGGAAGAATACAATAGTCCCCCGTGAACTACGATGACTGATGGAATCACCTGTGGATAATGTCAGTGGACATGTAGTAAGTATGGTGAATCCCCTGTGGACATAAGTATGTACGACGCCTACAAGCAACTATGAGAGATATATTATGCACAATAGTTCATCCACGAATGATGACGAATAATGTGCAAAGGATATTAGATCCTCCCTACAATCAACAACCATTCAACAATCAGTGCATACGTTGATTCTTTGATAATCCAATATCACACACAAATGAACGTATCAGTTTGCCTGCTAACAATAAAATCCCCTACAAACATACAAATGCGACATACAGTAAATGCTAGGATGTTCATACAATGAGTACATTGATATCCTACAAGCAGCGTTAAAAGATCTGCAATATATATGAATCCCCTACAAAAACAGATGTACGCACCACATATCATCTATGGGTAGATGCAGAAAGACTTCAGTAAATGCAGTATCCTGAAGTCAATTCCAATCTATGAATGAAAACATCTACCTGCCTACCAGCAACAGTTGTGGAGATCGTACGACGCAACGCCACCGGATCTGCAACACTCGTACAAGCAGACAGAAGGCGTCTATGAGCTTCAGAATTGAATGTTGCATTCAAATGAGGGTTTTCTTGCACAACTGAGTAGCGTCAAATGTCTAAAATGTCCCCAACACATGCACTTTAATCTGTATACACATAGGAACACAAAAGGGACACGTATAATATTAAACACCCGCATGGGCCCCGGCGAGCGTGTTATTGGTACACACGTGACGTCTAGGGATGCTGCGCGGGTCAATGAGTGAATCCAGGTTCGAACCCGATCCTCCTATAAAGGTCAATAGGAGTCGACAGGGTTCGAACCATTAAACAAATATACAGTTGTGGCTGCCTATATATTTGTTTTAATATGTTCATTTTAGGCCTTCAAGGCCTATAATCAAGAAAATTCACTTATAAAGGCTCAAAGCCTACGAAACCCGATCCTCTATCGACCAGTAGATAGAGTCGAAAGAGTCCAATCAATAAAATATAAATGACCCCATTTCACCCCGATGATGGCCGTGTTGAATACAAATCTCAACCGGAGGGGTCCACACAGATCATTCCAAATACCATCCCAAACACCCAAAAACCATAAACTCCAGAAAACTCCAGACAATTTCAAAAACTCCAAAAATATTTAAAAATTGAAATCCAACTATCAAAACACTTAAAGCAAAACACATCCACCCTCCGCAACAGTTTGCCGAGGTGGATAAATTGAAATTTACTTCAGCTCACATCGAGCTAATGCCTAGTCGAAAATATCACTAGGATCCATTCTCAAACAATCTCCTGCCAGCAAGGACGTGGTACGAGTCCTCTAACCGGCAGTTTCGCCGCCAAATGGCACTGCAGGATAAACGGTTATGACTCGGGGCCCTCTGAACCAGGTGGTCGCCGCCAAATGGCACCATTATATTATGGTTATGGCCAGAGCCCGTATGCTCCCCAATGGCATCAAATCCTTGAGATATGAATCAATAGGATATGATCGATAGGGCACAAGCCCTCTGTTAGCTAAGGTGGATTCAAATTTGTCCCCTTAGACAAATGCTCCCCCTAGGTCTACAAGGTCCCCTTGGACGAAGCAACCCATGGCTACCGACAAGGATCCTTCTGTCAGGTTGGGTCGACTACCTCCTCTGACTAAGTAGACTAGGGACCACGATGGCCCGGGATGACGGAACCATGGGATCTTGATCGGGTCTATCATCCATTCCCCCACCATCTGCTTTAAGTGCAAGATGGTGAAATTTCTTTTTTTAAATATCAAACCTTCCAAACTCTCCAATTTCTAAACCCATGCTGCTACTATACACCAGATATCACGTATATCTACGTATCTGATTGACGACTAGCCTTAATCGAAAGTTCTCTCCATGATCGGGAGGGGTAATTAACTATAGGGGCTTGCGCCTATAGGAAACCAGAACTCAGATCATAAAGTCCTCGCAAAATGAGGGCGAAATCTCTGGGTAGTGTCTTATCTACTATCTCATCTGCCTTCCAAAATTTACCTCGGAACTTAGTTCGTTAAAACTCCCCCCCCGAAGAAAGCACAAAAGCGGGCGGAGGCCGGGGCCGAATTTTCGGAGCCCACAGATTTCTGGCGACTCCATTGGGGATTGGTTTCTCTTTCCATCTTTAGCTAGTCACCTCAGTGCTATAGTAGCAGCTATTCTCAACATAGATTCAAAATTTTGAGTCTTTCAAAATGATCATTTAAAGAATCAAAATTTCTGAATATTCTAAGAATGATCAGTCAAACAAATTTATCAAGATAGCGTATTTAGCAGTATTTTAAATTTGTATTATTTGAATTTGCTCGCTAATGTTATCTGTTTTTGTTTTCTATTCTGTGCAAGTCTCTGCATTTTTGAAAGTGTGGGGTGATGTATCAAATTTTGATCACTAACCCTTACCTTTCATTTATGCAGATGGATCTACAGAACACACCAATGACTGTCCAGCTGGGACAAGGAGCCAGGATCCAACTGGCAAATGCCATTATTGAAACTGGAAATACTGGAGCTACTATCCAGTTTGGCAGTATCGACTTTCCAGCTATTACCGCAAGAGCTGCTGGTATTCCTCCATGCGGCATTGAATCTGAAGGGCATGTTAGGAGGCCCCACTCCGCTGAAATTGCTAGCCGTCGTGTGCATCTGTCAGCGCCACGACCTGCTGTCAAAAATCCTCGTGGAAGGATCTCTGTGTTTGAACGGCTGTCGCAGCCAGAAGTCCCGGCCACCAAGAGGGTTGTAGCCGGAGGAAGGATCTCCGCGGTGACGACGAACACCACACATCTGCCAACCGGGTTACCTGCACCCGTGAAGAACACTTCTGAGGCTTCCTCATCTGGAGGAAAACTAACGAGAAGACAGAGGAGGAAACTAAATGCTGAGCTCCGGGCTCAGCAACAATTCTCAACTCATCCCTCCAATATGTCAGCCCAAGAACCTGAAGCGACCATTCCTACCCGAAACGGATTTGCAAATCTGAAGTGGGTAAAGAGGAACAGCTCTACTGGGGAGCTGAAGAAATCTTTCTGGGACCGACAGCCTGAAGTCCCACCTCCTCAAAAGAAGGAGCCTGAAACTCTCTCAGCTCGAGTCTACAGAGTCCTGAAAACCGTGAAGGAGAGAGGACTGAAAAAGAGAAGATATCAGCAACCGCTGATGGTCGAAGCCAGAAGAACTCCACCAAGAGAGCGCCTGTCTCTTACTGTGGAGAGAAAGGAAAGAAAATACACCCCGCACGGTGAACATCGGGGCGTGACACCTGAACCTCGAGTTCAGGGATCCGTCGCCGAAAGGTCCCGGCGGAAAGGAAAGGAAATCTGGAGGCCAAAGCCTCGCAGAGAAGAAGACAATAGAAGAAAAAGAACTGACTTGGGCGTGACATCCGGTACAGCTTCCCGGAGATCCGCCCCCGCTAGTAAACAATATCAAAAATGGGTCCAAAAGAAGACCCATGATGATGCCAATTCCGACGGTAGACACCTTGGAGAGTCTTCCAGGGGATCCCGTCGTTCTATGGCCCCTCCCAATAATGAATCTAACTTTGACCGTAACCCACGGGTTAAAGAGATCTTCCTGCCTAACCAAGAACCGGAGATCCAGTGGTGCCGCCGCTCGGAGATCCGAGTACTAGAAGAAGGAGAAGAAGATACGGGAGAAGAAAATATTGAAGAATACATGGAAGAAAATCTAGAAGAAAATATGGAAGAATACATTGAAGAAAATTTAGAAGAGGTAAATAACACCTTGGACATGGAAGTGGTCTACATGGTGAGACACATCAATGTCGAAGAGGAGGCCTACTACGACGATGATGAAGATGACGATCGTTGGCAACCACCGCCTAGACAAGTATATCGGCGCCGCCATGAAGCCGGGTCCACCACTGGCAGAGATATCCATTCCCAAGAAGAGCGAGAAGAGGCTGAGGAGAATCCCTTTGCTGACGAGAACGTCACGCTCGCAGAAATGCAGAGACAAATGAAACGTCAAATGAGGGCAAAGGATAGGGAAATCTCTCAATTGCATGAGAAAATGACAGAGATGATGACCCAAATGACGGCAATGATGCAGATTATGCAGAGAAATGCTGCAGTTGGTTCTATGCCCAATCCTCCCCCTGATCCTCCAAACTTCCAAGTACCGCAAGTCTCAGGAGTACGGGACACTCCTGAAGGTGGTCATGAGGCTCAGAATACCACTCGCCAACCCACTCCGCAGAACATCGCAAATACCTCCGAGCCTGTGACTGCTGCGCAGCTTGAAGGGATCATTACAGAGAAGATCAAGGCTATTATAGCTTTTGATCAGGCAGAAAAATTGGTGGGTATAGGTCGCCCATACCCAGCAGAGTATGATCAGGTGCCATACCCGAAGGGATATTCCGTGCCAAAATTCAATACTTTTGATGGCAACAAAAATCCCAGACAGCACCTGGCGCAATTCAAAGCCACCTGCGGGAATACTGGAGGGAATGATGCTCTACTCTTTCGACAATTCGTTAGCAGTTTAACAGCAGCTGCTTTCGAATGGTACGCTGAACTACCAAACGACTCTGTAAAGACTTTTGCAGAGTTAGAAAATATGTTCGTGAAAAGGTTCGCCAGTGCGACCGAGAAAATAACGATCGCTGACCTTGCTCTGAATAAGAGAAAGAAGGAAGAATCAGTGACCAAATATATCACTCGCTGGCGCAATCTAAGCATGAAATGTGAGCAGCAGCTCGAAGAAGAGCATGCCGTACAGTTGTTAATGGGAAACATTGATGACAAAATGCAACCATTCCTGTGTATGGCTACTATCACCACATTTCAGGATCTACTAGACAGAGTGGCAAAATTTGAGAAACTAAACTTGGCAAAATCAGAGAATTATTCTGATAAGCCTAAGAAAACTAAAGCCTCAGGTGCTAGAAGAGGCGAGGCTGACTCCATATTTTTCTCCAGAGCTGATAAGGAAAAACAGATGACGTATAATGTAGACAAAGGCAAGCAGCCGATGCAATATCAAGAAAAGCCTAAGCAAGCCTACAACCCTAACCCCCAGCCGAAGCTGATACTTGGGGGGAATGATAAACCACGAACTTATCAGGGCGGTGGAGAACGCCCGAGGCAAACAACGGGAACTAGTGATCGAACGTTCCCCTCCCTCAAAGACAAAATGAATAAGGAATATTCATTCAAGAGGGAAAGTGTCGCCAAGTTATTTCGACAAGCATTGAAAGCGGGTTTAGAACTGCCATAGTGCAAGAGACCCGAGGAGTCAAAACATAGTGGCGACCCAAACTACTGCCCGTATCATCGGGTAATGAGTCATCCAATTGAAGATTGTTATGTCTTCAAAGATTGGCTTGAAAGAAAATATCGAAGGGGAGAGCTCACATTATCCGACAATGTGCTGACTCATCCCAGAAAAGAATCAACTCGGGTAGTTACGACTTCTTCCATACCCCCGGTTGAAGAAAGAAAAAATGAAAAGCCAGCTGAGGAAGAACAGTGGGAGACTGCGGTCTCCAAGAAGACCGTGAAAATGCTGAAACAGCTTGAAGGAGTTCCGGGTGTAAAATGGAAATCTCCTACGGAGCCAGTGTTAAATCTGAAGGCACTGCCTGTGGCACAAGCGTCTGCTTCTAAACAGTTTCCCAATCAAGCCGGTGCTTCAAAACTTGGAAAGAAAAAAGTCCTCCAAGAAGAAGACAAAACTGAAGAAGCCCAAGGAGAAGAAAACAGCAACCCAAAGGGTTATAGATAGTCTGGATGAATACTACCAGACCGCAAGGCGCCCTATTAAGCTTGCTGATTTTATGTCAGAGCTTAAAATAGAGGAAGCTGAAGAAAACAGTGAAGACTCTCTTCCAGTGGAGGTATGTCGGGTCATCTCAGCGGCTCCAAATGCCCTGATAAAAGAAGAATGTACTGAAGATGTACCCTCTGAATCCTGTATGATGGTGTCGCCAATGGACTACAGTTCAGAGGAGGATCTATATTTTCCAAAGACAGATGGGTCAGACCCTGACATAGCGTCGCAGATGGGACATGTAAATCTGGGAGGTGACTCTCAATCAACAGATGAATCCCTAGACGCGACAATGGCCGACTCGGAAGAAAATGTGCTGTCAGGGGAGTCTGAACAAGAGGAGATCGCTCAGATACAATTGAGAAGCGGCAAGATACTGCCACCTCCGCCAAAAAAAAGGAATATCTAATAAAGATAAGGGAAAAGAGATAGTTGTCAACGAAGACATTATCTCCGAGGATCCCAAGAAGAAACATACTCCAGTTAAGGGAATAGATTATAATATCTTATCCCATCTGAGGAAGATCCCTGCCCAACTCAGCATATACGACACTCTGGTAATGTCTAAGGATCTTCGGGAGACTTTGATTCAGGCTCTCAAAGACCCCGAAAGATACGAGGCATATTTTACTGAACGCAACCTGACTGAGGTCCTACAGGCTCGTAACGAACCATTCATCACTTTCATAGAGGATGACATGATGCTCGGGACTGCAGACCACAATCGACCTCTGTATGTTACTGCAGAGAGTGATGATTTGGTAATCAGTCGAATTCTGATCGACCCTGGGTCATCCATCAACCTTATGAGCTTAAAAGCACTAAGGTTGTTGTGCCTCAACGTGGAACACCTTGGGCCAGATAAGCTTATGGTACATGGCTTTAACGAGAAAGGGCAGAAGACCCTTGGATCATTTATGCTCCCTCTTGTATTTGGAGAATTCCATACAGAAGCTAAATTTCATGTAATTGATGCGGACACTTCATTCAAGGCGCTCCTGGGTCGCCCCTGGCTGCATGAGTATGGCGTTGTCCCGTCAACATTACACCAATGCATGAAGTATCTCAGGGATGGAGAGGAGTTCAGGATCTCTGGCGACATCCAGCCCTTTACAGTCCATGAAGCAACAGTCTATGAAGATGCGCAGTATTTCATGCCAAAGAAGCAAAGACTGTCAAACTCTCTGAAGGCTCAAGCATCAAACCCAGAGAGTGCAAAGCGACCTGAACAAAAAAGTGAGAAAAAGCAGGTGGGGAGAAAGAAGGCAACGCCGACTCTTCCCAAAGAAGCTACCACTTCCACTTCTAAAGAAAGGAAACGTGTACCTCACCTTGGGAGCGACACAGATGAAGATAATGTCACCCCTACAAAATCCCAGAGGGTATGTCATTCGATGGACGAATGGAGTAGGGAGGTCGCATATTCAAATGATGACTATGACTACGACTCTATCTATATGAACACGGTACAAGAGGTATTCTCTAGAAGAATAGATAGCCTGTCAATCTCAGATAGCGTGCTCGTAGTCACTCATATTCCCCTACAGTATTTTAAAGAAATAATTCAACGAGATGTGCATAAAGTTGAAGAACTTGTAACCCTTTATCTGCCTCCAATCAGAAAGGGGATCGAGTCAGGGAATATATTCTACTCCGTAGGAAAGGATGAAGAAGTGAATTGTGATTGGGACCATGTCTTCATCGATTCTGAAGAATTACTACCTACGAGGCTACCTAGGTTTAATACCAAAGGTATTCAAAGAATGTTGCGAAAGTGGATCAATGTTCCCACCCCCAAGCGACAACTTCGTATGTGCCTAAGTCTCTGGTATGGAAGGAATCCACGCCCAATGCGGCGGAAGGAGATGAATGCATATAAAGGTATTGGATTCGTCAGGCGAAAATGCATTCGGAAGGAGACTTGCCGAGCCATCACTTGCAGGGAAGTTGAATCCAATGATGTTCCTGATGAAGAAGCCTACGAAGCTGAGGATTACGATGATCAACCTCTAGAGGCCAAGCCTGCACCAGAAGAGCTTGAAGATGGTGGACAGGTAGCCACTATGGACGAGCTAAAAGAAGTCAACTTGGGAACCGAGGATGATCCTCGCCCAACATTCATTAGTTCCCTTCTGCCAGAAGATCAAGTGGAAGAGATAAAAGAACTCCTCTGTGAATTCAGGGATTGCTTTGCCTGGACATATGCTGAAATGCCTGGCTTATCCCCTGAGGTAGCAGTTCATAGGTTGGCAATCAAACCGGATGTCGCACCCATCAAACAAGCTCTAAGGAGAATGAGATTGGAGATTGAAGAACAGGTGATTGCTGAAACCAAAAAGCTCATAGAAGCGGGCTTCATCCGTGAAGAGAAATACGCTGACTGGATCGCCAATATCGTCCCGGTGAAGAAGAAGAATGGACAGATTCGTATCTGTATCGACTTTCGGGATCTCAACAAGGCGTGTCCAAAAGATGATTTTCCGCTGCCTGTATCCGAACTCCTAGTAGACAACACGTCAAATTATGACATGTTCTCGTTTATGGATGGATCGTCAGGATACAACCAGATCAAGATGGCTCCTGAGGATGAAAGGCATACGTCATTCAGAACGCCCATCGGCATTTTCTGCTACACGGTCATGCCCTTCGGCTTGAAGAACGCTGGTGCCACCTACCAACGGGCGATGACCCATATTTTTGATGAATTAATACATCAGAAGGTCGAATGCTATGTAGATGACCTGGTCGTTAAGAGCATGAACCGAAAAGATCATTTAAACGACCTGAGGATTGTATTTGAAAGAATCAGGAAGTTCGATCTAAAGATGAATCCCCTTAAGTGTACTTTTGGGGTCTCCTCCGGTAAATTTCTTGGCTATGTCGTTCGTCATCGAGGCATAGAAGTCGATCCCAACAAAATCAAGGCGATCATTGAGATGCCACCGCCAAGAAGCCTCCGTCAACTCCGTTCCTTGCAAGGGCAACTGGCTTTCATTCGACGATTCATATCGAATCTGTCGGGTAGGTGCCAGCCATTTTCGAAATTGATGAAGAAGGATGTTCGCTTCAAGTGGGATGAAGAATGTCAGGAAGCATTTGACAGTATCAAGAGATACTTATTAAATCCACCCATTCTCGCAGCGCCAATTCCGGGGAAGCCTTTTATACTGTATACGGCAGCACTAGAAGAGTCCCTTGGAGCATTATTGGCCCAACACAATGAGGAAGGAAAAGAAAATGCACTCTACTATATCAGTCGGAGATTAATCGGAGCAGAAGTACGATATTCTCCAATTGAGAAACATTGTCTGGCGTTGATCTTTGCAGTCCAGAAGCTCCGCCACTATATGCTCTCCCATAAAATCACCTTGATATCAAAGATCGATCCGCTGAAGTTCTTGATGACAAGACCAGCGTTGACAGGTTGTTTGGCAAGGTGGGCAGTGCTATTACTGCAATTTGATATAGTGTATATGCCACAAAAGGCAGTAAAGGGACAAGCTTTGACAGATTTTCTCGCCGCACATCCAATTCCTGCAGATTCGCCGTTGAATGATGATTTGCCAGATGAACAAATCATGCAGGTTGATGAAGAAGAAAAGCTACCATTTTGGGAGATGTACTTTGATGGGGCATCGTCTATCAAGTCTCTCAAACCTCCAAATCTTGCAAAGGCCCAAGCTGGTATCGGTCTTGTCTTTATAGAACCCGAGGGAGGTATCATGAGATTCTCGTTCAGTTTAACCGAACCTCGAACGAATAACGAAGCCAAATATGAAGCTCTAATAGCAGGGCTGGAGATTGCAATTGATATCCAAATCACAGATCTTCAAATTTTTTGTGATTCTCAACTTGTGATAAATCAAGTTCTGGGCATTTACAAGATTTGCAAACTTGAATTGGCCCACTACCGCCGACGAGCTCTTGAGCTTCTAAAACAAATACTGAATGTCAAGATAACTCAAGTTCCTCGAGGACAGAATGCAAAAGCAGATTGTCTAGCCAAACTGGCCAAGGAGCTGGCAAATGAAGACAAAAAGCCACCTATATTCATTGCGGTTGAAAACCGCCGAGTCTTAGAGCCAGCAACCCTACAATTCCCGCAGGCAGAGGGAATACCAGGTTCAAGCTAACAGGATGCAGCCCCAGTTGATCCTCAACCTCCGCAACAAATCACTATTAAAAATCAACCAGGGGAACGTCCAACAGTAAAAAGAGGAAGAACTGGTAGATTCTCAGAGTCGTGGTTGGATTGCCTAGATGTTGAAGTCGAAGACGATTGGAGGCAACCATTCGTCGACTACTTCAAAGAAAGCAAACTTCCAACAGATAAATCTCTGGCTGCACAAATTAGAAAAAGAGCATTGCGATACGCGTTTGTCAATAATACGCTATATCGGCGGGCTTTTGATCAAATGTGGCTAAGGTGCCTAGGGACTAAGGAAGCTGATAAAGTGGTGACAGAAGTTCACGAAGGACTCTGTGGAGCATACCAGTCAGGTCCCAAGATGGCCGCTAGAATTAAAAGAATGGGTTATTACTGGCCTACGATGGTGAGAGATTGTATCAACCATGCTAAAAAGTGCCACGAATGTCAGATTCACGGTGATGTCATTCATCAACCGCCAAATCCACTGCATCCAACAATTGCATCCTGGCCATTTGAATGTTGGGGCACAGACATAATTGGGCCAATAGATCCGCCGTCTTCGGCAGGACACCGCTTTATATTGGCAGCTATAGATTATTTTTCTAAGTGGGCAGAAGCGGCACCATTCAGGGAAGTTACGTCCGAGCACGTGATCAATTTCTTCACCCACAACGTCGTCTACAGATTCGGCGTACCACGTCGAGTGATCTCAGACAATGGCACAGCGTTCAAGAGTACAAAAATCTACAAGTTTGTAGATCGTCACAAGATTGACTGGCGATACTCGTCTATATACAACCCAAGAGCTAATGGTTTGGCTGAGGCCTTCAACAAGACGCTGGTGAAGTTGTTGAAGAAGATCCTCACCAAGAACAAAAGAGAATGTCATACAAAAATGGCAGAAGCGTTGTGGGCGTATCGTACGACCTACAAGACACCAACCAAAGCCACTCCCTACTCACTAGTGTTCGGAGCTGAAGCCATTTTGCCACTAGAAGTTGAACTACCATCTCTTCGGGTCGCTATCCAGAATAATCTAACTCAAGAGCAGAATGCTCGCCTAAGAATGGAAGAGCTCGATGCACTCGATGAAGTTAGACTGCAAGCCCAACAAAATCTAGAAATCTATCGAGGAAGGATGGCAAAATCATTTGATCGGATGGTGCGCCCTCGGTCCTTTCAAGAAGGGGAATTGGTCCTGGTGCTGAGAAGGCCAATCATCCCTCACCAAAAAATTGGTGGTAAATTCATATCCAACTGGGAAGGCCCATTCGTCATCGAGAAGGTGTACCAAGGAGGAGCCTACCAGCTTATCGATCTGCACGGTCAGAGGCCTATGCCGCCGATCAACGGTCGACATCTGAAGAAGTATCATGCATAAAATTGCTCAAAGAAATGTTATATTTAATGTACTATGTATTCCATGCATATTATATACACTTTACATTTTTACATTTTGAAATTCTCTTGTGTTGCAAGAATGCATTTCAAAATCACCCTGCAGGACAGGGGGCATTTTAAATATTTATTTGGGTTGACATCGTGCTACGCCCCGAGATCCTCAAATAAATATTTAAAATCACAAAACTTCAAATTTATTCTATTCTGAAATGTCCCTGCGAGACAGGGGGCATTTTAAATATTTATTCGGGTCGACATCGCGCTGCATGCCGAGACCCCCGAATAAATATTTAAAATCACCAACACAAATATTCTTTTATACTGAAGAATACAACGAACTCTTTTCAAAAGTATATACAGGTGAGCTTCAAAAGATTGAGACACCACCTTCTTCAACGTACCAAGATTTCAAAGGTCAGAAAGAGACTTTTGCAACTACGCACTCTAACAAATTGAGCCAGAACAACCTGAAGTCTTTCAGCAGCCTGAAGCTTAAGGTTCGAGTGGGTGTAAGAGGTCGGATCCAACACGCCCAAATATGACCGGATCGCTGGCAGCTCCGTCTACTCAACACGCCAGAAGAAAGGCCGTAGTAGCGGAACCCCCACTTCATCAACCCGTTAGTAGGGACTGTAGGAAGTACGAAGGCAAATTTGACTCGACAAGTTTAAGTGATCGTAGTCTACAAAATTCTCCTAATTGACCGGAGAATCAAAGTTCCAGTGGGAAGGAGAAATCTCGAGCAACTACCGAATGTGCGCAGGCTCCAAATCTTCAACCACAAAGGAAGACTCAAAATCTATCAACTTCAGCAAAATCAGCATTGGGAAGCACATTTCCCCTAGCTCAAGTCTGAAGCCTGAATGGGTGTAAGAGGTCGGATCCAACAAGCCCAAATATGGCCGGATCGCTGGCAGCTCCGTCTACTCAATACGCCATAAGAAAGGCCGCAGTAGAGGAACCCCCATTTCAGCAACCAGAGGACGAAGAGCTGTTAAATCCCAGCTCTCCCAATTTGATGAACTTAAGTGACTCAGATTAAAGTCCCCTCAAATGGTTAAGGATCAAGATACTACGTACATTTGGTACTATTAATCAAATCCAAAACCTGCAAACCCTTCAACAAATCCATGAAGCACAAAGCTAGGATCGAAGGAATATTTCTTCAACAAGTCCACCAAAGCACAAAGCAAAGGACAGAAGAAATTATCCCAAAGTTCATGAAAAGCCTGAGGCTGAACTAAGAGGATTCCGTCATCAACAAGTCCGTCATGTACAAAGCTCTGGACCGATGACTTCTCGCCATCGACCTATTACAAACCTAAGGGTTTTGGTTACCGGCAACCACTCCTTCATCAAGCCCGTCAAAGCTGAAGCAAAGGGCAGAAGGTACAAAATCACCTGACAAGTCAGTAAAGACAAATCAGGCAATTCTCCATCAATGTCTACAGCACAAAGCACAGGACAGAAGGAACCAGAATCTCAGAGAAACTAAAGCTACAAAAAGAAGTATCCTGAATGACTTCTACAAATGTCCCTAAAGACTGGGGGCATTTTAAATATTTATTTGGGTCGATATCATGCCGCATGCCGAGATCCCCAAATAAATATTTAAATTTTTTTGCTGAAACACAGTTAAAGGAGGGAAGAATAGAAGATCCTCCATAAATTGAATGTGTCATCAGTAAAAAGTGCAATTTGAGCAGGATACAATCAGTAGAAGAGACAACAAAGTCCCACCAACTGATGGATCTGCAAAATTCAAATAAATCTCGAATGATATCAGTAACATATCAGAAATATTACATTCATATATGACTGCGGCGATGAAAGAGGTGAGCAGTTATGAAATGCTGAAAGAATTAACATGATCGTGGTGATTAAGGAAACAAATAATGGTGATGCTATCTACTAGCATCAATCTACGGAGTGATCCTCAAGAAATCCAAGTACAAAGTGCTCTGTCACTATCTCATGGATCTCTACTTGACTAAGAGCAAATATATCAACTATACTGAAGATCCCAAGTGCATCTAAAGATCCACGAAGACACAGAGATAAACTCTCAAAGATCTACAGAATGATAACCTTAGTGTGACATCCAAGCAAACTTCTGGAGATCCACTAAATGAAAATCTTAGTGTGACATCCAAGCAATCTTTTGGAGATCCACTAAATGAAAACCTTTGTGTGACATCCAGAGAAAATTTCTGGAAATCCACAGGGTCAATTAGCATACAACAAACGTGGTTCGCTTTAGACGCGTACCGCATTTGTTGGGGGGCATTTGTTGACCTCTGTACAAAGACACAAAAATCCTACACACCCGAATTCCCTGCGCAAATCCCGCTGAAGACCCGTCGCTTGCTACCGTGTCCGTAGCCCTGCAATTCGGCGCCGCTTCAGACCGACTTCACTCTTGCCATTGTCGTTAAATACCGACCCCAAGGCTTCAGTTCCCGCAACCTCATCCCCTCTTACGACCTTCTCTTCTCCCCGCTCGCGAATCCGAGCTCCCGTCGCTGTTCGACCCAGAGAAAGAGAGAGAGAGAGAGAGAGAGAGAGAGAGAGAGAGAGACCTACCTCCACCACACAGCAGAACCCTAGCCGATCTCCCCTCCTTCGTGGTCGACCGACCCCGCTCCCTCCAGCGACGTCCCTTCCTGTTGGATCGGAACTCACGACACTTTGATCGGAAGCTACGTTTGGGAGCTCGCCGGCCGTGAAGGTAACTTTCTCCCGTTCGACACTTCTCCGGCCCCTTTTGTGGCTGCTCGACTTCGCCTACTCGACGACTTTCCCTTTCTGTCGGAAAGGAAGTTACGACATTCTGATCGGAAGCGACAGTGGGAGCTTGCTTGCTGTGTAGGTAACTTTCTCCCTTACACGAGCTTCTTCGGCCATATCCCGTAAATTTGCCTAACTCTGAGATTTGGGGCAACAAGAAAAAAAAACAGAGGGTTTATTCTGCTATAAGATTTAACTATCGATTATTGGGATTTAGCATTAATCCTGCTCAAAATTCCTGTTTAATTAGAGATCATTATCACTAATCATAATATATCATAATTAGTTAATATTAATTTTAATTAAATTAATAATAATAATAATTAATTGATTATGATTAATTAATATTAATCATAATTAATTTCTTTATTATTATAATTAATTCTCCTTAATTACAATTAATTTCTACTAATTATGTTTAATTGTACAACAACAACAATAACAAGCCTTTGTCCCACTACGTGGGGTCGGCAACATGAATCCTTTTTTTCCATTGTGTCCGGTTCAAAGTCAAATTCTCGTTTAAATCTAATAGAGAAAGATCATTTCTAATATTTTCTAACCAAGTCTTTTTAGGTCTACCTCTACCTTTCTTAACATAAGTCAAATCTAATACCTCTACTTTCCTAGCTGGGTCATCGGAAGGCCGCCGTTTTATGTGACCAAACCATCTAAGGCGACTCTCTCTAATCTTATCCTCCACTGGAGCTACTCCAACCTTTTCACGTATATGCTCATTTCGTATCCTGTCTCTAAGAGTAAATCCACTCATCCACCTAAGCATCCTCATCTCCGCAACACATAACTTAGTATTATGCTTCTCTTTTAATGGCCAACATTCTGCACCATAAAGCATTGCAGGTCTCACCACCATCTTATAGAATTTTCCCTTAAGTTTAAGGGGGACTTTTCTATCACACAACAAGCCCGATGCATTCCTCCACTTCAACCATCCAACTTGAATTCTACTGATAACATCCCCATCTATTTCACCATCACTCTGAACAATAGATCCAAGATATCTAAAACGTGTACTCTTATTAATGACTTGATCGCCCAAAGTCACAATCCCCTCACTAGGTCTATTACTGCTAAAATTACACTCCATATATTCAGTTTTAGATCTACTCAAGCGAAAACCTTTAGACTCTAAGGTTGATCTCCAGACTTCAAGTTTACCTTCAACTCCCTCTTTAGTCTTGTCAACAAGAAGAATATCATCAGCAAAAAGCATACACCAGGGTACATCCTCTTGTAAATGTCTAGTGAGAACATCCATGACTAACGCGAAAAGATATGGGCTTAAAGCTGATCCTTGATGTAATCCAACCGAAATAGGGAAATACTTGGTCAAACCACCTTGTGTTTGAACACAAGTAGTAGCTCCTTCATACATATCTTTAATGATTTGAATATAAGCATTATTAACTCCTTTCTTTTCAAGAACTCTCCATAGCACTTCTCTTGGAACTTTATCATATGCTTTCTCTAAATCAATAAATATCATATGTAGATCCTCCTTATTCTCCCTATATTTCTCCATCAAACCTCTCAATAAATGTATGGCTTCCATAGTAGACCTACCAGGCATGAATCCAAATTGATTTTGAGAAACATTAGTATCACGCCGCAGCCTACGCTCCATAACTCGCTCCCATAGTTTTAAAGTGTGACAAATTAACTTAATTCCTCTATAATTCGCACAATCTTGTGCATCACCTTTATTCTTATAAATAGGAATCAATACACTCATTCTCCACGCATCTGGCATCTTTTTAGTCTTCAAAATATTATTAAAAAGTTTAGTTAGCCAAGAAATTCCTTCATCTCTTAAGCATTTCCACATCTCTATTGGGATATCATCAGGTCCAACAGCTTTTCCACACTTCATTTTCTTTAAAGCCTCTCTAACTTCGGTTTTACTAATACGCCGATAAAAACAGAAATCTTTATTTTCATTTAGGATGCTAAGGTCACTAAAGTCAATTGTATTCCTACAATCTTCATTAAAAAGTTTATCAAAATATCTCATCCACCTTTGTTGAATATCATCTTCTAAGAAAAGTACTTTTTGATCTTCATCCTTAATACACTTCACTTGAATTAAATCCTTACTACTCCTATCTCTTTGTTTGGCTAGCTTAATACATATATCTTTCTCCCTCCTTAGTATCTAATCTATTATATAAATCATTAAAAGCTAAAATCTTTGCATCACATATTGCTTTCTTAGAATCCTTACATGCCTCTTTATATCTTTCCCAATTATCAGAATTTTTACATCTAAACTAATTTTTATAACAAATCTTCTTATTTTTTATCTTTTCTTGCACAATTGGATTCCACCACCAGCTATTTTTACTATTAGAGGCTTTTCCCTTTGATACTCCAAACACATCTTTAGCAATATTTTTAATATCACTAGCCACTTTTTCCCACATAACATTAGCATCCTCATGCACAAATAAAATCTTAGAATCTAAAATCTTACTCTCAAAAATATTTTTATTACTATTCTTTAAATGCCCCCATCTAATCCTAGAAAATCGCTTTACTTTATTTTTTATTTTCTGTCCTTTCATCTTAAAGTCTAAAACTAATAAGCGATGTTGGGTATATAAACTTTCACTCGGAATAACTTTACAATCTTTGCAATCTAAACGATCTACTTTTCTTATAAGAAAATAATCAATCTGAGTTTTACTATAATCATTCTTATAAGTGATGAGATGCTCATCTCTTTTCTTAAATAAGGTATTAGCAATTAAAAAATCATAAGCTAAAGAAAAATCTAGTATGGTCTTACCACCTTCATTAGTCATTCCAAACTCATATCCACCATGAATGCTTTTAAAATCATTTACCTCTCTACCAACATGTCCATTTAAATCTCCTCCAATAAAAATTTTTTCTTCGAGAGGTATCTTTTGAATTAATTCTTCTAAATCTTCCCAAAATTTTAATTTTGAACACATATCCAAACCTACTTGAGGAGCATAAGTACTTATAATATTAATAATCTTAGCTTCAACAACAATCTTTAAAGCCATAATTCTATCTCCAATTCTATTAATATTTATAACATTATCCTTCAAACTCTTATCTATAATCACGCCTACACCATTTCTAGTACGACTCTTACCTGAATACCAAACTTTAAATCCTAAACTATCAATCTCCTTAGCCTTCTCTCCAACCCATTTAGTTTCCTGAATGCACAAAATATTTATCTTCCTATGAATCATAATATCTATTAATTCTATTAATCTTCCTGTAAGGGAACCTATATTCCAAGTTCCTATCCTAATATTAGTATCATGGACTAGCTTCTTTGCCCACATCCGTCCTTGATGTGGGAACCCTTGCCTATCTAACACTGCACCCGGGCGCCGATGCAGCGGCCCTTGCACACTTTTCACTGTATTCAGGCCATACAGTGCGTCGCTTCCAGGGAACGCCCTAGCATTAACACAATTTATTAAAGGATTCATGTCATGGTTATTCGACAAGTTTTACGCTGGCTGTCGACTACCTAACGCAACCCTCCACTTTTCTCATCCAGGACTTGGGACCTGGCAACGGCAGTGTTAATTATGTTTAATTGTAATTAATAAAAAATGATAAATGCAAAGAGACCCTTGTCTCTCGCCTCGATCCGTGTGCCAACCCTGCCGGCACCACCAAGGTATGTCCCATAAACCCTAAAGCTCCGAGAACTTGCTTTCGTCGTTTGCGACGGACCGGGAAAAGACCTATGCACCCGCTTTATTGCGCATGGTGGGTTGGGACCCCGGTGCGGCGCCTACAACGAGACGGGTAAACTCCGATAACTTGCTCTCGTCGTTTGCGACGGATCGGGAAAACACCTATGCACGCACTTTATTGCGCGTGGTGGGTTGGGACCCCGGTGTGGCGCCTATGACGAGACAAGGTTATCTATAAGTACCCTCGAGCGGGGGGAAAACAAACTGCCTTTCAAACAGGTACCGTCAAAGACCCCATGCACGTGCTTTATTGCGCGTGGTGGGAATGAAGACCACGGCCGAGGTGTCTCAGGACACCTACCATGCACGCGCTTTATTGCGCGTGGTGGGAAGGCCCAGACTCTTGTGGTTTTTTCCCCTAAACGGGGGAGACGCCGGGAGGCTGCCGAAATTTTGGGTGAAACCTGAGACCGTACCTGGACTTGTTTGAACTCAAAAAGAACACATGAGAACTCTTGGACAACAGAGAACAAGGAACTTGATTTAAAAGAATAAACAAACAAGAACTCAAATGAACTAAGTACAAGAGGTTTGACATGAACTCGAGATTGAACTCGCAATAGAAGACTTATGGATTCAAAATTCAAATGAGTACGAAGAGCTTGAACTTACATTGTGGATATGCACTTGAACTTGAGACCGTACTTGGACATACTCTAGAACTCAAGTAACTAATTGAAATTTGAATCCAATTAAGATGAGAGCTTGAACTTCAATGGACCATGTCTCTAATCTAAAATCAAACTCAAAACAAGCCTGAAGCAAATGACAACAGTCTGAACCCAAACTCAAATCAAGCAAACTCAAATTGAACTCAATTTGGAACAAAATTCGGACCGCAGGACTCATACTTTGAACTTGAATTTACAAGGACTTGTGGACATATTTGCAAGCAAGGATTCAAATAAACATAAAGCGCTTGAACTCATAGGAGCTTGGTGCAAGGAGTTTTGGCTTGAACTTGAACAATGCAAAGAATCTGAATTGGACTCAAGTGAACTCACAAATGGACTCAAAACTGAATTCAAATAATTAGGAGCTTGAACTTGAATGTGACAGAACAAGCCATGTTTGGACATGAACTCAAAAGAACAAAAAACTTGATTCAAACTTGACTTGCTTGGTTTGAATACCAACAAAGATGCTCAGCTTGACTACAGGGAACTTACAACGAGATTTGTACTCAAGTTTTGAATCATATTGAACTTCAATTGGATAAGGACTTGGACAAGTCAACAGTAGACTTGTGAACATGTACTCTGAACTCAAATTGGGGCAAGATGTAGACAACAAGAACTTACACATTTGAACTTGAACTGTATAACGCCAAGTGAAATTTGAATTTGCAAGCATAAGATTCAAATCCGGATGAACTCAACATGGCAGTAGAAGACTTGAATGAATTCAAGTCTGAATGAAACTGAACTTGGACTCAAACATATACAAAGAACAGAACTTGAATCATATACAAGGGAACTCAAACTACATGAACATTTGTGCAGTCAATAGTAGCTCAATGTCAGACAAAATACATGAACCCTTGTAAAAAAATGTGACTAAGATATGACAAATACAAGCATCCGCGAACTCTTGTAGTGAGGATATTACAACATCCTCGTAGTCAATATCGAGGTACAAACAAGCACACTGATCTGCTAACTATTTGCAAGCAAAAATGAGCGGCAAGATGGTGCAATGAGAATCATGATGTACTCATGAATAAGAACAAAAAACTAGTGCACAATCAATACTACTTGACTGTGAAATGAATGCACTGAATCTCTACAATCAAAATGCAATTTGAAGTGCTCATATGTTGAATATGAAGAGCACATGACGAATGAATTAAGATATATATCGTCAACTACAATTTGAGTTCAAGCAGTTGTTGTGGTCTCCCCGCAAATAGAAGGGGTCAAGGTGTAATGAATACGACTGCATTCCAACTATCAATACCCACTTATGGAAGAATACAATAGTCCCCCGTGAACTACGATGACTGATGGAATCACCTGTGGATAATGTCAGTGGACATGTAGTAAGTATGGTGAATCCCCTGTGGACATAAGTATGTACGACGCCTACAAGCAACTATGAGAGATATATTATGCACAATAGTTCATCCACGAATGATGACGAATAATGTGCAAAGGATATTAGATCCTCCCTACAATCAACAACCATTCAACAATCAGTGCATACGTTGATTCTTTGATAATCCAATATCACACACAAATGAACGTATCAGTTTGCCTGCTAACAATAAAATCCCCTACAAACATACAAATGCGACATACAGTAAATGCTAGGATGTTCATACAATGAGTACATTGATATCCTACAAGCAGCGTTAAAAGATCTGCAATATATATGAATCCCCTACAAAAACAGATGTACGCACCACATATCATCTATGGGTAGATGCAGAAAGACTTCAGTAAATGCAGTATCCTGAAGTCAATTCCAATCTATGAATGAAAACATCTACCTGCCTACCAGCAACAGTTGTGGAGATCGTACGACGCAACGCCACCGGATCTGCAACACTCGTACAAGCAGACAGAAGGCGTCTATGAGCTTCAGAATTGAATGTTGCATTCAAATGAGGGTTTTCTTGCACAACTGAGTAGCGTCAAATGTCTAAAATGTCCCCAACACATGCACTTTAATCTGTATACACATAGGAACACAAAAGGGACACGTATAATATTAAACACCCGCATGGGCCCCGGCGAGCGTGTTATTGGTACACACGTGACGTCTAGGGATGCTGCGCGGGTCAATGAGTGAATCCAGGTTCGAACCCGATCCTCCTATAAAGGTCAATAGGAGTCGACAGGGTTCGAACCATTAAACAAATATACAGTTGTGGCTGCCTATATATTTGTTTTAATATGTTCATTTTAGGCCTTCAAGGCCTATAATCAAGAAAATTCACTTATAAAGGCTCAAAGCCTACGAAACCCGATCCTCTATCGACCAGTAGATAGAGTCGACAGGGTCCAATCAATAAAATATAAATGACCCCATTTCACCCCGATGATGGCCGTGTTGAATGCAAATCTCAACCGGAGGGGTCCACACAGATCATTCCAAATACCATCCCAAACACCCAAAAACCATAAACTCCAGAAAACTCCAGACAATTTCAAAAACTCCAAAAATATTTAAAAATTGAAATCCAACTATCAAAACACTTAAAGCAAAACACATCCACCCTCCGCAACAGTTTGCCGAGGTGGATAAATTGAAATTTACTTCAGCTCACATCGAGCTAATGCCTAGTCGAAAATATCACTAGGATCCATTCTCAAACAATCTCCTGCCAGCAAGGACGTGGTACGAGTCCTCTAACCGGCAGTTTCGCCGCCAAATGGCACTGCAGGATAAATGGTTATGACTCGGGGCCCTCTGAACCAGGTGGTCGCCGCCAAATGGCACCATTATATTATGGTTATGGCCAGAGCCCGTATGCTCCCCAATGGAATCAAATCCTTGAGATATGAATCAATAGGATATGATCGATAGGGCACAAGCCCTCTGTTAGCTAAGGTGGATTCAAATTTGTCCCCTTAGACAAATGCTCCCCCTAGGTCTACAAGGTCCCCTTGGACGAAGCAACCCATGGCTACCGACAAGGATCCTTCTGTCAGGTTGGGTCGACTACCTCCTCTGACTAAGTAGACTAGGGACCACGATGGCCCGGGATGACGGAACCATGGGATCTTGATCGGGTCTATCATCCATTCCCCCACCATCTGCTTTAAGTGCAAGATGGTGAAATTTCTTTTTTTAAATATCAAACCTTCCAAACTCTCCAATTTCTAAACCCATGCTGCTACTATACACTAGATATCACGTATATCTACGTATCTGATTGACGACTAGCCTTAATCGAAAGTTCTCTCCATGATCGGGAGGGGTAATTAACTATAGGGGCTTGCGCCTATAGGAAACCAGAACTCAGATCATAAAGTCCTCGCAAAATGAGGGCGAAATCTCTGGGTAGTGTCTTATCTACTATCTCATCTGCCTTCCAAAATTTACCTCGGAACTTAGTTCGTTAAAACTCCCCCCCGAAGAAAGCACAAAAGCGGGCGGAGGCCGGGGCCGAATTTTCGGAGCCCACAAATTCCCTCTCATATTTGAATTCAAATCAGATCTCTTGCCTTAAATAATTCCTTCTCAATTATGATTAAAATTTTCCTAAACAATCCCCCCTTGATTCCTACTCCCTTTCTCTAAATAATTCCCTTTTAGATTTTGAATTCAAATTAGATCTCTTGCCTTAAATAATTCCCTCCCAATTATAATTAAAAATTTCCTAAACAATTCCCCTTTGATTAAGAATATTCCTAAACAGCTCCTTCTTGATTAGGAAACTTCCTAATTCCCTCCCAATCAAATGGGTTAGTCCACCAATTTTTTCTCCTAAATAGACTCTAAGACTAAATTGTGTCATTGATGGTATAGAGAGGATATGCTTTGATCTTATGATAACAAATTCAAAATGTTCAAATCAATGTCTAGATATTATAGTCAGATTATAAGCCTATGAAATTTCATTTTTATTTTCTTCAATCCAAAGAAAGCATACGAATAAGTTAGCGAGGACATAAGTGTCTTGCATAAAATAAAACCTGCTCAGAACCTGCATACAATTTTGGTAAATGAAGTGAAAAATCATGTCCTTATAAGCCCTACTAAAAGGAGGAGCTAAGAGCACTTGTGCCGTTAGAAATTCTGATTTGATGATGGATGTTGCACGTGTCAGGTCACAAAGCCACACGAACTTTCTAGAGAACTCCTTTTAACAATTAAAGATTGGCAGTCTTGATATGGAACTATATGATGAGGCAGAAGAACCAAAAATGTTAAACAAAAAGAAAAGTTAGTGGTGTTGATATAGATAGCAAGACCAAATAAGGCCTTCTAAATTATTTCTTGAATCATATGAAAATGTAAATGTACAGTTTCGCATCCCCCTGTAAATATGATTACAATTAAATCAAGAATAAAAGGTTTAAAAGCTTTTATTACTTCTTACCAGACTTGATTTATATAGCTGGAAGAATGCAAATATGAACAGATAAAATGGAAGAATTACCGACAACAATATGAAATATTGAAGACTCTGATAGATCTTCAATCTTACAAGATGATTACACAGATGGCATGGGCTTATTCTTCAAGAAATGCCTAAAGAGTATGAGAGCTTGGCGGGGTTTAAGGATGGGAACCTCATGACCTGCTCCACGGATGGTCACATAGTTTAAGCCCTTATAGACCTGGCTCCATCCACCAACCTAAAAGATCACCAACACCAAGCAATAAAGATCTTTTAAGAAAATAAGAGTAATCAGAAAATAATACGTGAAATAAACAGTGAAATAGCTCCAAGGAGCTTAAATTTTCAACTTACATTTCCATGATCATACCAAGGATACCAGTCAGTGAGTGTTGTCAAGTTCAAAGCATTGATTGAATATCTAGTTGCAGTCAATGGCACCACTGAATCAGCGTCACCACTGTAGGATTAAGTGCAAAAGTCAGGGGAAGTACAGATGCTAAAATGAGCAAAAATGCTTGTTAAATATCAGGAAAAAAAAAAACAGATTTCTCATGATTCTACTACTTGTATACACATAGTTGAACATTAACATGTTATTTATCATAGAAACTCTGCTATATATAGAAAGAGTGTAATGCTTTCAATCATCAGAAAAGAACAATTCTGCAAGGAAGGCAAGCTTTAAGAATCCAATTATATCCCGAGATACAGAAAAGATGTCCATCGGTACTGTTGGTTTAGCTATCTCCCAGTGTCAAAATAATTAATTAGTCCACTTTCTTAATAATGAAAGTTTTCACCAATGCTATAATACCTACTTGCAACAATCACAATTAGTGCATATCACAGATAATAGAAACAATACAAACTCGATTACCCATACCAATGTAGGGCATGGATAACCATGTTTGATGAATGTTTTAACCAGTGAGTTTTTATACCTGAAAATCCAAATCCGCAGGCCGGCTGCAATAAGTTCTTTGTATATAGGAAGCATAGATTTTGGTGAATCACCCCAATTTTGAGCAATTATGTCACTAAAAAGAAGCAAAAGGAAATTTTATTGAGCTCAAACTACAATAGAAATTGCAACATACTAAAGTCTTGAAAAACAAACCTGCAGTCTTCCCAAGGATAATTCAACCCTGTGACATTGGCATTGAGTGCTCTTTGCACTTCAGGGTGGTTGTAATACACCTGAGCGTATCTATATGTGCAGGGATCATAAGCTCTCGACATCCAAGGCTGAGGTAAATAAAAAAGAATACAAACAAATGAATTCATATTCATTTTTGACAACAGATGAAATTGGAGCAAAAATAAAATACTTTTCAAAATTTCGCATATTTCAAAAGAGAATTCTAGAAGAAAAAAGAAATCAAATTGAAACTACGAAATCTTGGGAGATTTTAACTTCAGATTTTTACGCTGGGAAATGTGGACTAACATAGTGACCTCTCAATTTACGCTTGAGAGATGAAGAAGATATGTTACAAGTAGGAGTGTAAATGCTGTATGGATCAATATCTCCCATTTCTTTTCCAGCAGCATCTACCGGCGTCAAGCAGGCTGCCGATGGGTGCTGCGATGATTGTGATTGGCAAGCAGCCTTCAAGGCTTTATAGGTCTTATCTGATATAAGCCCATGAGTCCACCAATGCTCAAAAGTTCCAAATAAATCATTATCGTCATCAGTAACAGCGTTGCCCACCTAAAAGAATGACCCATAATAGGGACATGAAAACATCCAAAGTACAAGCTTCAATTAAACAGCAAAGTTAAGAAACGCAATTAAAATTTGGAAATACCATGAACCCCTTAAAATTAATGCTAGGGCTCTGAACTCCTTGATTCTTTCGGTAGACAATTTGAGAAAGTTGAGGAACATAGTGGCCTGAGAAAGATAAGAGAAGCAAAAAAAGGCTAAAGCACGGGTCATGGATTATTTAACGCGAAGGGCAGAAGTTAAAGAATAAGACCTTTTCAGCTCACCTGCATAGCTTTCCCCTGTCATATAGAAATCCCTGAACTTGTACTGGGGGAATCTTTCGAACCAATTCACGAGAAAAGTATAAGCATCCACCGCTTCATCAAAGGAAGAACTTTTAGAAAAGAGAGAAATGGATTCCAGAATATTCTCAAATAGAAAATTTTCGAGACCAAATTTTGAAGCACACCCAACCTGTCCTCTGATCTCCAGCTGTATAGAGATCCGAGGTTGTATTGGAATAGGAGAAGCCAACCCCGGCCGGTGACTCCAGAAAAAGAATGTTAGCCACTGCCACCACAAATAAACCCAGAAAAGATGAAAATTTTAAGGTCAAGAAAATTGATTTGAGTAAAATCTGAACAGATCTCTTTTCTAAGACGAACCTTTGTTCCACGAGTAGGGGTTGAGATTGAGAGTCCTGCCATCGGGCTGAATTTGGAAAGGACCCAGCTCCTCGGACGCGCCATAGGCGATGGAAGAACAGCCCGGGCCGCCAGTCAGCCACAGAACAAGCGGGGCAGGCTGTAATGCCGCTGGAGCCTCAACAAACCAGTAGAAGAGTGCTCGACCAGCGTTTGCGTCCACAGTGACATATCCAGAATACTGGTTGAACTCTACGCTGGGCTGGCCAGGTAGACGGTCGATCTGGTCAAGCTTCTGCTGTGGCGGCAAAGCGGTGATCACTGCCGCTGCAGCTGCCGCCAAACCAGAAACTGCGACAAAAAGAATCAGTAAAGTATAGAAAGAAGAAGCGACCATTGGCTCTTTTTGTCTTGGCGGTTAATGGCAGATCAAGAGGGAGGAAGAGGAGTTTATAGGTGTTAAATTGGAGGAAAAGAGCTGCATTTTTCGAAAGTAATTACTGAATAATGATCAAATTATATTTGAAATTTGGAATTTTCTAAAATCGATTAATAATTCTAAACCTCTTCGAATCTGAGGAACTCATTGTTCGGTTAGAGCAAAGCAGAGAATTAACTGCGGCAATTATGGCGTGCTGTTCTCCACGAGACTTCGACCGTTCTTCTTAGGATGATATTTGTTGAACGATATGAAGAGTGGAACACGTGACAGCGAGAAAGAGAGCCGTATTGATTGATTTGCACGTTGCTAGCGTACGAAAGGAAAACGAAAGCGATTGGAACTTGAGAGCTTGCATGTTGTCAGACGGAAGCTATCGGGGGGTTAGGAGGAGCATCGTCACTGCTGGGGTCCGCGCGTGAAAGGATCTCATCCCTGATAATGAGATTCTTTGAGGTTTTATCTCTACCAATACTTCTTGATTGGGAGGATGTCCTCTCAAGATCAATTAGGACACATCATATTATCTGATACATAAATTATATTGATAATGTGGCGTATCCTATTTGACCTCCGGACGACATATGATGACTGCACGTAATAATTTCGCCTTGATTTAGGTCTTGATTTTGGCTTTACATCTACTTTTAGTCAATTGCATTATGAGGAGTGGACTTCAAATATCTATTTCTTGGAGGTCATAAATGCTTAGCCTAACTGGAACTTCAACTCTAAAAATAGTCTAAGATAGGGATATCTATTATCCCCTTTTATAATATTTATTATGGGTGTTATCTTTCGATTGATTGAGAGAAGCTGAATTGATGCCTCCTTTAATAATATCAAAAACAAGCATTTCTTGATCTGGTATTTTATATATATTGATGACTTATTGGTCTTTAATGTGACTAAGGACTCTATGATCACCGTTCTTACTTCTATTTTGAACCTTACCAGGAATGTCACTAGGTTATCAGGCTAAGTTCCTCATCATGAGGAGCTCTAGTGTTATTTGTAAAGAAAAAAGATTGGAGTTTTAGAACTTGCATTGATTATAGAAAATTAAATAAGCTCACTGTTAAAAATAAATATACATTACCCAGAATTGATGATTTGTTTGATTAACTTTAGAGAGCTATAGTTTTCTCTAAAATTGATAAATGCTTTGGGTATCATCAATTACATATTAAGGAGAAGGATATTACTAAGACTTCTTTCATAATAAGATATGACCATTATGAATTTATGGTGATGTAATTGTAATATCCAGACCTGATTGGTTCAACTGAACTGCTCTATTTAATCAGCAGTTGAACCATTACACAAACACCAGTCCCAGACGGACAGTTCGCAATGAAGCTGTGTGCCTGCGACCCGCTTCTAGCGGGCTTGGTTCCCTGCTATAAGCAAATGAACGCATACGGGGGTGAAGGTAAAGGACTCCTCATGAAGAATAACTCCCTCCTCTTCATTTAGTATCGCTAAAGAAGCAAAACTGGGAAGAAAAGGCAATGAACAAGAGAAAGAAAAAGAAAGGAGGTTTGGTTATCATTTTATTTCATTTCTGTCTAATTCCCTCCATGAAATAGTTTATAAAAACAGCAAAGAATGTCTTATTTTAAGTTAGAGAAAGAAAACTTGCAGGTGAAAGAGAAGATTTAAAATTTTAGAGTTCTTGCATTCTATAATAGTGGAAGAAATAGTAAGTGTTGAATTACTGATTTATTTGTCCAACTTAGAATAATTATATTATTATTTCTCTAATCTAAGGAGAAAAATATTTTTGTGGATATGAAGAATTCAAGTGACATAAACTATGTTGCGGGAAGAAAAGATTTTGTGAGGTAATTTTATATTAATGATAGTGTAATAAATTATGGAGAAAAATGTATGTTTGTTTTATATGATATTTAAGATATTCAATTTTTTGTATTATATTTTAGGAATCCGAATTTAGAGTTAATTAAGATATTATTGTGTAATTTTGAACAGTGAAAGAATTTTATAAGTGAACTGAGAAGAGTAATTTGATGTCTATATCAAGCACGAGAATTGTAAGGAAATTGAAGAATGAAGGAAAATAAATCGGGTAATTATAATGTAATTATTTTATTCAAATTTCAATTTCTTTTTGTGTTATTACAATTCCCTTCTCTTATAAGTATTACAATTATTGCATATTATATGAATTAATGGAGAGAGTAATGGAAATGGAAATGGAAATATGAATTATCATTATATGTAATTATCATAGTACAGATGAAATAATAAATATCACATATGCAACAAACATGAAAAAAAGGATTGAATTATTGAGATTTATAGTGTAATATATATGTATCTATACGAATAAATTGTATGTATATATTACTATAATATGTGAAGAAAAATAAATACTGAATGATGATTCATATGAAAATGTAAAAATTAAAATATGGAAAAGGTGCATGCATGCAAATTACAGGAGTTCACCACTATATAGTACTGGCTGGGAAAATAATATACCCGTGCACGTTAAATGAAAATGAAAATGATTGTACATTTATTGGTACATTTAGATGATGCTCATTTACTAATAGAAATTATAATGAAAATGGAATAAATGTTAAATGGAAATAGACAAATAAAATAAAAAAAGAAGTTATGTGAAATATATCTTATAAATTTATAATATCTGAAAGAAGATGCATATGTTAACTATATAAGAAAGACAAAGAAACATGTATATTTTATTTTATATATTTAACTGTTGTATATATATATATATATATATATATATATATATATATATATATATATATATATATATATATATATATATGCAAAAAAAATCACATAAATATGTTCATTTTATGTATGTAAAATTGCTATGTTACATGCATGATTATCTATTGAGTTTACCATGCAAACTCAAACTGTTAAACTAATTTTTCAAGGAAGTCTCATGATAAGTAAAAATGGATGAAAGAGAAGAGTATGCCTACAGAAGACGACGCTCAAATGAAAGCAGATAATTTCTGGTTTATGTAAATAATTAAGATGTGAGGATATATTAGTAGTTTGATAAAAATGGATTTTAGTGGCTCTTCAGTTTTAATTGGAATGTAGATAATAAACTATGATTGAACTCTAAAAGAAATGTTATAACCGTACAACTATTCGTTCCAACCTCGTTAATTCGAGTCTTTGGGCCAGGTCGTGACATTATATAAATTACACACAATTTCCTAAGAAATCACTTCTCTTCCTAGGGATGATGGTGGCCTTGGCTTACCTTCACTTAACACTCTACAAAGCTTGAGCACATCTAAACTCATTTGGAGGTTATATAATAATAATTCTCTTCTATATAAATGTTGCACTACTGCCTATAGATCCATTTGGAGCAAACCTACTTATAAAACCTCCATATTTGAAAAGCCTGACAAAAGCTTGCATTAAAAAAACAGACAATATTTATCCTTCAAGGTTCAAAATAACAATAATTTGTTTTTTTTTAATCCTTTACTCAATGAAAAAACTTAAATTAAAAATTTTGGTAACCTAATCACTGAATGGTTTGATTGTAATAAGAAAGCCAAAAGTTGGCAACTTTATTAAAAATTTACACTGATGTCTTCCACACTATAGTAATGACAACTGCATACAACAAATTCTTAACATTTGCATTCATCAATCAAAGTGCAACGCATTATTAGATGTATAAAGATTATTTTTTTAATAAACAACTATATCTACTTCTTCAGTCTCATATGCCTATTGTGCATTGAATAAGCTTGTTTGGTTTAAAAGTTTTGTTATCAACTATGCTTTCTTGATCAAGAAGATTCTTAACAATGTGCTTGAAACTAAAGACATGCTTATAGGTCATGGAATACAAGTGGATTACACTTATAACGAACATATTCTCATATCTTTTATGACTACTTTTTTTTTTCTCTTAAGGTCCTTAAAAAGTTAAGTGTTGCAGAGATGAGGATGCTCAGGTGGAAGAGTAGCTTTACCCTTAGAGATAGGATACGAAATGAGCATATACGTGAAAGGTTGGAGTAGCTCCAGTGGAAGATAAGATTAGAGAGAGTTGTCTTAGATGGTTTGGTCATATAAAACGGCGGCTTTCCGATGACCAGGTTAGGAAAGTAGCGGTATTAGATTTGACTTATGTTAAGAAAGATAGATGTAGACCTAAAAAGACTTGGTTAGAAAATATTAGAAATGATCTTTCTTTATTAGATTTAAACGAGAATTTAACTTTTGACAGGACACAATAGTGAAAAAGGATTCATATAGCCGACCCCACGTAGTGCGACAAAGGCTTTATGTTGTTGTTGTTGTTGTAAGATCCTTAAAAAACACATGCATGCAGGAGACTTCTTTCACTAAGGTATTCCTAACTCAAGTGCTTTATTATGCTGAAATATATTTTCCTGATTATCATATCTTTTTAATAGTCTTGGATGGGGTCGATATTCTTTCATTTTCATTTTTGATTTGGAACTTCTGAACCTATTGCTATTCTCCTATAGCAGTGTTTTGTCTATTATAGTTTTACATTTGTATTGGATGGTGTAAATGGCTGGATTTACAAGGCCTATTTTATTCTTGTGGTGAACTTGTCGCTTTGTAAACAAATGTCTTACATGGATATGCATACGACCGAACCCCTCTTAGGTTTCGTTTGGGACGGCTTTTTTGCTGCTTTTTGAAACAACTTTTTAGTCTAAAAAATTTTTATACTAAAAAATTACCTCAGAAAATAATAAAAAAGTCATTCTCAAATGAAGCCTTAGTTATCGTGAATGATTACTTACTTAAAATAATAATAATGTCATTTCCTTGCAACGATGAAGAGAAAAACAAACTTAGGCTGTCCCTTCAAGCCAATTAGAGAACCTGATATGTTATCAAGACGTGCTACCAGAATTGGCTGGCAAATGACGAGAAGATAGAATCAATTTAAACTAAAAGCCAAACGCTAGCGCATCATGAGGGGGAAAAACCAATGCTTCTCCTTTTGATTGATTGCAACTATTCCCTTACCCACTGTCCTATTTTACTTTAAAAAACTCTGTTTTTTCCAAGTCAAGGATAGTAATAAGTTATTTACTGAAAACATCTCCAAACATATTTTGCAATTCTACACAACCACAATAAGGAATTTAATGTGCTACTGTTTCTGACGTGGTCATTTAGTTTTCATTTGGGATAATTTTTTTACTGTTTTATAAAACAGTTTTTTAGTACAAAAATTTCAAAAAAAAATTTGTATTAAAAAACTTCATAAAACAGTAAGAAAGCTGTCCCAAACAAAACCTTAGATGCGGTGGTCTATGCATTTGGAGAACAGTATGGAAAAAGAATATTAGTAGTAGTACTATAATCAGCCAAATTAATGATGTGATTGCAAAAAATGTCAAGTGGGAGGCTTCTACATGTGTCTGCTAAGTAAATGAAATGAACCATTATTTTCTTTGAATTGTTTATTTCCCTCAAGTAATCAAAAGATATCATGGCTGTTTAATGAGTTTTTTTCCTCCTAAGCAGACTCCAAGACTAAATTGTGCCATTGATGATATAGAGAGGATATGCTTTGATCAGATAGATGATATGATAACAAATTCAAAATGATCAAATCAAAGTCTAGATATTATAATCAGCTTATAAGCCTATGAAATTTCTTTTTTATTTCTTTCAATCCAAACAAAGCATAAGGGTATGTTAGTGAGGACTGTAAGTGTCTTGTGTGAAATAAAACCTGCTCAGAACATGCATACAATTTTGGTAAATGAGGTGAAAAATCATGTGCTTATAAGCCCTAGTAAAAGGAGGAGCTAAGAACATTTTGTGCCGTTAGAAATTTTGATTTGATGATGGATGTTGCACGCGTCAGGTCACAAAGCCACACGAGCTTTTTAGAGACCTCCTTTTACAGTTAAAATTGGCAGTGTCTTGATATGGAAATATATGATGAAGCAGAAGAACCAAAAATCTTTAAAAAAAAAAAAAAGGGTTAGTGGTGTTGATATATAGATAGCAAGACCAAATAAGGCATTCTAAATGATGTTTTTAGAATCATATAAAAATGTAAATTTACAGTTTCGAATCCCACATCTGGCCTGTAAATATGAATACAATCAAATCAGGAATAAAAGGTTTAAAAGCTTTTATTACTCCTTACCAGCTTTGATTTATATAGCTGGAAGAATGCAAATATGAACAGATAAAATGGAGGAATTACCAACAACTGTTTGAAATAATTGAAGGCTGTGATACCATCTTCAATCTTATAAGATGATTACACAGATGGCATAGGCTTATTCTTCAAGAAATGCATAAAGAGTATGAGAGCTTGGCGGGGTTTATGGAGGGGAACCTCATGACCTGCTCCCCGGATGGTCACATAGGTTAAGCCCTTATAGACCTGGCTCCATCCACCAACCTAACAGATCACCAACACCAAGCAATAAAGATTTCTTAAGAAAATAGAGTAATCTAAATATAATACGTGAATTAAAGAGAGAAATAGCTCCAAGGAGCTTAAATTATCGACTTACATTTCCATGATCATACCAAGGATACCAGTCAGTGAGTGTTGTCAAGTTCAAAGCATTGATTGAATATCTAGTTGCAGTCAATGGCACCACTGAATCAGTGTCACCACTGTAGGATTAAGTGCAAAAGTCAGGGGAAATACAGATGCTAAAAAGTGCAAAAATGCTTTTTAATTATTAAGAAATAAAAACCAGATTTTCTGCTATATACTTCAGCTCGGTCAATTTGTGATAAGAAACTTGCATAGTTATTCCCTGTAACTTATGTGGAAGTTTCAATTTAGGCTAAGACTGGCCATATGCAATTTATACTACCTCAACTATTTGTTTCAAGAATTGAGTCCATTTGGTCATAGTCCTGCAACTGTGTTATTCACAAGAGGGTATGGTGGGACTTCCAAAAATAAAAAATAAAAAGGGTACTGTCGGAAACTGGGCAACTTGGGGAGGCTCTTGCCACCTCTAGATCTGAAAAAATTCTATGTAGCTATATATAATTTGAAAATTTTATCATTAAATTCTCTTACAATCAAATACGTTATAGAAGATTTGCCTTTTCTAAATTTTAATTACACCCTTCCTCCCCTCACTTGAAATCCTAATTCTGCATTGGACTGGGAAGGCCTTTCATCTGCCCATGCATTTAGAAATGTATCCTTAAACAGCAAGTCCAATGGATGCAGTTTAGATGACCCAACTTACATTTCGATTCAAATTAGAGAGAGAGAGAGAGAGAGAGAGAGAGAGAGATACTTTGGCAGCCCTCTCTTCCTGTTTATCTATTCCTCCAATAATCACCGCCCTTCACCCTGCCCCAACTTGGATTTTAACCAAGGGAAGCAATTTAAATGTGGTAGAGATCAATAAGATGAACCCTACCAGGCTTGATATGCTTCTCTACTGCTCAACTTTCCTTTGACATCTCTCTAGTAACTAGATAATTCCTCTGATTTTATCTCTTTTAATCGTGCTTCCCAATAGAATCCATGTTTCAGTGCTTGTGTTCTGGCCTCAAGGATAGTATATGCTGCACTTCTTTCATTTTCCCACACTTAACAATTTGATTTCTTTCTCTTTAGACATATGTTATAGGTTTGAAAAGTCACAATTGGATGCCATACCTAATAAATGATCTACTGACATTGCTATCTTTCTTTGCACTATGTTCTCATTATTTCTTCAGTTGAGTGAGTGTATTTCCACCCAAGTTTTGCATTTTTGGGTAAAATTCCTCATGCATTACGCTGAGGAGATCTCAAATTTTCATGAACTAATATCATGTTTCCACACCACCAAAGCGCTTTATGCCAATTCAGCTATGACAGAACAAGACTTTTGAGGGGCTATGACTGAGGCAATATAGCATTTCTCATGATTCTACTACTTGTATACACATAGCTGAACATTAGGATGTTATTTATCATAGAAACTTTGCTATATATAGAAAGAGTGTAATGCTTTGAATCTTCAGAAAAGCACAATTCTGTTTAGGAAGGCATCAAGGCAAGCTTTTAGCATCCAATTAAATCCCGAGATACAGAAAAGATGCCCATCGCTACTGTTGGTTTAACTCTCTCCCAGTGTTAAAATAATTAATTAGTATTCTTTCTCAATGATGAAAGTTTTCACCAATGCTATAATACCCACTGGCAACACTGACAATTAGTGCAAATCACAGAATAGAAACAATAGAAACTCGATTACCCATCCCAACGTAGTGCGTGGATAACTATGTTTGATGAATGTTTTAACGAGTTTTTATACCTGAAAACCCAAATCCGCAGACCGCCTGCAATAAGTTCTTTGTATATAGGAAGCATAGATCTTGGTGAATCACCCCAATAGGGCCCAACTATGTCACTGAAAAATAAGTAAAAGGAAATTTTATTGAACTGAAACTACAATAGAAATTGCAACATACTAAAGTCTTGAACAACAAACCTGCAGTCTTCCCAAGGATAATTCAACCCTGTGACATTGGCATGGAGTGCTCTCTGCACTTCAGGGTGGTTGTAATACACCTGAGCGTATCTATCTGTGCAGGGATCATAAGCTCTCGACATCCAAGGCTGAGGTAAATAAAAAGAATACAAACAAATGAATTCATATTCATCATTGACAGCAGACGAAATTGGAGCAAAAAAAAATTTATTTTTCATAATTTCGCATATTTCAAAAGAGAATTCTAGAAGAGAAAAAAATCAAATTGACAATGCGAAATCTTGGGAGATTTTAACATTAATTTTTTTTGAGCTGGGAAGTGAGGACTAACATAGTGACCTCTCAATTTACGCTTGAGAGATGAAGAAGAGATGTTACAAGTAGGAGTGTATATGCTGTATGGATCAATATCTCCCATTTCTTCTTCAGCAGCATCTTGCAGCTTTAAGCAGTCTGCCGATGGGTGCTCCGATGATTGGGATAGGCAAGCAGCCTTCAGGCCATTATAGGTCGCATCTGATATAAGCCCATGAGTCCACCAATACTCAAAAGTTCCAAGAAAATCATTATCATCATCAGTAACAGCGTTGCCCACCTAAAAGAATGACCCATAATAGGGGACATGAAAACATCCAAAGTACAAGCTTCAATTAAACAGCTAAGTTAAGAAACACAATTAAAATTGGGAAATACCATGAACCCCTTAAAATTAATGCTAGGGCTCTGAACTCCTTGATTCTTTCGGTAGACAATTTGAGAAAGTTGAGGAACATAGTGGCCTGAGAAAGATAAGAGAAGCAAAAAAAGTCTAAAGCACAGATCATGGATTATTTAACGCGAAGGACTACGGCCTTTTCAGTTCACCTGCATAGCTTTCCCCTGCTATATAGAAATCCCTGAACTTGTACTGGGGGAATCTTTCGAACCAATTCACGAGAAAAGTATAAGCATCCACCGCTTCATCAAAGGAAGAGCTTTTAGAAAAGAGAGAAATGGATTCCAGAATATTCTCAAATAGCAAATTTTGGAGACCAAATTTTGGAACACACAGAACCTGTCCTCTGGTCTCCAGCTGTATAGAGATCCGAGGTTGTATTGGAATAGGAGAAGCCAACCCCGGCCGGTGACTCCAGAAAAAGAACGTTAGCCACTGCCACAACAAATAGACCGAAAAAAGAAGAACATTTTAAGGTAAAGGAAATTGATTTGAGTCGAATCTGAACAGATCTCTTTTCTAAGACCAACCTTTGTTCCACGCGTAGGTGTTTAGATAGAGAGTCCTGCCATCGGGGTGGATGTGGAAAGGACCCAGCTCCTCGGACGCGCCATAGGCGATGGAAGAACAGCCCGGGCCGCCATTCAGCCACAGAACAAGCGGGGCAGGCTGTAATGCCGCTGGAGCCTCAACAAGCCAGTAGAAGAGTGCTCGACCAGCGTTTGCGTCCACAGTGACATATCCAGAATACTGGTTGAACTCTACGCTGGGCTGGCCAGGGAGACGATCGATCTGGTCAAGCTTCTGCTGTGGCGGCAAAGTGGTGATCACTGCCGCTGCAGCTGCCGCCAATCCATGAACTGCGACAAAAAGAACCAGTATAGTATAGAAAGAGGAAGCGGCCATTGGCTCTTTTTGTCTTGGCGGTCAATGGCAGATCAGGAGGAAGAGGAGTTTATAGGCGTTGAATAAGAGGAAAAGAGCTGCATTTTTCGAAAGTAATTACTCAATATTGATTGTATTAGATATGGAAATTGGAAATTTTCCAAAATAGATTAATAATTCTAAACCTCTTCGAAATCTGAGGTGCTCACTGTTCGGTTAGAGCAGATTAGAGAATTAACTGCGGTAATTATGGCGTGCTGTTCTCTACGACACTTCGACCGTTCTTCTTCGGTTGTTATTTGTTAAACGATATGAAGAGTGGAACACTTGGGGGGGAAGAGAGCGAGAGAGATAGACTTATTGATTGATTTTGCACGTCGCTGGCATTTGAAAGGACCATAAGAAACAGAGAAAGGTGTAGGTGGTGCCTTTGGACATTAATCAAACATCTTGGAGGCGGACAACAAAAGCGATGGGAATTAGAGAGCTTGCAGTTGTGAGACGGAAGCTCTTGGGGTTCGCAGGATATCGTGACTGCTGGGGTCCGCGCGGGAAAGAACTCTAAAGGTTTCATTTTGGAAGGAAAAAAACAAATTATACTTATTGAATTATTGTTAAAAATATAAAATTTTCTAAACATAATTTACTTTCATAATCTACTTAATTTTACTTAATTTCCTGTATCACTATGGTCGATCTTAATTTAAGTAAATAAAATAAAATGGCTGTGTATTACTCAAATTACTTGTATCACCAATGCTAAAAAGATCAAACATAGTGATACAAGTAAAAAAAATAAAAATAAATTAAGCATCATAAATATATCTATAAATTTAATAGGATCTTTTGATGGATGATGTTTGAATTTTGTGAGTTTATAGTTGAATCAGGTATCTCGTTGAGATGAATATAATAAGTTTGTAGTCATCAATTCTGCTATAATTAAGGTACAAATATATCTTGATATGTCACCAAAAAATTCCCTTGATTGAGCATGAATCTTGATGCAAATCTGAATTGAAAACTTCTTGAATTAATTTCGGGACCATCCAAACTTCAATTTCAACAAATTCATAGGCAAATTGAATATCTCAAGAAGAAGAAACCAAAAAACACCAAATTCAGTCCTATCCTTGCCCTAATGGGCCTAAATCAAAAGACCAAAGCTTATTTGAAAATTTCAAAGCATTAATTGGATAACCAAATGATATATAAATCTGACATGCTTATAATTGAATCGAGCGGCTCAACGAGACAAATCCAATGAGCTCAAGATCACTTAATTCTGACTTCATTAAGGCACTTAAATACTTGACAAATGTTATATAATCAAGGGAATCAATATGGATCGTCCAATGGAGCACTCTGAATTTTCCCTGAATCCTCTTTATATTACGGAGCATGTCACTCCCAAAAAATTATAAATAGGCCCACATTCTTCACATGAAGAAGGATGGAGGATAGGAGGATGCTTAGACCATGTGCTAAAAATTCAACAGAGCTCTAAGGTTTGAAGAATCCCGGAGCTCCACCTTGGCACCATCGATGAGGAATCCTTGCCTCCCAGCCACCATTTCTAGACTTATGCCTGATGATCACTGTCGAACCTCCATATGGTCATCACTGCTGGTTCTCAGTCTAATCTCCATCGCTTATTGATTATGGTCCTTCCAACCATCGTCGCCCGCTGACTAAGGTCCTTCCGACCATCGTCGCCCTACTATGGTCCTTTCGACCACCACCACTTGCTGACTACTATCCTTTCGACCACCTTCGCTAGCTAACTATGGTCCCTCCAACCACTGTCACCCAATTACTATCCTTCAGACCTTTGTCACTTGCCGACTACGGTCCCTCTGACCTCTATCGCCCAAATATAGTCCTACCAACCAAATGAGTAGGCCAACTCTTTTTTGAGAATAATTATCATGTCATTCTCCCAACTATGAAATGTGCTTTATATAATGTGTATTTGCTATATTGAGTCAAAGCCCTCCTTTGAGCAAGGGAATTATTTGTAATCAACCACGAACATTAGTGGAATCAATTCGACTGGTGCCTCTTATGACTCATGCACCCCTCTCTTTTATCTATTTGTGTGTTAGATCTTCGTACAAAACTAGGAGACTAAACTCTATATCTCTCTATCATTGTGAATGTTCCATGAAGCAACTGTTTTGCGTTGTCTGTAAAAAATGATTCTTAACTAGGGAGTAACCGTTGTTATCACTTTCAAAGGTTATTCATGTTAACTTCCCATACATTGTTGAAGCAAGATAGTCCCTTTGTCATGATCAGGCCTGAAAGAAGTCTTACAATATTGATCGCAACCTTATGGATTGTTCTATTGCCCTCAAGCATCAGTCATTGCTGTATCAATTTTATGGGAATCAGATGTGGACCATGGGGCAATCTTGGTTGTGACCTCAAGCAAGATTATGGCAAAATATGTTCCTCCAATATTTTCAATATCCAAGATAGTATTATTGGAAACCATCTTTCATAAAACTTTCAACAAATGCAAGATTGCTTCCAGTAAATCTCAAACTTTAAATAGTCCCCATTTGGACTTCTACTCATTTAGCAAGGTCATAATCTTGATCTCAAAAAGGCAGTAACTATCTAAAGGTAGACCAATTTTCACCTTGAATTTGTGATACACGCGACATTCACCCCCTCCCAATTTGACCTTTTTTATACAGGTTAACATCTTCAAGTAACACTCTGACAAACAACCTTAGATAGGTCAAATATCCTTAGTGGACTCTCTCGGACTCTTCCACACAGGTTAAATTCATCAAATTATACTTTAACAAATAACTTCAGATAGGCCAAACATCCTTAGAGAATTTTCACAGTCTCTTGCATGTATGTTAATGTCATCGAGCAATACTCTGATAAAAAACCCTAAGAAGACATGCCCATGAGATAGCCTCAAAGAGAAGCTAATAGTTGATAAGGTTCTCACTTAAAAGAGACCATGAAGGCAAGTGGAAAACATGGTCTTCACTCAAAACCCCAAGAAGGCATGTCCGTAAGGTAGCCTTAAAGGGAAGCTAGTAGTTAATAAGGTCCTCACTAAAAAGACTCTATGAGAGTAAGTGATTGACAGAATCTTTACTCATTTAAAGAACTTAAAAGGTAAAAGCCTCAAAAGGTTCTGTATTATTCAAAAACCTTTAAGGGTAAAAGCCTTAAAAAGAACATGTGTACGTAAAATCTTAGAAAGATACAAACCTCAAAAGGTAAATGTACACCTAAAAGCCTAAGAAGGCAAAAGCCTCATAACGTATACGATTATCTAAAAATCTTTGAAGGCATATACCTCAAAAGGCACTGGTACACCAAAAATCTTAAAAGGCTAAAGCCTCAAAAAGTATAGGTATAGTGGTACACCAAAAACTTTAGAAGGCTAAAAGCCTCAAAATGTGCAATAACATCAAAAATCTTAGAAGGCTAAAAGCCTCAAAAGGCATATGTACACTAAAAAAGCTTTAGAAGGCTAAAAGCCTAAAAAAATGCAGGTATATAAAAAACTCAGAAGGCTAAAAGTCTCAGAAGATACATATTTCTTTGATTCTCTAAAAATCTCAGAAGGCTAAAAACTGTAAAAGGAATAAACTTTATCTAATTTAGTTACTTTAACTAGGGGGCAATATATCAAAGTATATCTATAGGGTACTCTTCTCTCCTGCATGTATATTCAAAGCTTCCTTTTTCTGATCAACTTATGTCAAAAAAGATCAATCTTCTATCACAATTCATGGTTTTAAAATTCTACATCAAATTCAAGCATACAATCTTCTTTATCTAAAATATTAATATAAGAAGCTAAAATTAAATTGCATGAAGTGAAGTACTTTCATCAATATTATCTCATACAATGTAATGAATCCTAGTGGAAGGACATATGCTCGATCAGACCTTTTTTGGGCAATGATCAACCCGTTATTCAGTAAATAAATCTTCTTGCAAATCATTGCCAGACCACCAGGCCTCCACTAAATTGGCACCCTGAGTGTGCCGCTAAACTATTGCGCTGACATAGTGTTTGATCCCCTCCATCAAGTTGTCTATTGTGTGCCCTGTCAGCATGCATACATACTATCTCTAACAAAATGTAGCTCGACCGTCCCCATCAGCTCACCAACTCAGCATGTTTTATTGAAAAGAGTTGTCATGTCATTCTTAAACTTTGTAATATGCTCTATATAATGTATATTAGCTACATTGAGTCAATACCCTCCTCCGAGGAAGGGCATTATTTGTAATCAACCACCAATACTAGTGAAATTATTTTGACTGGGCAAGGCCTCATGATTTTCCCCTTATTAGAATTTTTCACGTAAAAATCTCGGTGCCTCTTATGACTCTTACCCTCCTCTCTTTTATATGTTTGTGTGTTGGATCTTCATAAAAATCAAAAATGCTAAACTCTATATATCTTTATCGCTGCTAATGTTCCATGATGCAACATGTCTAATATTAAATAATTAATGAGTTAAATAATGCGTAAAAATTTTTAGAAGAAATAATTTTAATGCCCAATCAAAAATCTATAAATAGGTTATTGATTATACATATCTGTAACCGGGGGGTGGGGTTGGAGTGCCAATAAAGGATTTTACTGGGACAATTTGGAGGTAAGAAATTTCTAGAGCGATAGCCATCAACATATAATGTCAATGACTGCCTTAGGCCAATATCGGCCCTTACTGTCACAAAAGTTAAGAGTTAGTAAGGATGACAAATATAAAGTTTCAAAGTGGTTTGATAAAAAGAAATAAGAAATCACTGTGATGGACAAGGAACAAAACTAAGTACAAGAATGATCAAAGCAAAATAATAAACATCATATTTAAAGTCATTATATAAAATTGACCTATATCCACTATGAGGAGGGGGGGGGGGGGGGGGGGGGGGGGGGGGGGGGGGTGGTTGAGTGCCAATAAAGGATTTTGGTGGAGACAATTTTGAGGTAAGAAATTTCTAGAGTGATAGCCATCTACATACAATGTCAATAACTGTCATAGACCAACATCGATCCTTGCTGTCACAAAAGTTAAAGGATGACAAATATAAAGTTTCAATGTGGTTTGATAAAAAGAAACAAAAAATCAGTATGATGGACAAGGAACAAAACTAAGTGCAAGAAAGATCAAAGTAAAATAATAAAGAATAATAAACATCATATTTAAAGTCATTCTATAAAATTGACCCATATCCACTATGAAGGGGTAGCAATAATGACTTTATTTTGATTATTTTTTTAACTTACTATATTATGATCTTGGATATATTACATTAAGTAGTTTACTATAGGAGTTAAAATGAGTTAGAAGATAGAGCATTGAGAAAGTAGAGATTCATAAGCTCTAGAGATAGAAAAACAAAAGAATAATGAAAACAGTCAAGAATATTCATCCTTACCCTAGTGAGACAGCAATGGTTAGAGACAATAATCTTAGTAATGGCGTTATTTCTTAGTCAACAAGCTTTCAAATCATGAAAGTTTCATATTTAATGAAGCTATGAATGCATTGATGGACCCAACAAACTTTACACTTCTTAAGAGCAAATGTCTTGGTAAAGTTAAAGATCCTGCAAGTCGAGGAAGAAGTCACCCAAGACAAGGAAGGATTTTTTGAGATTGAGATGATGTGAAGAGTGGTTAGCAGCATCCCCAAATATGTAGGGTATTTTATGTACTAGCACAATTATCATATTACATGTAGGGCATAGATGTTGTCATTTAATAGATGTTTGTTGACCTCATTTTTATCTTGATTGGCCCTCGAGTGTGTTTGATCTAGTTGAGCGAGCCTCATCGAGCTCGATTCAATCCGAATCGACGTTAACTAGGGCCCCCTTTTTTTATTATTATTATTTGTTGATTTGGTCGAGTTGAGTCGCAAACGGACTGACCCGAGTTGAGCCTAATTGGGTCCAAACGGGACCTGATTTCAGCCCCATGATTTCCACTTACTATTATTATTATTATTATTATTATTATTATTATTATTATTATTATTTATTAAAGTTTAGTGGACTTTTTGGAGCCAATTTGAATCCATCAGATCAGGAAACACAATCAACGGCTCTGATTGCATTGAAACCCAAAATCTGCCGTTGCCAGGAACCTCGATCGCGTGCTATCTTTATTTAGGGAAGTATTCAGGGAGATTTTGAGGAGGGAAGAATGAGCAGAGTCCGTTTCTACGCTTAGAAGAAGCGGGAAGGCGTCCCTCGAGCAGAAAAAAAAGGCGGATTCACCCCATTCCTTTTCCTAGTTCGGCCCGCCCTAGACAGGGCATTCGGACACTCTCACGCGAGGCCCCCGACTCCTAGTGCTCCAGCCCTCTCTCGCTCTCCCTCTCGCTCTCGGTTCGTGAAATTCAGGCAAGAGCTTCCCTCCCTTGCTTCCGCCTCCCCCATTCTCTCTCTCTCGGATTGCACTAGCATAGGAGGCGGAACCCCCATGCTCCCGTCCCCTGTTTGCGAACGCAAGGAGTCCGACCTCCTCCGCCTCTCCCTGCGCTCGCATGACCTAGCCCAAGCCGAAGCTTCTTCCCCTCTTCTTCCTTTGGATCACAAACCCCAGTCAAGCCGACGATCTCTCTCCCATCCGATTCCGCCTTCGGGACCGAGCCCGATGCTGTTCTACCCTAGCCAACCGTCAGCTTCTCCTCTCGAACAGGCAGGAGTTCCGCCTACCCTTTCTCTTCCTGGTTCGCAAGGCACCGACGCCACCCACTCTTCCCTTCTTGCTCCCGTCGTCGGGCAGTCCGACTGTAGGCATGCGAAACTCCTCCGCCGGCCTTCCTCCTCTCAAGAACAGCTAAGTTATTGTGTTAATTTTGTGATTATCTATGCATTGGTAAAGTGACTCCAAGCATATATTTCTGTGACCTTGATGAGGTATTATTTTCAAGTTTTGTGGTTTGATTTTGTTATATCGCTTGGTTATTGGTTGATGAGTTACCTTATATCATTACTTAGTTTTGCTGTGTTCATTTGTTTATTGGATGAAAGACAATTTTTGGAAGAACATTAGTTGTTGGCTTGTTATATTTTGTTCTCACTCTACCTTAGTGATGAAGTATCAAAGATGGCATGGTTTCTTTTCTAGCAAGTCACTTGTAACACTACTAGGCTTTCCTGTATCATTCGTTGATGTCATTACCACCACAAGTGATCATTGACATACTTTAAGCTCGCTAGCTACTTAAATTGTGGCCAATATGTGTAATTCGTTGGAATGTGAGGTGAAAGCAATATTGAGTAAGCCCCTCTCTGTGATACACACTTTAAGTTGAGATGATAGATTTGAATAATATGAAATGCTTTTCTCTTTGAGTAACAATGTTTTTATAGGTAATAGCTTGGCATGAAGAAACATGATTCTTTCTTTATATGTGATCTTATTGTGATGGCTTTGGTAGAAGCATAGAAGTGATTTGGCTTATGTTTGATAACTATATTCATGATTCCTAAATATATCTCCTATGTACTTCATTAACTATGGGTTGATTGGGAAGGGGTTTGAGAGCTTTTATGAAATCTTTCATATGCATTTATAATTCATTGTGGTGAGAATGAGTATAAAGTAATTTGTGTGGTTTTATATGGTGATTTGAGAGGGAAGTTGCACCATCTCCTTTACATGTTCCATGAAGTGTTTTCTATAATTTTGGGGAGTGGCATGTATTGGAAATTTTAGCATGTTTGGTGGAGCGTAATACATGGAAATGGTTGTATATTTAGCATAAGGATAGGTTCATGAATTCGAGTTGAAAGCATCTTTTTTTTTTTTGAAATCTTTAATGTCATGTAGCAGGGGTGATAGAATTCGTTGGAAAGCTTTATGATTCACTTTATGCCAAAGGTTCTATGGCTTCATTTACGTTGGAGGGTTTTATGAGTTACTTCATGCTTCGAAAGATTTACAGCTTACTTTTTGCTTAAATGATCTTTGATTTGCTTTATGTTGGAAAAGACCTATGAGCCATGTTGGGTTGAAAGGTTTCATAAAGGGCTTTGTGTTGGAAAACTTCATGAATTGTCTTTAGAATAAAAAATGTTATAAGTCATTTTATATCGGAAATGTTTATGAGTTATTCCATGTTAGAAAGCCTTATGAGTAGTTGTATGTTGAAAAGCTTCTATGATTCTCTTTATGTTGGAAATTTTATAATTTTCTTTACGTTAGAAATTCTCATAGGTTGTCTTATGGTTGGAAAGTTTTATGGAATGTTTTATGATGAAAAGTATCTATTTGGTTTATGTGTTGGAAAGCATTCGTTGGGTTTATGTGGTTCTTATGGATTTAATGTAGTGATCTTATGAACTATTTCTGTTGGTGAGTTTCACAAGTATTGTGGAGGAGGATTTAGAAGTAATTACGAAATCTATGATATGCATTTATTATCCATTGTAATGAAGGTGAGTATAGGGTAACTTGTGTGGTTTTATGTGATGGTCAGAGAGGAAAGTTGCATTGCCTGTTTATGTGTAGCATGAAACGTTTCTCATGAATTTCAAAGAGGTTTTGTGTTAAGAGGATTTGTGATTGGCTTTAGATTTACTTTGCATTGAAAATTTTTATGATAAGTTTCTTGAATGCTTTACAATGAGAGGTTTTATAAAACTTTCTTGTTGGAAAGCTTTATGGTCATACCCCACGCCAAAAGAGAAAGCAATTCGATTGTTTTGTGTCAGAAAGAGGGCTTTTGTGGATTTCTTACGAGAGGGTTTTGAGTCATTTTGTTTGGGGGATTTTACAATTACTTTGGGATTGAAATTATTTTCTTTTATAAATGGTTTTGTGTTGGAGGTTCTTTAAGCCCTTTTGGGATAAAGTGGTATTTCTAAGAGCTCTTTAATGTCTTTTCTTTTTAGAATGAAGTGATAGTTAGTACATGAATTGTCCCTCTCTTGTTAGTATTTATGTCTAAAGTTGAGTTTGGGTTGAATATGGAAATGAAAGTTGCTTGTTTATGTTTTAGTTTTGGGAACTTGTTTTCCCCTTCGCCACTTTGGGTTTCGTATAGGATATAGTGTAAGTTATTGAGTCGGATTTTCTTGAGTGCTTTGTTTGGAACGTGGGGACAGCAAAGGGCGCCAAAACACCTTCTCCTCTATTCGTATTGTATCGAATTGGGGTGAAGGTTGTTTTAGAGGCATACTCGACTTCAAAGGGGTATGCCCAATAATAAAATGCCTACATTCCTTTTATCATTTTTTTTTATTTTTATTCCTTCCTTTTGACATTTTATCGCCTTTCTTTTTACTTCTCTCCTCTCTACTATTATTCAACTTATTATCTTATATTATTCCTGAATTCCTAAATTTATTGGTATATGTACGAATGTCCAAAGGGTTAGAAAAGAACTTCCTTTTGTCTCCTATAACACTAGTGACACCTAAGGACAAAAATTAAGGATCGAGTCTTAGATAACATAGACTTAGGGTGCATGCTCCTTATAGGATAGAGACACCAAAACATAAACTTAGCGACACATTTTCCTAGGTTTGTTGTGCCTTAATTTATTAATAATCAACCAACAAAATCTCTCTTAACCAATAATAGAATGCTTAATCTACTTTTCTTTTAATTTATAACAAACTAAAATAATTCAACAAAATTGGTTACTACTGGGTAACCTAGGCCTACGAGGCTATTAAGTTAGCACCAAGGAGGGTGAAATAAACCTCACGGCCGGCCTCGGTGAGCAACAAAGGTAGTAATCAATCAAATACTAAGATAAAATCTTTAAAATTAATCCTAAGACATTAATACTTATATTTAAATTAAAGCATCCCTTTAACCTTCAACAAATTAAAATACAAACAACTTTAGTTAAATCATCCTACATAGGACATACCTAAAACCACACGGCCTATGACACACACCTAGGCTTGTTTGTTAGGACACGACTCCTAGTTCTAGGTTAGGTCGATGTTTTGTTTTATTATTTGATGCCAATTACCCCTGCCAAATTAGAGAACCCCTGAATTGTTTATATTTTAGCAATAATATGTGTATGTTTTATAAATGTGAATATTAAATTTGCTGTTAGTCACATTTTCATTTACCTGCATTTATTTTCTGAATGACATCTACGCTCATTTGTGTATTTTTCTTTTATCTTGTCTTGCGAGGTACACTGGGCTACGCATGATCAAGAATCAATAAATAATTCGCTCGCTTAAAGCTCTTAAGTGACTGCACCACAATCTTGCAAGGTTGATAATCAATGAATAGCTCGCTTGCTTGGAATTTTTAAGTGGCTGCGCCACGGTCAGGTATAATCCCTGCAACTTGTAAAGAAAATTTTTAATTATGTATCGAAACTGCTACACACCACACACATTTTGTTATTAGTTTTTAGAGTAATACATATTCTAGCATGTTTAGGTAGTTGGCCATATGTTAGTGCACTAACGAAGCTTTGGCCCTATAGGCCAAAGCTTGCCCCCCCCCCCCCCCCCCCCCCTTCTGTGAGCCCTAGAGACCCTTCTGGTCACCTTAGGCCTGTAGTGTAGGCCCACCTATTTGTGCCATGGGCACCGTTGTTTTCCCACATGAAGTGGGCACCGTTAGGATGTTCCATTTTCTCTTGGTTTTGGGTATGATACCCCCCACCTTCTGTGAGCCTTAGAGACCATTAGGGTCATTTAGGCCTGTAGTGTAGGCCACCTACTTGTGTCATGTGCATCGTTGTTTTCCCACACGAAGTGGGCACCGCTAGGATGATTTTCTCTTGTGATGTGATGAGGATACCTTGCCTGGAGGGTATCCTTGGTGTGTTTATTTATTTATTTTCTGTACTCTGAATTTCATGCATGCATTTTTATACACTTTACTCCACAGTGCACTTCGCCTACATACATGCATTGCATTAGCATTACTCAAATAAAAATGTTACATTATCTTTCAGTAGTCTTTAGAATACTCTTACTTATGCATTTGTCTCATGCATCATATACAACGCTATGTATATTCTATTGCATATTATAAAGTCCTTGATTTAAACATCTGAACTAAAAATTCTTGATTCCTTAGGATATAGCCTCCTTATCTTGCATACATGTAGGACGATTGATTGTGTTTAGGATGTTAGCTGGCAGCTCACTCCAGGCAAGCATAAGCCCAGATTGTACACCCCTCAATGTATTTCTTTTCATCTTTGATGAATTCTGAGTCTGTCATTTCTCTTAGGATAGTAATCTGATTTTTGATCTTCTAAACTCAAAACTTTAATTATATCTTTACTCATCTGAAAATTCTAATCATCATTAAGGGTAAAGGGAAGAGTTTATCATTTTGGAATAGAACTTAGGAACTTTCTTTGTGCACCAAATTAAGAAGAGAATAATATATCGTCCTTAATCGAGAGTCTTCTTAGGCCAAGGTCTAAGATGTAATTAACCACGGGGGCTTGCGCCCGTGGGAGACCGATTCCTACATCAAATAAACCCTATTCGAGCTGATGTATCGAATGGGGGAAATCTCGTGACATTTTGGGTCATATATATTATTATCCATCGATGTGTGTAGGCGAAAGCCGCTATCCTCTATGGCTAATCGTATGTATGACTCCATCTGCTCTTTCATTGGCCTGCTTGGGTAGAGTGTAAAGGCCTATGATCGTTTTGTCCTACGGGATAGTGCGGTCGTATCCTTTGCATTCTGTTCCCCGCGAGCAGAATCCTTTCGGAGACCCACAGATTTCTGGCGACCACGGTGGGACAAGTTTCTCTCTCCATCTTTGGATACTGTATTATTTTCTTCTGTAGGTATTCCTAATTTGGTGCCTAGTTTGAGTTCTTCCTTTCTACTCCACTCTCTTCTCTTCATTCTTAATGAAGATTAGATGTTTTTAATGCATAAAGATTTAATTAAAATTTTGAGTTTATTAGATCTTTGTTCGTAATTATCAAATTCAAACCCAGATCAATCTGTTTCAATTCTCCTTACTCAAATCAAAATTTCAATTTCAATCAATTCCTAGTTGGAATTCTTTTAGACCTAATTTTGATCTATATCATTTCAAATGAAAGTCCATATTCTATTTTTGATTACATGATTCATATACTTGATATAAACTCTACTTTCCATCATCATCTATCCAATTCTAGCCCTTTTAGATTGGGTCTTGATTCATATCAGTCTAAATAAGATCCAGATTTTATCTTTAATGGTGGGATCCTTAAATTTGACATATACAAAGTTTTCAAAATGAAAAATTAATTTGAGAAAAGTTTGAGGGTTTCAAATAAAAGACAAGCTTTTGAAAAAATTTTTCTTAGAGAGTATGTGACTTATTTTTCTTAATGAAAATTTATTCCTATTTTATTTAAAATATGAAGTGTTGTTGGTTGACTCCTTTAAACACTTAGAGAAGAAAATTTTTGATGATCCATAAAAGAGTATGCATTCTCCCTCTCACCCCTTAGGGGGTGATTCTATTTTTGAACTAAAATCTATGTCAAATTGAAATTGGGCATAGAAATGAAAATTTTCTCCATCATCTTGCAATTTTTTATCTTGTAGGCATCTTTTGCATACCAATGAATCTACCTTATAATTTTCTTAATCAGGTTGTTCACCTTTATCATAGGATCGAGTTTGTTTTGTGAATTTTTTTTCCTTACATAAGAGAGTGAGTTTTCTTCTCTTATGTTTGGAAGATAATTTCACAACTGAGAAAATATTTTTTTAGAGATTTAGAAAGGAAGTTAATTATAAAAGTGAAAAGATGCGTAAAGTGCGCCAAAATGAAAAGATGCGCAAAGTGCGCCAAATTTGAAAGATGCACAAAGTGTATCAAAAGTGAAAGGATGTACAAAGTACATCAAAATTAAGAAAGAGGCACAAAATGACTTCCCTTTCTTATAAATCTTTAAATCTCAGAAAACTTATGTGTCTTTTGATATTTTTGATACTTGAGTTTGAAAATCATGACTTTGGATTCATCATTATGCAATGATATTCTATAAGATATAAGATATTTTTCATGCAAGAAGATTGAAGAAGATTCAATTTCTTTCTCTAATTTAAATCTCTTTTGAGTTAGATTTCAATTCAAAAATTTCATGTCTAAGGGAGAGAACCCAGTTTGGCTTGTAGGGAGCTTGACTTGGGTTAGCAAATTTTAAATCCCTAATCTTTTTGGGTTTAGATGGAGCCAACCAACTTCTTACTGAATTTTTAAATTTGGTCCCATTTGTCATTTTTTGACTGGGTTCATGTAATCAAGAGGTAAATTTTTCAATCTTAAAAATAATGCTCCTACTTTTTGATTAAATTTCTACTCTTTAAAAATATATGTGAATCAAACTTATCTCAATTAATTGGTGAGTATTTAATACCTTTTAGTATTTTTACTATTGAGTATGTTTAAATATTCACCTTATTCTTTTGAAAATTCATGCATGAAAATTTTTGAATCCCAACATTTGATTATATCTTATTCTTATGGGTTGATATGATCCATTCCCTTATTGCACTCTCTTTTTGAGTCCTGGTTGTTTTGAATTATGGTTGTTTTGCTTAGAAATGACCATTTGGCGTGCATTTATTCTCTTGATATTCTATATATGCCGCCATTTCTTGTTTAGGAGTCACCCTCCTATTCAAGTTCTTTAGTTTTGTTCACTTGTTTGGGAGCCACTATCCCATTCAAGTCATTGTTTTGGTTCACTTGTTTGGGAGCTATTATCCCATTCAAGTTGTTGGTTTTTGTTCACTTGTTTGGGAGTCACCATCCCATTCAAGTCGTCTTTCTTTGTTCACTTAATTGAGAGCCACTCTCCCATTCAGGTTGAGTTTTCTCACTTGTTTGGGAGCCACCCTCCCATTCAGGTTGTTGAGTTTTTGTTCACTTGTTTGGGAGCCACTATCCCATTCAAGTTGTTAGTTTTGTCTACTTGATTGGGAGCCACTTTCCCATTCAAGTTGTTGAGTTTTCTCACTTGTTTGGGAGCCACCCTCCCATTTAGGTCGTTGAGCTTTTGTTCACTTGTTTGGGAGCCACTATCCCATTCAAGTTGTTAGTTTTGTCTACTTGTTTGGGAGTCACTCTCTCATTCAAGTTGTTGAGTTTTCTCACTTGTTTGGGAGCCACCCTCCCATTCAAGTTATTGAGTTTTGTCCGCTTGTTTGGGAGCCACTCTCCCATTCAAGTTGCCAGTTTTGTCCACTTGTTTGGGATCCACTATCCCATTCAAGTTGTTGTTTTGGTTCACTTGTTTGGGAGCTACTCTCTCATTCAAGTTGTTGGTTTTTGTCCACCTGTTTGGGAGTCACTATCCCATCCAAGTTGCTGGTTTTGTTCACTTGTTTGGGAGCCATTATCCCATTCAAGTTGTCTCTCTTAGCCCACTCGTTTGGGAGTCACTATCCCATTCAAGCTACTGACTTTGTCCACTTGTTTGGGAGCCACTATTCCATTCAAGTAGTTATTTTGGTTTCACTTGTTTGGGTGTCCCTCTCCCATTCAAGTCTTGATTCCATTTCTCAGCTGAGTTTGCCCCCTTGGATGTTTCTGTGTGTGATTATTCTGTCATATTTTTTTTTCTCATATTGGTGTCATGATAGCTTTACCTTGATTTTGCATAAGGATACTCATCTTCTTTCCATATTGGTGCTCCTCTACGGACAAACCCGTATGGGGTGTTTTCCCTTCGATGTTACTTTTGGGATTCCTTTGTCCAGGAAGTCCCTTTTTGTCACTCCTGTTACTCTTTGTTTTGCCATTTTCGAATTTGGTCAGGCAAACATTGAGTTTCTCCCATTCACTGTTTCGATCTGGTCAGGTGAATATGGGATCTTTACCCGCCCTTCTGTTCTGCTGTTTCGAGCTGGTCAGCCAGACAGTTAATTCTTTTCTTCCTTGCTCTTACTCACTGTTTCGATCTGGTCAGGTGAGTATTGGGCTGTCCTCATTCACTGTTGCGAATATGGTCAGGTGAATGTTGGACCTTTCTTTTCTTTTGCTCTGCTGTTGCGAATATGGTCAGGCAGGCATTAGACTTTCAGGGAAGCTCTTTGTTCGCTGTTGCGAATATGGTCAGGTGGACATTGAGCTGTTCTCATTCGCTGTTGCGAATATGGTCAGGCGAATGTTGAATTCACCCCCTTTCTCTTTTCACCCTTTGTCTCGCTGTTGCGAATGTGGTCAGGCGAACATTGGGTAGTCCTCGTTCACCGTTGCGAATATGGTCAGGTGAATGTTGGACTCTTTCTCTTTTATTCTGCTGTTGCGAATATGGTCAGGCAGACATTAGACTTCTGGGAAGCTTGTTACACATCTTTTTCGAATTTGGTCAGGTGTGTGATGAGTTGTTCTTTATCCACTGTTTTCGAATACAGGTTAGGTGGATATCGAACTATTTTTCATTCGTCATTTTCGAATTTGGTCAGACGAATGCTGAACTTCCCCTTTTGGTTGGGTGCCCGACAGATCCCTGGGAGGCATACTTCACCACCTCTTCATTCCCCCTGTTTTCATTTCCTGCTAGGGGGTTGTTGAGTTTTCTTCACTCTTTGTTTCGCCGTTTTCGAATTTGGTCAGGCAAACATTGAGTCGTCCCATTCACCGTTTTCAAATTTGGTCAGGTGAGTGTTGGACTTTTTCTCTTTTGTCCCGCCGTTTTCGAATTTGGTTAGGCGGACATTAGATCCTGGGATACTCTTTACACTCCGTTTTCGAATTTGGTCAGGTGTGTATTGAGTAGGTTCTTTATTCACCGTTTTCGAATTTGGTCAGGTGGATATTGAACGATTCTCATTCGTCGTTTGCGAATTTGATCAGACGGATGTTGAATTCCCCTTTCTCTTTCACTCTTTATTTCGCCGTTTTCGAATTTGGTCAGGCAAACATTGAGTCTTCCCATTCACCATTTTTGAATTTGGTCAGGTGAGTGTTGGACTCTTTCTCTTTTGTCCCGCCGTTTTTGAATTTGGTCAGGCGGACATTAGATCCTGGGACGCTCTTTACACTCCGTTTTCGAATTTGGTCAGGTGTGTATTGAGTAGGTTCTTTATTCACCGTTTTCGAATTTGGTCAGGTGGATATTGAACGATTCTCATTCATCATTTTTGAATTTGGTCAGACGAATGTTGGACTCCCTTCTCCCTTTACTCTTTGTTCTGTCGTTTTCAAATTCGGTCAGGCGAACATCGAGTTATCCCCATTCACCGTTTTTGAATTTGGTCAGACGAATGTTGAACTCCCTCTCCCTTTACTCTTTGTTCTGCCGTTTTCGAATTCGGTCAGGCGAACATCGAGTTATCCCCGTTCGCCGTTTTCGAATATGGTCAGGTGGATGTGGGACTCCCTTCTCCATTCTCTATTCTGCTGTTGCGATGTGGTCAGGCGGATAGATGATTTCATTATTTTCTTGGATTGTTCTTTCTCCTTGCTTTCCCTTGATTGTTACTCTTTGCTATTTACTATGATTTTGAAATTGTTGTTGGGCTCTTTCCTCGCTTTATCTTAGACATTTGTTCTAGGTGATCATCGAGTGTCCCTTGTCCTTTCCCACCCTTGACCTCCGGTCGAGTGGTTGTTGACTTTTTGGAGTGATTGTTCACTTCCCTAGTGGCTGTTGAGTTTTCTAGTGGTTGTTTACTTTCGTAGTGGTTGTTCATTTTCCTAGTGGTTCACTTTTCTAGTGGTTGTTGAGTTACTTTCCTTACTCCTTCTCACTGTTTCGATCTGGTCAGGTGAGTTTCGTGTAGTTCTTGTTCGCCGTTTCGACCTGGTCAGGCGAGCGCTGGGTTTCATTCTCTCTTCCTTCTATCCCACCATGTTTGCATGATTGTATGATCATTGCATAACTGGATGATTGGTTGAATGTGTATGTGGTCATTGCTCGATTGTGTGGTTATGAGGTTGATTGCTCATTGCATGATTGTGGGATGATCATTATATGTTGGACTGTTTGTTGTATGATCGAGTGATTATTGGATATTTGGATTTGTAGTATGATCACATGATCATTGCATGATTGTATTATTGTGGTGTGCTCATTGCATGATTGATTGGTTGTTGTATGCATGTTATCAATGTATGATGACTGCATGATGGATTGGTTGTTGTATACTTGTATGATCATGTCATTATTATATGATCGTGGCTTGATCGATTAATTTTTATATGCTTGAATGATTATATCATTATGTGATCATTTCCTTAATTATTGGTTGCTATATGCTTGTGTGATTATGTCATTATTGTGTGGTCACTGCATGATTAATGGTTGTTATGTGATTTAGTGATTATTATTTGATTAGATGGTTATGACATGATTATATAATGGTTGTATTATGTATGATTATTACATGATTTGATGATCATTATATGTTTGGATGATTATCGCATGTATGTGATTTATGCTTTCTTGAGTGATGATTAGATGATCGTGGGATGATCATTATATGTTGGATTGCTTGTTATACGATTGAATGATTGTTACATATTTGGTTTTGTTGCATGATTGTATGACCATAGCATGGACGATAATTGCACTATCATATGATCATGTGATCATGCCATAGTATGAGATTATTGTGCGATCATTATAGGAGTGAATGTTTGTTGTATGAGCATATGTTTGTTGTATGATTATGACGTGATCATTTGCTCATTAGCATGTGATTTCATATGATTAGATTATTATTATATATTTACTGCATGATTATGTGATTGTGCGATCGCTATATGATTTGATTTTCATTATATACTTGAGTGATTATCGCATGTGTGTGATTGATGCATACTTGGATGATCATTATATGATTGCGTGATCATAGCATGGTGGGACATTTATTGCATGGTTGTTGTATGATTGTATGTTTCTCAATTCCTATTAGTTGGTTATAGGGTTGTGTCTTCCTAGTGAGTCTAGGGTTGCATCTTCCTAGTGAGTCTCGTTCGTTGGTTGTTGGGTTGTACCTTCTTAGAGATAAAGAGGTCAACGCCAACACGCGCAGTTCACTTATCATTCACCGCACTTGTTGGGGTTGTGTTTGTTGACCTCATTTTTATCTTGATTGGCCCTCGAGTGTGTTTGATCGAGTTGAGCGAGCCTCATCGAGCTCGATTCAATCCGAATCGACGTTAACTCGGGCCCCCTTTTTTTATTATTATTATTTGTTGATTTGGTCGAGTTGAGTCGCAAACGGACTGACCCGAGTTGAGCCTAATTGGGTCCAAACGGGACCTGATTTCAGCCCCATGATTTCCACTTACTATTATTATTATTATTATTATTATTATTATTATTATTATTATTATTATTATTATTATTATTTATTAAAGTTTAGTGGACTTTTTGGAGCCAATTTGAATCCATCAGATCAGGAAACACAATCAACGGCTCTGATTGCATTGAAACCCAAAATCTGCCGTTGCCAGGAACCTTGATCGCATGCTATCTTTATTTAGGGAAGTATTCAGGGAGATTTTGAGGAGGGAAGAATGAGCAGAGTCCGTTTCTACACTTAGAAGAAGCGGGAAGGCGTCCCTCGAGCAGAAAAAAAAGGCGGATTCACCCCATTCCTTTTCCTAGTTCGGCCCGCCCTAGACAGGGCATTCGGACACTCTCACGCGAGGCCCCCGACTCCTAGTGCTCCAGCCCTCTCTCGCTCTCCCTCTCGCTCTCGGTTCGTGAAATTCAGGCAAGAGCTTCCCTCCCTTGCTTCCGCCTCCCCCATTCTCTCTCTCTCGGATTGCACTAGCATAGGAGGCGGAACCCCCATGCTCCCGTCCCCTGTTTGCGAACGCAAGGAGTCCGACCTCCTCCGCCTCTCCTTGTGCTCGCATGACCTAGCCCAAGCCGAAGCTTCTTCCCCTCTTCTTCCTTTGGATCACAAACCCCAGTCAAGCCGACGATCTCTCTCCCATTCGATTCCGCCTTCGGGACCGAGCCCGATGCTGTTCTACCCTAGCCAACCGTCAGCTTCTCCTCTCGAACAGGCAGGAGTTCCGCCTCCCCTTTCTCTTCCTGGTTCGCAAGGCACCAACGCCACCCACTCTTCCCTTCTTGCTCCCGTCGCCGGGCAGTCTGACTGTAGGCATGCGAAACTCCTCCGCCGGCCTTCCTCCTCTCAAGAACAGCTAAGTTATTGTGTTAATTTTGTGATTATCTATGCATTGGTAAAGTGACTCCAAGCATATATTTCTGTGACCTTGATGAGGTATTATTTTCAAGTTTTGTGGTTTGATTTTATTATATCGCTTGGTTATTGGTTGATGAGTTACCTTATATCATTACTTAGTTTTGCTGTGTTCATTTGTTTATTGGATGAAAGACAATTTTTGGAAGAACATTAGTTGTTGGCTTGTTATATTTTGTTCTCACTCTACCTTAGTGATGAAGTATCAAAGATGGCATGGTTTCTTTTCTAGCAAGTCACTTGTAACACTACTAGGCTTTCCTGTATCATTCGTTGATGTCATTACCACCACAAGTGATCATTGACATACTTTAAGCTCGCTAGCTACTTAAATTGTGGCCAATATGTGTAATTCGTTGGAATGTGAGGTGAAAGCAATATTGAGTAAGCCCCTCTCTGTGATAGACACTTTAAGTTGAGATGATAGATTTGAATAATATGAAATGCTTTTCTCCTTGAGTAACAATGTTTTTATAGGTAATAGCTTGGCATGAAGAAACATGATTCTTTCTTTATATGTGATCTTATTGTGATGGCTTTGGTAGAAGCATAGAAGTGATTTGGCTTATGTTTGATAACTATATTCATGATTCCTAAATATATCTCCTATGTACTTCATTAACTATGGGTTGATTGGGAAGGGGTTTGAGAGCTTTTATGAAATCTTTCATATGCATTTATAATTCATTGTGGTGAGAATGAGTATAAAGTAATTTGTGTGGTTTTATATGGTGATTTGAGAGGGAAGTTGCACCATCTCCTTTACATGTTCCATGAAGTGTTTTCTATAATTTTGGGGAGTGGCATGTATTGGAAATTTTAGCATGTTTGGTGGAGTGTAATACATGGAAATGGTTGTATATTTAGCATAAGGATAGGTTCATGAATTCGAGTTGAAAGCATCTTTTTTTTTTTTTTGAAATCTTTAATGTCATGTAGCAGGGGTGATAGAATTCGTTGGAAAGCTTTATGATTCACTTTATGCCAAAGGTTCTATGGCTTCATTTACGTTGGAGGGTTTTATGAGTTACTTCATGCTTCGAAAGATTTACAGCTTACTTTTTGCTTAAATGATCTTTGATTTGCTTTATGTTGGAAAAGACCTATGAGCCATGTTGGGTTGAAAGGTTTCATAAAGGGCTTTGTGTTGGAAAACTTCATGAATTGTCTTTAGAATAAAAAATGTTATAAGTCATTTTATATCGGAAATGTTTATGAGTTATTCCATGTTAGAAAGCCTTATGAGTAGTTGTATGTTGAAAAGCTTCTATGATTCTCTTTATGTTGGAAATTTCATAATTTTCTTTACGTTAGAAATTCTCATAGGTTGTCTTATGGTTGGAAAGTTTTATGGAATGTTTTATGATGAAAAGTATCTATTTGGTTTATGTGTTGGAAAGCATTCGTTGGGTTTATGTGGTTCTTATGGATTTAATGTAGTGATCTTATGAACTATTTCTGTTGGTGAGTTTCACAAGTATTGTGGAGGAGGATTTAGAAGTAATTACGAAATCTATGATATGCATTTATTATCCATTGTAATGAAGGTGAGTATAGGGTAACTTGTGTGGTTTTATGTGATGGTCAGAGAGGAAAGTTGCATTGCCTGTTTATGTGTAGCATGAAACGTTTCTCATGAATTTCAAAGAGGTTTTGTGTTAAGAGGATTTGTGATTGGCTTTAGATTTACTTTGCATTGAAAAGTTTTATGATAAGTTTCTTGAATGCTTTACAATGAGAGGTTTTATAAAACTTTCTTGTTGGAAAGCTTTATGGTCATACCCCACGCCAAAAGAGAAAGCAATTCGATTGTTTTGTGTCAGAAAGAGGGCTTTTGTGGATTTCTTACGAGAGGGTTTTGAGTCATTTTGTTTGGGGGATTTTACAATTACTTTGGGATTGAAATTATTTTCTTTTATAAATGGTTTTGTGTTGGAGGTTCTTTAAGCCCTTTTGGGATAAAGTGGTATTTCTAAGAGCTCTTTAATGTCTTTTCTTTTTAGAATGAAGTGATAGTTAGTACATGAATTGTCCCTCTCTTGTTAGTATTTATGTCTAAAGTTGAGTTTGGGTTGAATATGGAAATGAAAGTTGCTTGTTTATGTTTTAGTTTTGGGAACTTGTTTTCCCCTTCGCCACTTTGGGTTTCGTATAGGATATAGTGTAAGTTATTGAGTCGGATTTTCTTGAGTGCTTTGTTTGGAACGTGGGGACAGCAAAGGGCGCCAAAACACCTTCTCCTCTATTCGTATTGTATCGAATTGGGGTGAAGGTTGTTTTAGAGGCATACTCGACTTCAAAGGGGTATGCCCAATAATAAAATGCCTACATTCCTTTTATCATTTTTTTTTTATTTTTATTCCTTCCTTTTGACATTTTGTCGCCTTTCTTTTTACTTCTCTCCTCTCTACTATTATTCAACTTATTATCTTATGTTATTCCTGAATTCCTAAATTTATTGGTATATGTACGAATGTCCAAAGGGTTAGAAAAGAACTTCCTTTTGTCTCCTATAACACTAGTGACACCTAAGGACAAAAATTAAGGATCGAGTCTTAGATAACATAGACTTAGGGTGCATGCTCCTTATAGGATAGAGACACCAAAACATAAACTTAGCGACACATTTTCCTAGGTTTGTTGTGCCTTAATTCATTAATAATCAACCAACAAAATCTCTCTTAACCAATAATAGAATGCTTAATCTACTTTTCTTTTAATTTATAACAAACTAAAATAATTCAACAAAATTGGTTACTACTGGGTAACCTAGGCCTACGAGGCTATTAAGTTAGCCCCAAGGAGGGTGAAATAAACCTCACGGCCTCGGTGAACAACAAAGGTAGTAATCAATCAAATACTAAGATAAAATCTTTAAAATTAATCCTAAGACATTAATACTTATATTTAAATTAAAGCATCCCTTTAACCTTCAACAAATTAAAATACAAACAACTTTAGTTAAATCATCCTACATAGGACATACCCAAAACCACACGGCCTGTGACACACACCTAGGCTTGTTTGTTAGGACACGACTCCTAGTTCTAGGTTAGGCCGATGTTTTGTTTTATTATTTGATGCCAATTACCCCTGCCAAATTAGAGAACCCCTGAATTGTTTATATTTTAGCAATAATATGTGTATGTTTTATAAATGTGAATATTAAATTTGCTGTTAGTCACATTTTCATTTACCTGCATTTATTTTCTGAATGGCATCTACGCTCATTTATGTATTTTTCTTTTATCTTGTCTTGCGAGGTACACTGGGCTACGCATGATCAAGAATCAATAAATAATTCGCTCGCTTAAAGCTCTTAAGTGGCTGCGCCATAATCTTGCAAGGTTGATAATCAATGGATAGCTCGCTTGCTTGGAATTTTTAAGTGGCTGCGCCACGGTCAGGTATAATCCCTGCAACTTGTAAAGAAATTTTTTAATTATGTATCGAAACTGCTACACACCACACACATTTTGTTATTAGTTTTTAGAGTAATACATATTCTAGCATGTTTAGGTAGTTGGCCATATGTTAGTGCACTAACGAAGCTTTGGCCCTATAGGCCAAAGCTTGCCCCCCCCCCCCCCCCCTTCTGTGAGCCCTAGAGACCCTTCTGGTCACCTTAGGCCTGTAGTGTAGGCCCACATATTTGTGCCATGGGCACCGTTGTTTTCCCACACGAAGTGGGCACCGTTAGGATGTTCCATTTTCTCTTGGTTTTGGGTATGATACCCCCCACCTTCTGTGAGCCTTAGAGACCATTAGGGTCATTTAGGCCTGTAGTGTAGGCCACCTACTTGTGTCATGTGCATCGTTGTTTTCCCACACGAAGTGGGCACCGCTAGGATGATTTTCTCTTGTGATGTGATGAGGATACCTTGCCTGGAGGGTATCCTTGGTGTGTTTATTTATTTATTTTCTGTACTCTGAATTTCATGCATGCATTTTTATACACTTTACTCCACAGTGCACTTCGCCTACATACATGCATTGCATTAGCATTACTCAAATAAAAATGTTACATTATCTTTCAGTAGTCTTTAGAATACTCTTACTTATGCATTTGTCTCATGCATCATATACAACGCTATGTATATTCTATTGCATATTATAAAGTCCTTGATTTAAACCTCTGAACTAAAAATTCTTGATTCCTTAGGATATAGCCTCCTTATCTTGCATACATGTAGGACGATTGATTGTGTTTAGGATGTTAGCTGGCAGCTCACTCCAGGCAAGCATAAGCCCAGATTGTACACCCCTCAATGTATTTCTTTTCATCTTTGATGAATTCTGAGTCTGTCATTTCTCTTAGGATAGTAATCTGATTTTTGATCTTCTAAACTCAAAACTTTAATTATATCTTTACTCATCTGAAAATTCTAATCATCATTAAGGGTAAAGGGAAGAGTTTATCCTTTTGGAATAGAACTTAGGAACTTTCTTTGTGCACCAAATTAAGAAGAGAATAATATATCGTCCTTAATCGAGAGTCTTCTTAGGCCAAGGTCTAAGATGTAATTAACCACGGGGACTTGCGCCCATGGGAGACCGATTCCTACATCAAATAAACCCTATTCGAGCTGATGTATCGAATGGGGGAAATCTCGTGACATTTTGGGTCATATATATTATTATCCATCGATGTGTGTAGGCGAAAGCCGCTATCCTCTATGGCTAATCGTATGTATGACTCCATCTGCTCTTCCATTGGCCTGCTTGGGTAGAGTGTAAAGGCCTATGATCGTTTTGTCCTACGGGATAGTGCGGTCGTATCCTTTGCATTCTGTTCCCCGCGAGTAGAATCCTTTCGGAGACCCACAATGTTAAAATAAAGGTGTGCATCTCCCTCATTTTTAAAATGTTATAAGCTTATTATTAGGATTTTGGATTATTTATTTATTGGCCATTTAATTTTCTTTATTGTGGATGTTCCCATCATGTACTTTCTTGCCAATATGAAGCCCAAGTCAAAATAATTTGTGGGAGAAAGTTATCACAAGCAAGAAGTGGTAGTTAACATTTCTATTAAAGATGTTAGGTATGTAGTAAAAAGCAACCATGAGCTATGCTAAAACTAGATCTTTTGAGGAGATAATGTGTATAATTGTAAAAGGCTCAAACTAGAACCACCATAGAAGTAGACTTATCAACACCTCTCATTTGTATTTTAAGTTTATATATATAACTATTGGTTTGAGCAGTGATTTTTCTCAAAAAAAAAAAAAAAAAACCTAATTAGTATAAATCTTGAGGCAATATTTTACTTCAAAACTTTTAGAATTACATTTAAGACCATATGAACATGGATTTTATTAAGCTTATTATCAAACTAAACATATCAATAAGATAAACACATTGACACCAGAAGTGATCCAGCTAAGTCTAAATTGACCCAAACAAAACACTTGAAGCATATGTAAAAGTTTGAAGATATTAATGGAAGGACCAATTAATTTCTAAATCTTGCAAGCTTATAGTCAAATCAAGCACTCAACTAGATGAATTTAATGAGATTAAGATCATTTAATTTTGAGATCATTAAGGAACTTAAATATTTAAAAAAATTATAATTAAGGAGGTTAATATTGACCGTTCGATGAGTGTTTTAGTTTTGGCCCAATTTATTAAATTGCCCCTCTTCAAAAGCTACAAATAGGGGCTTCATTTTTCATATGAGATAGGTCTTGGAGATGAGAGAGAGCTGAAGAACTCTATTATTGCATTTTTTTACTATTGTTACTCATAACAACCATTATTGACCTCATTTTTTATGAGGTCATCATCTTGAAATACCCATACTCCTGATCAACTAGCTAGTGGTTGACAATCATTCAATTGTTAATCATCCAGTCTTCATGCACTTCAGGTGTGTTGCATTGAACACTTCAATACTTCAATCAATCATAAACTTTACAATCAATCAATATTTGAATCAACACTTCATTCACACTTCAATCAATCAACCAATCACTCAATCAACATTTCAACTACCCTGCAATGATCTAGTCTCCAATCAATCAATCACCTCCAGCTTTCAATCAATCTATATTCATTAACCAAAAACTTCAAGCAATCACTCAATATCTAAATATCCAGTCAATCAACCAGTCAATCAATTAAGCAATCTATCAATCAATCAACCTGTACTTCAAGTAAACATACACTTTAAATTAACATCTCAATCATTTCTAGTTTATAATCACCTCAATCACTTCTAGCATTTAATCAACATTCAATCACTTGCACCTGCAACCTTGCCCTACAACCAGGTAGCCCAGTGCATTGCCTAGCATAGTGCACTTGTCACCTTTGACTTCAGTCAGGGTCACATCACTTCACTAGGAGTCTGTTAGGGTATATCAATCATCACTGAAATTGCAATCACTAATTGATCCATCTAGCCTAGCTGAGCACGCTCAAGCTAGCTCAATTGACTATATACATTATCTACCTTCAATCAAGCTCTAAATGACCTTTGATGTTCAACAAACTCTTATGATCACTTTTCCTAGTGAATTGAGCATGACTCATCACCTTAGCTCAGTCACCAGTTGACCTGGTTAACTAGACCCAATCCTGGTCAAATCAAGTCATATTAGGTGACTCTAATATATTCTCTCAATTCAAAGCCATTAAACCCTCAATCTCACTCTAGTTAATAATATGAACATGCCTGATGCTCTCACAAATCAAACCAAGCATGATTTGACCTAGTCAACTTTTCATACATGGTAAAACTTAACCATATATGGATTCTCTCTATTGTATGCCTACTGCATGACCTCAAACCCTTTGAATTCACTCAATTAGCACACAAGATCACTTTAGAGTCCACCTTAGCAGGGTTTGACCAGTTGACTGGTGAAACTAGTCAACAAACCCTCACATAAGCTTCATGTAGTCAATGAGCTTGGCTTGACTTGTTTCCTCCATTCCAATCCATCTAGCCCAACCTAAATCACCCTATCATGCTCCCAAATGCCTCCCAAACTGACCCCAACATCTATTTCTTTTTTTCAATTCATCCTCATGTGCAAATAAGGACAAAATTAACTTTCTAAGTCATTGTCCTCCCCTTGTCCTTTTCCCTGCCAGCAAACTACCTAGGGACACTTGTCCAACATCATAGCATACTTCAAAAATAATCCTAACCGTCCAAATAGGCTATGACATTTTGAATTGGCCAAGGGCTCATACAAACACACTAGCATTCTCTCACCACTCTCAGCCTCCTAGCTCCAATTCTCTTTTTATTTCAACTCTCCAGACCTCCCTTTATATTCCCCTAGTTTGAAACCACCAGCCAAGGGTTGCTGGCGGTGAGCTTTTGACCACCTCATCTGAAAGTCTGTCCAGTATCAAAGCACACTAATTCAGACCTTCCCAATTGTTGGTGTCTTCAGATGGATTGTGCTAGGTGTTCCAAGGATCAAAATGAGCCTAAGATCAAACTCTGAGACCCATTAACGGTAGGTAAATCTCAACTCTAGTTAGATTCACCTAAATTTAAATATCTTTATAATAATCTCGTTTCAGAGCTCCAAAGCAACTCCCCATTGTTCATTTAACATTGATAAAGCTCTGCCTAAAGTTATATAAACATTTGTTTAGCCATTTTTGTAAATGAGCCATCCTTCATCATTAGGGTTTTAATTATTTAATACATGAATGGTACATTTTTTGAGTCATTGACCTCACAATCAACAGCTCAGATCACGTCATTCCATCGTTGATCCGAGCTGCGTGGTCGCCTACTCATTTGAATCATCATCCTGCATATTCTCAGCCGTCCATTCTAAAATGTGGGTGATCCAACTGCTCCGCTTAGTGGTTGACGTAGATAAGTGGGATGTGGCATCGTCGCGCCGCCTTCCAATCATTTGTAATTATTGTGCCGCCGCATAATCATTACAAATGATTACTACACCACCATGCAATTTTGAACCCACCGATGGCATGCCGATGCGTGGCCAGCCGCCGCCGATTTAATTTAATAAAATCCATTTAAATTCATTTTTATCTCAAATTTTTAAAAATTCATAGTAAATCAAATATTTAACAAAAAATTACATATAATATATCATTTTCTTTAGTTTAAAATTCTCTTTCATTTAAAAATAAAATTAAGCCACAATTCTAAGTATTTAGGGATTAATTTCAATTATACATATCTTTAGTTTTCCTTAATTACTCATTTAATATTTATTTGATTGATTTAAAATTTGGCCACCTGAAATGGCATGCTATACTTTACCTACAATAATTTTCCTAGAGTTATATAAGCTCTACTTTGATGATAATTGAATTTACATGAGTATAAGTCATTATTGTATTTGTATTTTTTAAAAAAATTTCATCATAGATGAATTTTAAACCCTTTCCATTCATCGAAATTTTTCATGAAATTTTTTAAATAGAGCTTTATTACTATTAAATGAATTTGATGTGTATGTTGAGTATTTAGTGAGTGATTGTATCATGATTAATTCTAAATTCCCTTCAATCACTCACTATATACTTAAGTATCCATGTTCAAACTTGGATAGGTGTAAATGTGCTATATTGGTGATATAATATAGCCTTCTTGAATGCACTTAGTGCTTGGTAATTGAATGTCTAAGTATTAAGGTAATGATTTGACCTAAATGCTTCGAGATTTGATATAACTAATCCTATTAGATTTAGGATACCATGATTGCTATGGTATGTTTATATTCATGTGTATAAATTTTAGAGACTTTGATTTATGAACCTATACAACACTAATGACGTTTAAGGTCAGCAATAAGGTGTGTCTTAGCTAACTTATACAATTCTAAGATTCACCACACACATCCATTTAGGATGAAACATCAAACATAGAAAACTTAATAGTGTTATACCCTCTAGCTAAATACACCCAATTTTGACTTAATTGATTTTCAAATAGCAATAATTTTAATTAACCCTTCATTAAGGGTTGATTTTCATAAATCATGATAAATCAAATAAAATTCACAAGAATATCAAATCAACTTCAATCAACTCCAATCAAAGATAGAATCACTGAAAATTAAAATCCAAAATTAAATTTCATAAAATTAAATTATTATTTTAATTATCTAAAATTAAATAAATTCATTAAAAATAAAAATAAAATTTAAAAATATGAAAAAAAATTAAATAAAATTAGAGATTGAATAATTCAATTCAAATAATTTATTTCAATTAAAATATAATTTTTTTATATTAAATAATTAATTTCCTAATTTAATTAATTATATATAATAAATAAAATTTAAAAATACATAAAAATTTAAATAATATTAAATAAAACTAAGAGGCTAATTATTTAAATTTAAATAAAATTTTTGAATAAATTTTAATAAAAATTCATTATTAATTAAAATTAATTAAAAATTCAATGATTCATTTAAAATTCCAAATAATTTAATAAAAATAAAAATAATAATTAAATTTTAATTCATTTAAACTAAATTAATTTGATAATTTTATTGATTAAAATTTTATTTTAATCAATTAAGTTTGATGATTAATTTAGAATAAATGAACTTAGGCCTTTATGCTTTATACTTAATTCCATTTGAAGGGCATTTTAGCATTTGATTTTATGGTCTTTAATACACTTTAAATGACCCAAAGACCTCCATGTGTTGTGCATTACTCCTTTCATGAAGACACTAACACATTGGAATGGGGGATGTTTAAACTTTAATAATACACTAACCTTATACACTATGCTTACTTCAATCTGGAGGGCATGTGTATTTAATTTACAAGGTCCTTTCCCTATCTCTAATAAATCTTTAAAGGCACTCATTTAATCATCTATCCTACATAGAGGATGGGTGTTTCATTTGAAAACCAAAAGATTTATAAATTAATAACCCTTGCACTTTGGGGTTATTAATCTATAAATTATTTAAAATTAAATAAACAACTTTAACATCTAAAACTCAAATAATAAAATGTAAATACATATCATTTGAATTTCAATTAAACTCCCTTTTGAACTTTAATGAATAAACATTAAAAATATATGCAATCTAAATATTAAATTTCTATAGGACATATGAAAGCCACATAGTCTCTCTCACACACTTAGATGATTTGCTAGGACAACCAACTTTAGCCTAAGCTAGGCTGCTGGATTGGTTTGGTTTGATTGAGGGTACCTTTTCCTAGAGGGTACCCATGTCTGTTTGCTTACTTTATACAAACTTGAATGTCATATTTATTTTTTATCGGTGCACCAAAGAGCAGAGTGAATGAATTGAGGACCGTGAAATTTACTTTTCTGTATATATAACTGCTCGCATTTGCACCATTATATTTGCATTTTTATATTTTTGCAAAGTAGAATGTATATAAGGATGATATATATGGGAAAGAGATATAAATATAAATATTTTAGATTCTTGTATAGTTAAATCGAGTTGTAAAGTATCCAGAGTCATAAAAGATTGAATATGATTGTTTATATATATAGATTCCAAAAGAAAATAATTCTTCTTCCTTTGAAGATCATTATCTTTTAGAATATTATAGAAGATCCAACATTCAGAAGTTTGAAGACCAAAAATAAACAATCATATTCAAATCTATATTATATAGGCATAGAAACCCAGGCTCGTTTTTAGTGGAGCTTGGCCACCATTTCTTTTTTGCAAACCCTGGGTTGTACTCTAAAATTATAAATAAATAAAAGTTATTTTATTTATACATTATTATTTATACATCATTTCATTTGCACGATCATATACATATTGTAGAGTCATGATTCTAAAGTTTTTTGAATTATAAATCCTTGATTCGTAGCATAGTGCCTATCAAATCTTGCATTCATATAGCAATTGATTGTGCTTAGGACTGTTAGCTGGCAACTCACTCTAGGAAAGTGTAAGTCCAGATTATATACACCTCTCTCCTTGCACATCTTTCTCTATTATATTCAAATCTAATTTCCAAATTCAATTCTAGAATTTATAATCTAAAGTCTGTGCATCGAAATAAAAAATAGCCCAATCATTTCTTTGAATCTATATGAATTTTAAAAATCTTTAGTCTTCACTTTAATCGAGAGTATTCTTTTAGGAGATGTAATTAAATACAGTGATTTGCCTCTGTAGGGAGTCTAGAACCCAGACCAAAATAAACTCTGTCTTAGTTTCTTTCTAAGGTAAGGGAAAAATCTATGAATGTGGACCTTTGATTTAAATATGTATAATTTAATTTGATAAATGAAAGCTAAGTGGATATTTTGTATACCCATAGGGTGAATTAAATACCCTTTATGTATTTCATTATGAAAATAAATTTCTTAATTTACTTTCCTAATTGGCATAATAGATGAATATTCTCTTCATCCTTTTGATGAACTGCATATTCCCTATGATGTGTTTGATTATGAAAATAAATTATAATTTCTTTTTTTAATTGATAGTAAAACATTATTCTATCCTTCGAGGTGGTATAATGTTAAGCTATGTAGATCTGAATAAAAAAACTAATTGATATATTTAAAAACAAAACTAGTGGTCATCATTAATTACATTAGTTTAATTTTGTCCACAACCATCATCAATCACAGACACTATCATCTAACTTTTTTCATCCAAGTACTTTTACCTAATTATTAACATCCAATCCTATTATTAGACTTTAATAGTTTGCTTATAAACAACCAACTTTTATAATATCGAGCCAGAGACCAACTAGAATGAGCCATGTCAGCAATGCCGAGCCACGGTATTGTTGACCTCATTTTTGTATGAGGTCACTAAGACCAATCAAGTCTCGAGACCTATCTAGATCTTAAGATCTATTTATGCCCTAGGATTCTTCTAAACCAATCCAGACCCTAGGATTTATCTAGACCCTAGGTTTCTTCTAGGCTTTAGACCCTAGGACCTTCCCAGACCCTAAGATTCTCTTAGACCCCAAACCCTATGACTTCTAGACTCTATGATTCTCCTAGGCTTTAAACCTTCGAGTATATCTAGACCCTAAGATTTCATAGATTCTAAAATCCTTCTAGACTCCAGACCATAAGACTTCCTAGACCTTAGGATCCTTTTAAATTCTAACCCCTACGATCAATTCAAATCTTAGATCAGTCAAGACCTTAAATTAACCCAGACCTCAAACCTATCTAGGCCTCAAACCCAGATTAAACTTTGATTCAGTCTCCAATCCAACTTTAATCCTATCTAATCATTTATGATCATTCAAATGATCATAAATGATTTGGATAATTCAATACCAATCTTTTAAATCCAAATTTTAGTTCAAATTCCAAAAATCAAGATTTTTAAACCAAAATCTAAGTTTCAAAGGCCCTATCGTGAAAGCCTTTTTCAGGGATTTTTCAAACACTTCAAATTCCAATCAAATGATCTCTGCTTCAGAGTCTATCAATTACATATTGATAGGACATGTCTCTAGAGGCAACCCTCCATATTTGAGCTCATTCTGAAATTTTTAACCTCAGAAACTGAATTGATTTTCAAAGGCTATAAAATCTTCAAATATTCATGGTCTATGCCACTAGACCTACCACTTAGTGGATCTTGACCTTAAAGCTTTCCCCAAAGCCTTTAATCACTTCCAGACCCTTAATTATGACCCATTAAATATTAAACTGTATTTTGGTGAACCCACTTTGACCTCAGTTGACTAGGGGTCAAAATGACCAAAATGCCCCTTAAGGGCTTAAATAGTCATTTCAACCCAAATGACCTTCTCAACCACTAAAACCAGTTCTATCCAACTTCAAATATCAAACGAAACCTATTGGACCCAAACCCAAGGCCTGGGTCAACCTAGTTGACCAAGTCAACCTAGGTTGACCAAATAGGTCCTAAGGGCCCAAACAAGTGTTTTGACTGAGATGACATATCCAAACCTTGGAACCGCCCGCATTGGTCTCCAATAGTCATTTCAAAATTATTGAGCCCAATCCCAGCCCTTGGGCCAACCTGGTTGATCAAGTCAACCTAAGTTGACCTAATGACCCATTAAGGGCCCAAATAGGTGTTTTGAACCAAATGATCATTCTGACTCCTAAAAATGACCAATCCAGACTCCATTCATCATTTCAAATCTATTGAGCCCAAACCTAGGTCCTAAGTCAACCTGGTTGACCAATTCAATCTAGGTTGACCTAAGTGCCCTTTAAGGTTTTAAATGGGTTATTCTAACCCATTAACCTACCCAACCCATATCAAGCTTCAAATCAACTCCAAACTATAACCTAATCATATCCCATTCACTGGCCAATGAAATCCAAGTAGAGTTGACTAAGCCAACTCATACTACTTAGTCAAATATTCTCATCATATCCTTTCAAACATTCAATCCTTAAGCTCCAAACCCATTTAGACTCAACCAACCAGCTCCCAAGCTTTACCCCTTTGTCCACCTAGGCCTAAGTTGATTGTTTGACCAGTCAAACAGTCAACCAGAGGTCTATATGGGTCAAAGCATGGTCAAACCCCATCTAATTTTGATCCCTTGCTTTGGCATTTAACCTAACCCATCCTAATTAGTTCACCATGCCACCTTGCATACCACATAAGCATTGGTTAACCCTTTGACTAGTCAAACAGTCCAGAAAGGGTCAAATACCCCATTAAATGATCAAAATACTTAACTAAACCCCTTAAAATCAAATCCTAATTAATCCAAGCTGATTAGGCACTTTTTCTAGAACATTCTTAAACCATTCCAAACCCTTGATTTGAAATCAAATGATGGGTGGGGATCATTCCCACATGCCCAAGTAAGGACAAAAGAGGCTTTCCACCTCATTGTCCTTGCAAATGTCCTTGCCTCCTGCTCCTACCTACCTCCTAGGATAGCTGGCATGCATCAAGAAAAAGTAGCGTGGACAAACAAAAAATTCAGAGAGTCCTTAAACGATTCAATCCGTCTAGTAACTCAAGGTGAAACCCTAACCCTAGGTTAGAACGCTCTAGTTTAAATAGCTTTTCGAAAAGCTCATTTTAAACCGTCAAAAATAATCCACATTGATTATGTTCATGTAGGCAGTCAATGTTTAAAATTTCATTAAATTCTATAGTATGGATTAAGAGAATGACGTGAATAATAGTTCCTAGGGCTCATTTGTAACGTGCATGAACTGCACGTTTTCTGGACCATTGATTGCTTGATCAACGGTCTAGATCGAGCCATACCACAGTTCTGATTAACTGCATATTCGATCCCACGCTTAGTCCATCTGTCCGACGAGATTACCGCCATTGATTCGAAACAGTGGTTGATCCAATGGCTGTCGTATCATGCTGATGCGGATTATTAATGCCGCTTGGACCCCAGCTGCCACAACACACTACAGGAAAATCACGTATTACCGACGAATTTTAGGGGGAATTTCTGGCGAAAATATTTTCCACCGATAAAACAAGCGTCGAAAATAAAATTCTGACGAAACAAATCCGCCAGAAAATTTTTCCGGCGGAATTTGGCCGCCGAAAAGTTTTCCGGCGGCTGTCCTGCGGAGAAAATCTGCCGGAATAATAAAAAAATTTTAGAACAAGCTGGCAACCCGCAGCCCCCGCCCGTCGCCCTCTCCCAATGTGTAGCCCGAACCTGCCCTTGCAGCCCGCCGCTCAGCCCGGCAGGCCAGCCTGTCGCCCTCTCCCAAGCGCCTGCCAGCCCAAACCCGCCCCCGCCCGAAGTTGCACCAGCCAAAGCACCTACCAGCCCGAACCCAGCCTGAACCCGCCCGCGACCCGCATCCCTGCCTGGATTCAAACCCCCAACCTTTGGAAGAGTTTTCATAGAGCCTTCCACTTTGCTGCAACACAAAACCTGATAATATGTTATATATTTTATATTTAAATATTATTAGCTGTATTAAAATAAATAAATATATATATATATATATATATATATATATATATCAAAATTGATAAATAAGCCATCAAATTAATAATTAATTAAAATAAGTTATTAAATCAATATTTAATTAATTATTTATTTAATAACTTATTTTAATTATTTAATTAAGAATAAATTAAATAAAATATTAAATTTATTATAATTAAGATAAGTTATTAAATTAATAATTTTTTAAAATGAGCTATGAAGTTAATAATTTATTAAAAAATTATTAAATTAGTAATTAATTAAAATGAGCTATAAATTTATTAATTATTTAAATCACAAAAAAATATTTTTTTCAGAAACTATTAAAATCCGTGGGAAATTCCGTCGGAAAGCCGCCAGAAAATCATCTGGAAAACCTGCAAAAAATCTGTCAGAAATATTTCATTGTAATCCGTCGGAAATCCGCCTGAAATCAGTCCGCCGGAAAGTCGCTGGAAAATCTGCCGGTAATAGGCAATTTTCTTGTAGTGGCATTAAGTGTCAATGATTGCCAGCGATGTAATAATCGACATTTAATGCCGCCGCTGACAATTACTGCCCATGATTTTGATCTACAAATCTGGAGCCGCCACGTGGCATTCCATCACCGCATAGTATTTAGGATTATTTTATTTATTTTAAATACATTTTAATCATAAAAATAATGAAAATTAATTACAAATTAATTTTAATTCCAAATTAACATATAATATATCAAATTGATCGTATTTTAATTTTCTTTAAAATATTTAATAAATTTTGAATTATTTTAAATATTTAAATACTTATATTTTAATGAATATTTAATTAAATATTAACTAAAATATTTTCTAAATTCAAACTTTTATTTTAAAACACATTAAATGTTTACATAAAATATTTAAAATAATTTTGTTTTAATATTAAATTAAATTTGAGATAATTCCTTTAAATATTTAAAATAATTTGAATATTTTAAAATTTAATTATTATTTAAATTAATATTAATTTAATTTTTTATAAAAAAAGGATTTTAAATATAATTTTAAAACACTTTAATTAAATCAATAAATTATTTTAATTATTTTAAATTAAAATTTTATTTTAAACTATTTAATATCTTTTAATTAATTTGAATTGTTTAAATATTTTTAATATTTAACTTGATTTTGAATTAAATTTTTTTAATATTTAAAGAATTATTTTGAAATTGTTTAATTTAAAAATTAAATTAATTTAAGACATATTTTTATATTTTAAATTATTTTAAGTAATTAATTATTTAAATGCTTAATAAATATTCAATTAAAATTAAATTTAAATAATTTTAAAATATTAAATAAAATTATTTTGAATAATTCTTAAATTTTAGAAAACATTTAAGATTCAATTTAATTTATTTTAAGAAATATTTTAAATATTAATTAATTTTAAAATAAATTAAATACTTTGATTAACATCAAACTAAAAAAATTCAAAAACAAATCATTTTAAATCAAAAAATATAAATAATATATCAAAATTTTTAAATTTTAAACATTTTAATTTAAAAAATTAACTTTATATTTGAGATTTAATTTTGTTAATTAATTTGAAATATTTGATTATTTTAATATTTAATTAAATATTAAATAAAAAATTTATTTTTAAATTATTTAAAAAATAAGAGGATCTCTCAATAATATTTTGAAATTATTTGAATGTTATGTTAAATATTTTTAATTTTAAAACTTATATTTTTATATAGGTTTATATATATATATATATATATATATATATATATATATATATATATATATATATATATATATATATATATATATATATATATATATATATATATATTAAAAAATTCTATTTTAAAATTATATGTATTTTAAATCTTTGAATGTTGAGAGACCTTTGAAATTTTAAACATAGGTTAACTCTATGTGAATAGGAATCATGGGGAAGGGTTAGTGAATGGTTATATCCTAATCCTTCACTAATCAAATTATTAATTATAATTAATTAATTTTAGTCTTTACATACTTAGGATGCACACACACACACACTTAGCCTAGGCTCTCCTAGATCTTGGAGTTGATTGTGAATGTTATATGTACATCTACATGTTTCTCCAAGGGTTAGTTGAGACATTGATTTAAGCCCATATGACTTAGTGTCACATTAAGGACAATAATTAAGGACAAGCCTAAAAAACCTAAAAAAATCTAATAATTAGGATACACCTCCTATTAACATGAGATTTAAACCATTTGAGCATAGTGAAATTCTCAACCTATAGGAAATTCCTCACTGATTTTTGAAGTCATTAGGACCTTTAATTAAATAACTTAAAATTAAACCCTTAATTAAGCTTTAAAACTTTCAAAAAATTTAGTAAATCAAATTTAAATCACAAAAATACATATAATATCTCAAATTAACCAGAATTGAAATCTTAACACAAGAAAATTAAAAGTCTCTTGAATTGATATCAAAATCAAGCTTAATATAATTTTGATTAAAAATTAATATTTAATTAATTTAATTAATTAAAAATAATTAAAAATTTCTAAAAAATTTTCAAATACCTGGGAATCTCTCCTTAGGTCATTCCTGACCTTTGGAGTTGATTTCAAAGAGTTGGGAGTTCATTTGGACCAAAATCAATAAAACACCGTTAATTAAATAATTTTAGTAATTCCAATAAATGCCCAAAATTTCTAAAAATCATAACTAATTATAAAAAATTCAAAATTGAGTAAACTCAAAGGCATTGGACTCCATTTTGGGTCTAATATTTATTAAAAATATCAAATCACTAGAAATAACTCAAATTTAAAAGTTAACAATCCGGTCAATTTTAAATCAAAATTTTCATGTCAAAACTTCAAAAATTCATTTTTTTATAGAAAACTCCAAATTGAAAAAACTCAAAGTCTAATTACTCATTAAAATGTCTAATATTTAAAAAAATATCAAAACTCTAAAAATCTAATTAAAACTAAAAGTTAATTTTTAACCCCTTAATTAATATATTAAAATAATCCAAAAAAATTTAAAATTTGATAATTAATTTTAAATTCCATAAAATGTTAAGTCAATGTTGAATTCACTCAACCAACCCTTTAATACATAATAACCACTCTAAAGAGGAAGTTTTTAGGATGGACTACTTTGGGCTGCGGGGCTTAGTTTCCTAAGGAGGCTTGGTTTCTCGAGCCTGGTGGCAAAATGCCATAAATGAATTTAATGGAGTGTTAAAACCTTAAAATTAATTAATTTTTAATGATTCAATAAAACTTAAAATCCTTAATCTAATTATATCAACTAGGTTTTTAGGCTGGACTACTTCGGGCTGCGGGGCTACGTGACCTAAGGAGACTTTATTCTTCGAGCCTGGTGGCACATTGACATGAACATATTGATAACAAAATTAAATTAATTCAAACCTTAAAATCAATAACCAATCAATTTTACTTAAAATTTAATAACTTTCAAACTTTAAATCAAATTAAATTACTTAATTATATCGGTTACCACTGGTAACCCTAGCCTACGATGCTATTAAATTAGCCCCAAAGAATGTGAAATAAACTTCACAGCCTCAATGAGCAACAAAGGAGATAATCATTTAACTTTAAAATAATGTATTTTAAAATTAATTTCAAATTATTAATATTTAAACTTTAATTAAAATTTTTCTTAAACCTTTAAACTAACCAAAATATCAAATAATTTTAATTAAATATCTTATATAGGATATAGCCAAGCCACGCAACTTACCCCACACACTTTAGATGGTTTGCTAGGATGACCAACTCTAGTACTAGGCTAGGCTAGTATTTACTTTTCTACCAGTTGTATGTGTCGAGTTTTTCATATTTCTCATTGCATCCTAGTTGTTAGAATTAAGTAATTAATTGATTATTTATTTAATCTCTATACTCTGTATTTTGATTAATTATGTGTTATATTTACCCCTAGAATAGGGATGATTTATACTAATTCAATCTTATGCAGGTGGTCATGCTCATACAGGACATAAAAGCTGAAAGGGGGCAAAATAAATAAAGCTTTAAAAATTGATGATATTTTCTACAGGTGCTTCAGAAATTTGCTAAGCCCCCCTTTAAATTAAGAGAGCATGATCAAGTATGGCTGTGAATTTAAGTATTTAATTTTTGATATATATTAAGTGCTTGGGATGTTAATTTAAGTATTGATTTATTAAGATAACCCTGTAGGTGGTCCGAGTCTAGATTTTAATCTTTTATTTAAATATAATTTGATTTAAATTGAGTTATAAATTGTTAAAGTGACTATTTGAGATGGGATATTAAATATCCAATCTAAAATCTAAAGAGAAGGGTAACATCCCCTAGGGGAGAGTCCCTCTTCATTTGGATATCCGATTAGAATATTTTGAGTATCCAAGGAGAAAATAAAACACCCCTTCGGGAAGGAGTTTCTTTCACTTGGATATCCGAACCAGATGGATCCAAGGAGCTCGTAGAAGGATGAAGAAGTGAAGAACAAGAAGAATCCTAATTCTCAAAGTGTATCTTAGGAATATAATATGGGTTGTCATCAGTGGTACCTGGCCACTTTACTTTTCCACAGACCCTAGGTTGTAATATTAAAAGGTACTTACCTGTGGACATTAAATTTTAATTAATTTATTTATTAATGTTGATTGTTTAATGTTGATTACAATATAGGATTGTATGCTTTTAGTAGTATTTTTTACGCTTTTACATGTCGATCTTTATTTTAGCCTAGAATCCGATCGGAGGCTCGTGAGGGAACATTAAAATTCTTTTATTTAAATAAAATTAAAACTTTTTAAGCTCACATAGAAATCTAACATTTTAAGAAGTAAGCCTGGGACTGTTGGGAGTTCTCATGACATAATTGTTATATTTTCTTTTCATTTATTAGGCATCTCCCCGCTTATGGGTTCAAGTAGACCACCTGGCCTATGAGGGTGCAGATCTATCAAGGAGATCCTGTACATTCTTTTAGGAAAAAAATTATTTCTAAGCCTTTTTAAAATTACTTTATTCTCATTTAAGCATTCAAGTCAACTAGTATTCATCGCATTAGTAACAAATTAAAATCGAGTCTAAAACTTAATTGTATTTTTATTTCAAGTTTCATATTACCCAACATATGTTAAAGGGGCCAATTAGGATCTATTATAAATGTCGGCCCTGCTTTCTGTAAACTTAACTTAATACAACGTCCCTACCACTCTTACATAAAAGATCGGACTCATAGTTTTGAAGCGTTTAGGTGGTTTAGTATGCTCTCCATTCCAGGCCAGGGTAAGTTCAGATCCTGCATTGCATTAATAGGTTCGGGTCACTGATTCTCAGTACCCAATTTAGATTTAGGTTCTGAGGAAAACTCAAGCTATAATACCTCAACCTCTGAGAATCTAATCCCAACCTTCTAATAAAATTAACTTGAACTTAAATCCCTTTCAATCAAATTCAAGCCCAATATATAAAGTAGATTGAGGTGTTTCTGAATTATTTTAGAATTCCAAACACCTTCTACTTTTTCTCTTTTGACCTCCAGAAATAAGTGTTCAATTTGATCTAATCTTAATTGAAAAATTCCAATCCTTCCTTCCTTTGACATCAAGCTTTAAAATCTTAAAATAAAAATTTTATCACTATTTTAATTGAGAGTATTCATAGAAAATTCTAATTTCTTACGATGTAATTACCTACGTGGCCTTACGCTCGTAGGAGATTTAAAAACCTAGATCTAATTTTTTAAAAATCAAGTTTTCAAAATCCTCAATTAATTATCTTTGGGGAATGCAAAATTCAATGATCATTATCGTCATTTTCAAATGATCGATATTAGATGATAACCTTTTTTCTCAGGAAGATATATCGTTCTATCATCAAGATTTTAATTATAAAATTAATGATCTCCTATTCTGATCATTATATTCAAACACTCGATCGAACATCATTTTGATCCTTCGGGATCATATGTTGTCTAAGTTGACTAACACGATTAGGATAAGTTTAAAGTTTTATAATCTGAACCTATTAGGGAAAGATATATTTGCCTCCTGAGGTGATATATTATTCATAATGATGTGTTAGATTATAAAGCTAAATTCCAATAATTAATCTTTCACAAAAAAATTAAGTTTTCAAAATAACACTTTTCAATCAAACAGGTACCGAGTGGTATCGAGTAGTACCGAGCCGCGGCACTGACGTGGCTCATTCTGGTTGGTCTCTGGATGGAATTCGGCATCCACACAAAATAACTTCTCCAACTTTTGTAATTCATATAATGGAAATCAGATAATTGTTCTCAATTACATAATATTGCCTTCTTCAATTAGGGAGAAGAGCAAATTTTTGTATCTATAACTATATTATAAACTATTATAAATGGGTAAGGCCTTAAAGTTTTTTAATTTTTTGAATTTTTGACGTTAAAGATTTTAGTGCCGCTTACAAACTTTATCTTTGCATGCTGAATTTTTGTATAAAGCCATTCATATTTTATCCATATATATATATATATATGATTAATTTAAGTTTTAATTTGATTTCTCATTATTTTATTTTTGGTATCAATTTCATGGTAATTGGGATTAATTTGATTCCAAAATTAAATAACCAAAGTCTATGTAATAATAGGTTATTTAAATAATTCATTAAACACCTAATTTCAATTATAATTAAATAAATATAATTCAAATACACATAAATAATTAAAATAAAATAAATAAATTTAGAGATCATTAATTTAAATTTAAATAAAATTTTTGAATAAAATTTAATAATAATTCATTAATAAGTATTTAAAATTAATTAAAAAATTCAAATAATTCAAATAAAATGAAGAAAATTATAATAAAATTTAAATCATTCAAACCATATTAATTTGATAATTTATTTGATTAAATTCATTTTAATCAAATAAATTTGATAATTATTATTAGTTAAATAAATGAGGGCCTTTATGCTTTATGCTTAACTCCATTTGGTGGGAATTTTAGCATTTAATTTCAAGGCTTTTAATATATTTTCAATAACCAAAAGACTCCTATGTATTATGCACAACTCCTTTCAAGAAGGCACTAACACATTTGATTGGAGTATCTTTAACTCATTAATAAATTATTTGACCTTATACATCATGCTTGGCTCCACTTGAAGGGTTTGTATATTGGATTGAAGGGTCCCTTTTCTATCACCAATAAATCATTAACAAAATCTTCAAGAGCTTTATGTAACCATTTGGATTCGTTGGCTATTAGGGATGAACAAGTTATTATGAATGAGCTTGCTCATAGTTTGGATAGTACGCCTTTGGGGAATGTTTCCCCTCATGTTGATGTGAATGCTAATGTGGATGTTCAAGATTTGGTGATTCCTCATAAACTTCCCTTAATTTATATTCATGATTCTCTTGCTTCTAATGTTGAGGTTGAGGCTATGAGTGGTGGGGAGATTCTAGTTGATATTCCTGTTGGTGAGGTCGATTGGTTTTGCTCTAAATCGATCGAGGATTGGGGTTATGGAGGGTCTCATGGTGACCTATCAAACTGTATGAATGATGATTGTAATTTAAACTTGGTGCAAGCACATTCTAAGGGGTTTTCTATTGGAAAGAAAAAAAAAAAGAAGAATAAAAACAAACAACATACCTAGAGGTTTTAAGTTTTGCTTTGTTTGTGGTCTCATTTTTGTGTTGGAGTGCTCTTTCTTGCAGGTTGTTCGGTTGCTGCTTTTGTTGCTCGCTTCCTATCATTGGTATTACATCCTTGGTTGTGTTTGCCATTTCTGGTTTCATTATTCATACTTCTGCTCGTATGGATCTCTCTTTTGTGCTTTGTTAGCCACTTCTCTTTATTTTGTTTATTATTATAATAGCTTGGATTAATAGCTCATAGGGTTTTCTTTGAATACAATATTTTTAGTGAGCTATCAGTCCTTTAAGGACTTGTAATGCCCTTTTTTAAATTAACTCATAGGCCCCTATATGAGTTTTATCCAAATAAAAAGGGCTTTATGAAACCATCTATCCTATATGGGGGGGATAATAACATTGTGATTATAAGCCTTAGGATTTGTAGGTTGGTGGCTTATGCACTTTGAAGCTTATTGGCTTATAAATTTTTCAAAATTAAATGATAACTTCAACATCAAAAATTCAAATTCATGCAAGGTAAACTTTAACTAAATAACCTTTTTTCAGCCTTAATGAACATACACTTTAAATGTAAGAAACTTGAACACTAAACCTATATAGGATATATCAAAACCACACAGCCTCTTTCACACACTTAGATGTTTTGCTAGGATAACCAACTTTAGCTTAGGCTAGGCCGGTGGTGTGAATTTTTTGCTGGGTGCTTTACTTGGAGAGCACCATGTGTTTATTTATTTACTTTCAACAGTATGGATGTCATATTTAAATTTTTGCTGGTGCACTTAGGCTCTTTAAGAACTATATTAGAAGTATTAGGTGATTAGACAACTGTTCCTACATATTTTATATCAACTTCCTAATATTTTCATATGCTTTATATTTCTTGCAAGAGTCAAAGTAGAATGTACCTAGGAGATGTTGTATATATATCTTAGTCCTTGTAAATTGTATATTATATATAGATTGAGTTGTATAGTGTCATGGATTGTAAAAGAGTCAAATGTATCTGCTTATACATACAAATGGGGAGAGAATGCCATAGTTTACCCAAGATATGTTGTCATCATTAAAGTGCAAATGTTTAATGCATAGGAGATTATGATTAATTTATCAATGTTGGATTCTATACCTTTTTTGAAGTTATACAAATGTTAATATCTTGTAATGTTATTATTAGACAAATGAAGGGATGTTTTACATCACTAGATTAAGATGGTTATATTCTTATTGATGCTTTAACATTCAATAAAATGTGGCTAAACTTCTTGTAAGATAAAAATTAGATTGGATCTTGTTCTCTTTATGCATGCAATTGTCCATTCATATTCTTTGTGATCGTGCTTTGGAAAATCCATTTGATATGTATATGTGATAGAATTTAGTTTGATAAAAGATGTTTCTATTTATTGTGTGTATGCCAAATTACCTGTAGAGTTTGATCTTCTTATTTCCATTGTATATATAGTTGTGATCTCTCTATTTGCTTATTTGCTCTTACAAAATAATACATGTGCTGAAATTCTTTCATACATATGACTATACATGCTGGTTTGCTCTTGTGAGATAATACATGTGCTGAAGTTTCTTTACATATGCTGAAATTGTTTCTTGTAAAGTATACACTCATTGTTTTTGTATAAAATCTATATATACTTTTGGGTAATTTCTCACTGTTTTGGTGCAAAAATTCCTATAGATTTTAGAGGATAGTTTACTTTTTTTTTTAAATGTGAAATCCTCATAGATTTTGGATTCATTTCTCATTACTTTTGTATAAAGTTCTCACATGTTTTTGGAATGGATTTCCGACCTTTCTTGTGCAAAATCTTTACAGATTTTTGTAATATAAATGCCTTGTGTAAATAATCTTTTCTCATTATTTTTATGAGGGTAAGTGTAGAGATTTTCATTATGGTAATTGTGCCTTAAGGTGTCTATATATATCATCTTGTTGGATCATTAAGCTTAAACCTATATAAGACTTCTACTGAATGGATATGATCTTCTAAATTTTCTTGGTAGAAGACTCATGTAGCAAGTTGTTCATCCATATATACAGTAATTTAAAGTATTTGATTGTTGTTTATTCTCTTCCTTAAATGCTTTATGATGTTGGTAAAGAATCATTATGGGTATGTTTATTCTTTTTCATTATGTGAAATGAATTTTCAATGTTCAATATTCTATAAATGATTCTTAGCTTATGGTGTTTGTTTGGAGAAATATATGTGCGAGTTTGAATAATATGTGATAAGTTTTTACTGAAATTTTATGTGTAGAATATTTTGTTGGAGTTTCTATTCATTGAAGTTTATCTTTCATAAGTTGTAACTTTGCTGAAATAATTATTAATTAGAACTTCATATTTGTGAAATTACAAATGTGGTAAGACTTATTTTGGAGTAACCATAAGTATAGTGAAAGTCTTTAGATGGATTGTGAAAGATTATATTACATTCATTTATTCTCAAAAATAATAATGACATTGTTATCATATTATGGTACTTTGTTGTGTAATAACTTCAGAGCAATGGTTGGCATACTTATATTTTTTTTGATAAATATTAATGAAGCTTGAAGATGATTTTCTTAAAATAAATATGATTATATCATCAAATCTTTGTAAATCTATGATTATATCTTTGTATATTGATTCATTGTTTTGCTCTATATGGTTTATAATTTGAACTCCAGGTATAGATTCTAAGAAGATATAAGATATAAGCCGATTTCATGGTTTGGTTTATGTCATTATAATCTAATTTATATACCAAAATCAAAGAAAATTTTAATTGATTCATATTTCATTTCATGTGTCATCTATTAATTAAAAGGTGATTTTTGCTAATTAGTATTTTAAATTTATTTCATGAGCATTGGATTACAACTATTATACAATTTTTATTCTTTCTTTTCTCCATCTTTAAATGGAACCATTAAATTGATGTTTGAAATGGGATTTGCGTGTATTCTAACTCTCCAAATTTCAATGTGATTAAATAATTCTATAAGCTTTATTGGTATAAATCATGTACAAAAGTAAATCATTATGTTAGATAGTTCATATACACATGTTAATTCGTATATTTGAATATGTCGAATTCTGACATCTATTTCCCTCTTCACGTTATTTGTGAGGGAATGAGGAGCTAATTGAAAGATGAAGCTAAAGAGATCAGTCACCTCTATTTCTTCTAAATAGAGGTGCTATGGTCTGTTTGCACCGTTGGCTTCGGTGAGATAAATTATATAAAACTTAAAGCCCCTAGGTCTTTTAAGCCTTGCATGTGAATAGGACTCCTCTAAACCATAGGTCCTAGTAAAAATCTTGCATTTAAATTTCAAAATCAATCACTCGCTGGTGAGTAGGATTTTACTCATTAGTGCCAAACTTAAGAGTTTCGTAGCATTGATTTATCACCCAACCAAGAAATACCTTTTTTATTTTTTTAAATTATAATTTACGTAATAAAGTAAACATTTTAATAAAAATAAAAAAGAAAAATAGAATAATCAAATATTAATAAACTCAATTTGTAAAGACTTTAAGAAATAAAACTTATTTTGTGTTAATTCATATTAAATCACAAAAATATATTCTAAAGCTCAAGCCATTCAAAATTAAATGCTAGATAAAGGAATCTCAAAATTCTTATCAAATTAAATATACAACCATAAAATTGTAAAAATTCATTAATTAACTCATTTGGTTAATTTGGTAATTAAAAGGCTGAATTTGTAAAATTCATAATTAATTCTATAAAAGTCCAATTCATATAAATTCAAAGAGAATTACCATTTAACCTAAATAAATAATAATAAATCAATAATTAACCAATCAATCAAATTTAAATAACTAAAATAATTGCTATTCAATTTAAATAACCATTAAGAATTCAATAATAAATAATAATAATACTAATTAATAAAGTAGACTAATTAAAAATCATTAATTAATAACTAAACTTAAATAAATAAATAATTACTGGATAACCCGAGCTTACGAAGCTATTAACTTAGCTCTAAGGAGAGTGAAATAAATCTCATTACTCTTGTTTAACAAAAGTAATTACTATTCAATTTAATTAAACATTCACCCAAATCATTAAAAACACTTTAAAACATTTAAAACACTAAATAATCAATCATTATTCAAATTTAATAATTAAAATCTATCATAAAATAAATCTAAACTATCAAAACATTAAAACTTAAATTTAAATTAAAATTTTGTTGTCTTTCAACAAATCAAATTTATTTGATAAATAACTTAAACAATAAACCTCCTAGGACATATCAAACACACACAATATTTTTCACACACTAGAATTTGTTTGCTAGGTCCATTGACTCTAGTCTTAGGCTAGGTCGTAGTCTATTTTGTTTAAGGTGGGTACCTTTTCTTGAAGGATATCCTTGGTGTGTTTGCTTATTTTCAATATTTTGGATGCCATGACATGCATAATTAAGCTTTTAAATTATATATGCTTGCTTCATATTCTTACATGCATTGCATATGTGTTTATATTACTTCTTTTTTTTATTATCGCAAAAGAAAAGCAAAGCAGAATGTATCTAGGTTGGCTTGTAAAAATAAATGTAAAGTGTCATTGTATACATAGAATGTATATAGATTGAGTAGTAAATTATTATTGAGTTGTAAAGATTTAAATGTACTTGCTTATGTGTGTGTGTGTGTATATAGGGCTCTAAAGATCGATAATCCCTCCTCTGAAGGGCACTCTCTTTCGAAATTCTATAGAAAATCTTAAGCCAGGAGATGATAAATAAGTATATTTAGAAATATATTTCATAGATGTAGAAAATCAAATTTGTTGTGGTGGAACCTAGCCACCTTACATTCTTGTTGACCCCGGGTTGTATGTTGAAATAAATGAATAAATTTTTTTCTTATACATTGTTGTTCATGTGCATCATTCGCATTGCACAATTAGTCCTGTAAACATATTTTAAACCATTTGATTAAAGTTTTCTGAACTATACCTCCTTGATTCCTAGGATATAGTCACCCTATCTTGCATGTATAAATTGATTGTTTCCTATGATGTTAGCTAGCAGCTCACTCCAAGCAGGCATAAGCCCAAATTGTATACACTTTCTCCTTCTTAACATCTTTCCTATTATCTCTAAATTCAAAAATCTAAATTCGACTAGGAGATTTATAATCTAAGATCTATATATTAAAATTTTCATAACTCAAGCATTTTATTAGATTTATATGAATTTTTTTTATAAATTCTTTAGTCTTCACTTTAATTGACAGCATTCGCTTAGGAGATATAATTAATTATAGGGGCTTGCCCTTATAGGAAGTTTACAACCCATAATTAAAATAAATTCCATCTTAGTTCTTTTTTAAGATAGGGGAAGAATTTGAGGACACATATTTATCTTTGAAATATATATATATATATATATATATATATATATATATATATATATAATTTAATTTCATAATCAAAAGCTAAGTGGATATTCCATATACATATAGGGTGAATTGAATATCCCTCATGTATTTGATTATGAAAATAAATTTCTTAATTTGCTTTCCAAATTGGGATGACAAATGAATATTCTCTTCATCCTTTACGTGAATTATATATTCCTGATGTTGTGTTCGATTATGAAAATAAATTGTAGTTTCTCTTTTCAAATCAATAGTAGAATACAAGTCTATCCTTCGGGGTGGTATAATGTTAAGCTATACAGATTTGAATAAAAGAATCTAATATATATAATTAAAAGCAAATTAGTGGTCATCATTACATAGTTTATTTTGTCAATAATGAAAGTTTGATATAAGATGTTAAGCCTAAGTGAACTGTCCCTAGGCACACCAAGATGGGGGTGAATTGGTGAAATTAAAGACTAGTTGCTTACTTCAAAATGCAACACTTATATTTTTGAATTTTTCTCAGTAATTTGAAAACAAGCAACTACTATTACTTGATGCAAAAAGTAATTAACATTATCAAAAATTAAACTAATAGTGATGATTTTCTAAATACCAGAGAAAATCATTTACCACTGATTTCCACCAAGCAATATTCACAGAAAATTAAATGCGAAAAAGTAAAATGAAGAAAATAAAAAATAGAACAAACACACCAGAGATTTATAGTAGTTTGGTCAAACAATGACCTATGTCCACTCCCTGGAGTCCTCCACTATGAGTATTGTACTAAACTTTAGTGTCTCTCCTTTAGCTCCCATAGCTAGATGGAGAAGTCCTTACAATCGTTTCACCAACCCAATGCGATAGAGAACCTTGACCTCCTTTCTCACTCTCCTGGTGATGGCAGAGAATCACGAACTCCTTTCTCACCCTCCTAGTGATGGCAGAGAACCACAGAATCATAAACTTTTTTCTCACCCTCCTAGTGATGACAGAGAACCACAACCTCCTTTCTCACCCTCCTGGTGATGGTAGAGAACCACAAACTCCTTTCTCACAGTCCTGGTGATGGCAGAGAACCATAACTTTGAGCTGAAGAACTTCTTCCAAGAGCCACCCAATAACCCTAGTCAGACACTTGTTTGGAGCAACCGTGTGAACCCCTCACACTACTTCTCCCTCACACACAAGCTCTCACTTTCTTCTTCTCAAAGCTCTCCTATATCTTCTTCTCCAATATCTCTTTTAAGATCACTCAGTATCCAAAGACTTGAAATAAGTCTATTGAGAGAGATTAAATATACAGCCTCATAAAAAGCCCTAAAATTCAATTTATCAATACTAATCATATAGTATGATCCAAGAACGTTCGATACGATTAGTTTAAATCACCATGTTAGTACTATATGTGAAGCATTATACGATCAGTTCAATATATTTCACTGATCGTTCACTATAATATAAAGAGTCGTCTAGTAAGATTAGTTGAAACGACTTTGTTTTTCATCCCATATGATTGTCAATGATAAATTATCGTCCCATGCAGGGATTTGATCATACAGTTCGATTGGCTCCAATCATCTAGTACAATCTGATTGGAATAATTAACCAAAATTATTTCCCTAATTACAAGATTTAATTACATCGTATAATACAATACTTATTATATAGTACGATTAGTACAAAATTTGAATATCAAAATATTGCCTAAATTATGATTGGCAGTTGGGATCTTGATTTTAACTGATCATTCTGTACGATATGTATCGTATAATATGATTAGTTTAAATTGTATTAATTATCATAATTAGCCATTTTAATAATTTTTTAAATTAGCTTATCGTACAGTACAATATAGATCATACAATATGATTAGTTTACAAAATTCAACTTCTACTTTTGTCACTAACTCACTCCCTTGAGAGTGTGTGTGCATGATCACCAAGCTTAATATCCACCAAATATATAATTTTGACTCAAGAAATGTAGAAATAATAAAAAGCAAAATTACAGACTCTCCATACACTTTAACCCTATTCTACCCACTCTTTAGATGATCAATTTTGCACAATATATAGCAGACCTAAATGTTAGTACACAATAAAACCAAATATGCAATAATAGCAATTAATAGGAGATAACATAGTAATGAATTCAATAATATGTGTTATCATTAAAGTCACAGGACTTGGGTCTAGATTTATAACAAATAGCTATAATATTAAATTCTCTATTGTACGTCATTAATTTTTATCTTGTAATAATTTTTTTCCATCTATGAGAAATATTCCAAACATCTTATATATAATATTTAAATATTTGATAATCAACTAGTCAATTAAGGACAACACAAAAAAGATTGTCAAGGCTATCTAGGCCTCATTTTTGTGAATCATGTGTTGGATGGAAGAATAATTATTTGTATTCAACAAGATTTTGATACAATCATTTGCCAGGTCTTCCCCATAACTCCAAAGTGATAAGCTCACATATACTTCTACTATCTCTCAAGCAGAACTATTTTGACTTTTAATAATATAGTAGGTTTATATATATATATATATATATATATATATATATATATATATATATATATATATATATATATATATATATATATATATATATATATATATATATATATATGAATTGTAGTAATCTTATCCATGTCTTTTCCCTTCATCTTCTCTCTACTCTCTATTTCATTATTGAGTAGTGAAAGCTTTAACACTCCAATAGTGTTACAATAACTCTCTAATCATAGCCAATGTATAGTAACAACCATGAATCAATCGTCAACCTCAGTCACAAGTGGTATCAAAGCCAATCATAGCCAACATACATTGATACCATTAGTCACTAATGGTATAAGAGATAGCTGCTTTGTAGTAACTCTCTTTTCATAGTCAACATACACTTACAACCATGAATCAATCATCAATCTTAATCACTAATGAGGACAATTCCTTTTATAACTTGGATGGAACTGCCATCATCATATCTCAAATTCTTGGTGGAAGACATTAAAAATATTGTCCACATCCAACTTACGAATGGAAATTATCCTATATAAAAATCCCAAATCCTAGAAATATTCAAGGAAAATGGCTTTTTGGTTTTATAAATTGCACCACCACATACCCAAATAAAGTGAGCATAACCTCCTCCCTTCGACACATTATCCCTAAGCCTTCTGACAACACATGGATGCTCATAGTCCAAAACCTTGCATTTACCAATTTTTCCACCATCAATGCATTTATTGTCAGAACCCAAACCCATAAGACTCACAGATTGAACAGGTTCTATTATGTTGTGCTATATCAGGCAAACCCAAGAAATAGTTTTGGAAAATTTTCAAAAATCTTCTTCTAATTAAACTTTAAAACAACAATAGACACAGAGCTACTAACAACATCAAATTGAAAATAAACTCATCCAAAGAATTTTTTTTTCATTTATCATTAAAATGCATATATAACCACAATGCATGTCTATAGATAAAAGCTACAAAATAGAGGAAAAAATTAGCCATGACTATGAAAAATAAAAAGAATAAATACTTATACTGACCCAGATCAAAATCCTAAAATTGCTACTCAACATGCTCTTTCCCTTTCCCTGACCTTAAAAATAGATACAAAAATATTTGTGAGCTAACACAGCTTAGCAGGCCACAAATACCAATCAAAGCTTTTAATTATTTCTTTACTTAAGCATTCATCAGAATATTTAAATGTAATATAATAACTCACTATGATGAGTAGAATAATAATAATAATTATCTGTAATTCAAACGATAATGCCAGGAAAATTAAATTAATAAGAATTTCATATAAACTTCATATCTCAAATAAAAATAACATATTTTTCCTTTCATCAATAGAATCCAAATATTCTATCCCCTTATGACTCCTAACAGGCAAAATTTCCCCTTTATAAAATAGAATCCATAAGTTACGTCCCCTTATAACTCCCAAGAGATAGAATTTCCCCTTTATCATACATAATCCATAGATTTTGAGCCCTTATAACTCCCAACAAATAGATTTTCAAAGAGATTCAAATTCCCCGCATAAGCAGAATCTAAAAGATTATGACCCCTTATAACTCCCAATAGAAATATATCACATCAGAACTTTGAAATATCATATAAACACATATTCTATTGCATTGTAGTAATTAAAGCATAAATGAATCTATTAAAGAATTTCACAACTTGCTATAACGGTAAGCAACATAATACACTACTATGTAAAAATACTTTATTTCAGAATATAATCAAATCACCAAGGATTATGAAGAATATTATATTGAATCTTTAATTATACTACAATACTATTTTTCAAAGTTAGGATTACTTTCAAATTAATTAAAACAACATGATTTTCAAACTCTCGGTGTAAAATTTCCAAAAAAGATCCTAAATACTCATAATCTTAGTCTCTATAATATACAAAAAGTTACACGGTGAAGTTTTACCAATACAAGTTATCCTTATTTTTTATAATAGAAATATAAATTTAATAAAAATTTTTTAAAAAACTTCATATTTTTTTAAAATTGCGATAGGCATAGTGTGTCCTACCTCGAACCAGACAATTCTCAGAACTGGGCCAACAGCTGAAAATGATCCAAAGTAACCCAAAATGAACTTTCTCTCTCTAAAAATCTCTCTCATTTTCTCTCTAATCGGCTACCTTGCATGAAGATGAGTGGAGTGAATAGTGAAAAATGATATTTTTAATAATAAAAATTGGCCTAGCGCCACGACACCCAAACTTAATAGTGTTGCGACACTCCCACTAGTAGCCTATAGTATTGCGGCACCAAAACAAAGCGTCACTGCACTAGCTCGATTTTTCAAAAAGTCAGAGGACACAATGCCGTGGTGCCCCAAGGAAAAAATCAATATTCACAGAATATATAAACAAATCCCTGGGACCCACTTAAAAATATATATAGACTTTCAAAGGCATACAGATCATTCTCAGACACATGTAGAAGAGTTATAATGCAAAAAAATTAGTAGGTTACTTGAAATCTTGTAGGTTAGAACGGATTGAACATTACTTTGATCCTGGAGGTGTTACATTTATACTTCCATATGTTCTCAATCTTGACTCCTTGCTTATTGACCCTAGAGCGATACTTATAGGCCTCAAATCGCTCTTGAGATATTCAACCAAAAAACAAACTCTCTCTCCATGAAAACCTAATTGATGATATAATATCTCTAAGAAATTATGATCTTGGCAAATAACATTGCAACTATTAGTTTCATTATCAACATTGAAGACATTATACTCTGAACTCTTAATGGTTCAATCATATCAAGCTTTCAAATTCTCCATTTACAAAATTTTATCACCAATCAGCCTTGAAGGCCTTTACTTTCTCATATGCATCAATGAGGTCAATGTAGCTAATGAAGCTACCAAAGAACAAGCACTTGTAGATCCCCAAACTTCCACCAACTCAAATCATGGTCGAGGCCTTAGTAGTGCCACACATTGAAGAGGATGGATTCTAGCTAGACAAAAAAAAAAGACCTACTCTTCATCTTAACAAAATAGGACACCAAAATCCTCAAGCTACACATCCTATAATATTTGTGAAAAACTCATCCACTATGCCTTTCATTATCGTCATAGGCTCAATGCACACTACACATCATTCAGTCCTCTATTCAACTCTAAAGATCGATCTCTTCACTATCAAAAACTAATCATCCTCATACTGTTTCTTAGACTCTAGTGCAACTTCACATTTAATGCTCAATGTGAACAACTTATGGTTACATGCAACATGCAATGGACCGAATCATGTCACTATAGCAATGGTAACTTCCTCTCAATCTCCCACACCCAACAAGGAATTCGATGAACACCAATTCATAAGCTCATTCTGCCTAAACTTCTCTATATTTCAACTCTTTCTCATAATATTCTTTCCGTATATAACCTAAATGTTGATAATAACTAGTGCTATGTCTTCTGATGCTCACAATATCAAATCTAGGACCTAATGAAAAAATAATACAATCATTAAGTGAACTTGTTTTATTGGAATGTATCTCTCTCCAATCATCATCAATTGCCTCATAGCTAAGCTCTGCTCATAATCACTTCAATCAACAATATGTGACAAACATCTTGGGCATCCCAATATGGCCATTCAATGTCTCTATCAATACTCTCAAAACAAAAATAAGTCTATTTATATTTTCCTTCATCTCAACCATCTACACCAAACAACTTCAATATCCTCTAGTAGAATTTTGTACTGACCCATAACTTAATTCTATACATAAAATGCTCATCTTGCTACCCAATACTTCAAACAAGAGGAAGGTATTGATTGCATGATAACCTTTATCCCTATCCCCAAAATGTCCACTATTTGAATATTATTAACCTTCACTTTCCATCATAATTACAAAGTCCTCCAAGACGTATCTAGTGTCATCATCCATTGACCAATCACCAAAGATGTCTACGTACGTCAGCTACCCGGCCATCACCACAAAAAATACCCTACAAATTATCAATTGGCTCAAACAATCTCCTCAATAGTGGTTCATAATATTCTCAAGCCACCCTTCTTCAACTCAATTTTACATCTAATAAAGCTGACCCTTCTCTACTCTCATGTGAAAAAAAACTTGTATAGATATATTTTCTCATCCACATAGGTAGTCTCCTTCTCACTATCAACAATAGCTCTATTGCTATTAAACGACTTCACAACCTGCACGCCAACTTTAGCTTGAAAAAACTGGGATTAATATCCTACTTTTTGGTATTGAAATCAACCAAACTCCTCCCGGTGTTCGCCTCTCCCAGACAACCTATGCCACACAATACAACTTAGTTTGTCATAACTTTCCTCTATATATACAATGTATAATTGTTCAACTTATATTTCATTATTATCATCTTTCCTTATCTACTGTAACGAGTCGAGCTGAGCTCAAGTCATCTCTGGCTTGAGCTTGAGCTTGAGCTTGAGCTTGATTAATTAATTGACTTCGCTCTCGAGCTCGAGATTTATTCTATGAGTTCAAGCCGACTTATGATCCACAACTACTCTATTATAAAAGAGAGAAAATGTTTATGATTCAAACAGTCATTGTAATAAAATGATAAAAAGAATGAAAAATTATAAAAAAAATAAGAAATAATCACTTAATATTTTGAGATATATTTTTAAAATATTTTAAATAAGTTTATTAATAAAATCCTAAATACTTGTATATTTTAAGTATATTTTATATTCATATTCTTTAAACGAGTCGGCTCGCAAGCTAACAGGTCAAGTCAGGTTGGTTCAAGCTTGGCTCGTGAGCTCATTAGCTCATCGAGCTCAGCTCACAAGCTATTTATTGAGCCGAGCTTGAGTCAGCTCTCAAATTAGCTTGACTCGCTTACACCCTATTTCTAAGATAAACTTAAATCAGATAACTTGTTTATTTCTTCCTAAAAATATATTTTAAATATTTTATTTTTTAATGACCTGATGCATTGGACCACACTCCATAATAGCTCGTCTTCTCCAACCGTCAAATTGGACTGCCAAAATAAATTCAGCTGGCATCTCATTAACTGTTCTTGGTAAAGTTTTGAATGCTATGTATTTTAAATTATATTTGTTAGTCAATTAAAAATATAATATTTTCATTTTGATTATTTATAAAATTAACATCTAATTATTTTTATTTATAATAAAATTATGTATATTAAGATTTCATTTAGGACAACTTTCTTATTGATTTATAAAGCACCTTTTTAGTATAAAGATTTTTAGTTCAAAAAAATATTTATACTAAAAAATTATTTTTCTCACCCTTTTCATATCTCTCTCTCTCTCCCTCTTTCTTCTATCTCTCTCTCCTACCCCTCTATCTCACTCTCTTTTTCATGCACTATCTCTTTTCTCATCTTTTTCCTCTCTCTCTCTCTCTCTCTCCCTCCCTCTCTCTCCCTCTTTCTTCTTCTCCCACTCTTACCCCTCTCTCTCACTCTCTTTTTCATGCACTATCTCTCTCTCTCTCTCTCTCTCTCTCTCTCTCTCTCTCTCTCTCTCTTCTTCTCCCACTCTTGCCCCTCTCTCTTACTCACTTTTTCATGCACTATCTCTCTTCTCCCCCTTTTAGTCTCTCTCTCTCTCTCTCTCTCTCTCTCTAACTTCACCTAGAAAGCAATAAGAAAGCTGCCCTAAACAAATTCTAAGGATTCATTTGGGACAGTTTTACACTTTTTTTTCCTCTATTTTTAAAAGATTTTTGTGCTAAAAACCAGCTTTATAAAGCAATAAGAAATCATTCCCAAACGAAACCTAAATCTTATTTTAATTGATCAATTTAGCACCATGATTTTTTTAAAATGATTAAATCTATATGTTTGATAACTATATAATATTTCATGCAAATAATTTATTGAACCCATATTCTTTTCATGAACAAATTAAATTATAATAAATTATGATAGTAAGTATGAATAGTATAATCCTAAGTGCTTAGACGTTACTGTAGGTCAGTTGGGACTCAAACCAAATAAAAATAATTTGCATCCTAATAGCTCTATAAATTAGTTTTTATTCTCGCATATATAGATTTGCTTTATTGTTCATTTATGTAATACTTATTTTTATGATTACGATTATTGTAATATAAGCTCTAATTATCTTGTGTAGAGTAAAACAAAGTACTTGTGCTTAGGGCTAGCTGTATATGAACCAAGCCGAGCTGAGCATATGCTTGTTCATGTTTGTGTTTGTATATTATCAGCTTATTCGTATTCGTTCATGTTCGTTTCGAGCTTTCCTATTTGTGTTCAAGCTTAGTTCATTTAAGTTGATGGATGTTCATGTTTAATTTGTGTTTTATTCGTTTCGTGCATATCGAGCTTTAAACAAACGAGCTTTATCAAGCTATAAATGAGCACTACTTCTAAATGTTTATTAGCTTAACGAACGAGCTTTATCGAGCCTACTAACAAATATGTTCGTAAACATTTCTAGAGATTATTTCAAACAACCAAACATGCATATTCACGAACATATATAGTGAGTGTTTTTGAGCTACCAAACGAGCCTATTCATGAACATATCTAATAAGAGTTTTCGAACTATCAAACAACCATGTACACGAGCACATCCAGCGAGTTTTTTTGAACTGCCAAATGAACTCGTTCACAAACCAATGAGCTATAATTATTCTTATAAGAAAGCTTGTTCTAGAACAATGGATTATTATATATTTAAATTATAATAAACATAAAATAATTATATTAGATTTATTAAATTTCTGTATCAAACAAGAATCGAGATCCTAACGAGTTTCTTATTGAGCTTCATATCGAGCACGTTCACAAGCTTCAGATGATATTGTTCATAAATATAAACGAGTTGAATACATAAATGTTCAAGCTTGTTTATTAAAGCATCGCACATTTAAGAAAATGTTCATGCCTGTTTAATTACTTAATTAAACAATCACGAATAAGCTTTTATTGAGCCGAGCCTCGAATAGCTTGTCGAACGCTTAGTTTATTTATTGCCCTACAAGTTGTGCTGTGCTCTAAAGCTAGTTGCTATCAATAATAATATAGATTCATCTACATCATCATTATTATTATTTTTTTTTTTGTTGAACACTTTTGTGACATAGTGCTTTAATTGTTTTATTTATTATTTCCATTCAACACCTTCATTTTTATTGAAGGCGTGGGGTCGACCCTAGTAATTTATTGGGCTTTGATGAATTATTCAATTTGTGGCAAACCTACCAAATTTTGTTCTATAATAGTTTTAATATGATTTTTATCAGTAGAATCATCGGGATGTATTTGGTTAGATGTGATTGTGATTCTTCATTAATTTTTATTTTGGATAGTTATAAGAGTAATGATGAAAATATTTTCATTTATAGAATTGGTATCTTAGAGTTTATATTGAGCTGATGAATCTTTGTATTTATATGTAATGTAAAAACATTTAAAATTTAATAATTTATTGAGAATTGATATGTTAGCGTGATATTTACTTGATTGAGTATGAATCTCAATGTAATCATTGGGTCGGAAACTTTCAAAATTAAGTTTAGGGTCAATAGAATTTTGATTTTAGTAAATTTGTAGTTAAACTAAGCGTCTTAATGAGATGAACAATTGACGTCAAAGTTATCTAATATGACTCTAAATAAGCTCAAGTCAAACAATAGAAGTGAAGTAGAAAGTTTTTTATATCAGTTGATCAAATAAAATATACTATTTTGCGGCAATAAAAATTTCTTTTTGTGTTGGTTTTAAATGCCACAAAAAAGTTTGCAGCAATTTCAAAACAGTTGCAGGTCTCTGTAGTTGGTTTTTACTGTAAAGGCGTTTTGCAGTGGTTATCAGTAGGGTAGAATTGAAATTTGTTAGTTTTCGCCGCGTTATAATCGCCACTATTTTGAAGCTTTATGGGTGATTAAAACCGCCACTATTCTGGATACTTAGTAGCGTTTAAAAGCACCACTAATCTATAATAGCAGTAGTGATTAATTAATCACCACTAAAGCTCAAGAATGGTTGAAATTAACCGCCACGAACGTTATAGATTTTTTTGTTAAAAATGTTCACTTATGAATTACTATTTTACAATGACATTGCCACTATTAATGAATATGATAATATCAACGATAAAAATTTATTTGGCTTAAATCAATTTGGCATGAGCATTTTAATACAATTCATGTTGGTGGGTATAATTTCTAAACCCCTTGAAACTCCGTTCAATGAGCCGCCAATTTAGACATGCAATATGGTATTTGAGGATGTGTCTTAGGTTTATCAGGAGGTTTAGGTAATTTGGTATGTGATTCATGCGGTTCAGGATTTGACGGTTTAGGATTTTTGTTAGGCGATTTGTTGCAAAACTCAATACAATGATATTGTTTATGAAGTCCATCATTCTTAGCATATGATTCCTTTTTCTACATCAAAGATTGAGCTCAAAGTGATAAATACCTTCAAAGCCCAAACTACATAAGGGAACATGCAAAGCTACTTTGTATGCTAAGGTATGAAACTAAAAATTCTTGCATTGAAAGATGTGCTGAAACACTGCAAATCTCATGACAGATGCATAGGCACCAATGCACTCACAAGCTATTGGATACCAAATGTCTTTAAATAGATATACTACATACAATTGAATATAATCAACCAATCATAAAAAAAAAAAAAAGATTGTATCTGCCAAAATAAAGAGAAAATTGAATGCAATAACTATAAAACTTAGAAATTTTTGATAGTTTGAAAAATCATACGCAATCTACAATGATATAAATATCACAAACAATCACCAAACTTAGTACATTCAAAAATAGAATAAATAATATAAATAAATTCTTATTCATGACAAATGAAGATTTGTCTCCACAAAAAAATTATTTGGATAAAGTTTCAATGCCAAGGAGAGCAAAGAGTTTTACCAAAATTTTCCACGGAGTACTCTAGAATCTAAACGGCGATGGTGACGAATCCGGTGACTCTAGAATCTAAATGGCAATTATGAGAGAAAATAGCAACAGTTGAAGAAGACTTTGCGACGGCGACTGCAAGAACTGATCGGCCGGTTAACTGATGGGAAAGGTCGGCGCAATCACTATGTTTGCGCTCCGATGGATAGAGAGAGAAAGGAGAACGATTGTGTGGCGCAGGAGCTCGATCGATCTAGGGCTTGAAGAGGGGAAAGCCGATCGAGCGCTGGTATACGCATAATTCGATCGCGATAAGAGCGACTAGGGCTCTTGCAAGCAGTTTAGTAGGAAGATACAGTACTAGTATAAAATGTTGGTACTTGTGGCGATTTAAATCACTGCCTAAATTTATCTTTAGCGGCATTTTTTAAACCAACAATATTAAGTGCCGTGAAAATATTGAATTTTGAGTAATATGAAAGATCATATAATCATCTAATCTTAGGTGCTTATAATCAAATCAATCATCTCAATAAGAGGAATCATGAGCCTATAATCACTTAATTTTGAGCCTATAACTCACTTAATTGTCAAATACTAGTTTTAGATTAAATGAAACAACATGGTCCTTCTGGTTGAGTGTTTTGGGATTTTGGCTAAATTTATCAAATTATCATTCTATAAAATTGTAAATAAATCTTTTTTCTTCATATAAAAGAGATGAGTTGGTGGATTCGTACTTAAACTTTGACTGGAATTAGAGAGAGTTTGGAGATTTGAAGAATTCTAAACCTCACTTGACTTTCGATATACTCAATCATTGCTAGCAATCCTCATCCTAACCTCCATCACTTGTTTATAGTCACCCGATCGCCATTGTCCGACTATCAATGTCCAACCACTGTCTATCGTCCGTCGTCACACAATTATGTCTCACAACCAGTGTTACCTATTAATTGTTGCTCGACCATCATCGTCTAGCCATGATCACCCAACTATCGTCTCGTAACTATCATCTCCTTACCATCATTGACCAACCATATCATCTGATCGATGTCTCTTGAACCATATCCCACTAACTTCGCCACCAATAACATCGATACACCCCATCACATATAAGATCTATGTATGCAATCGATGCATGCCATCACCTATAAAGTTTATGCACACCTTCAACACCAACACCAATACTCGTTAACTTTGTTATCTATTGTTATTCAAAACGTTGATGCATAACATTACCAATAAGGCTGATATACATTATTGACGCCAACTTCGATTCATAATGTTAACACCTAGAATATACAAGAATCAAGTCTCATTTCACCAAAGGAGAACGACCGAACACAACAAATAATCTCTTAAGTACAACTCTAAATCCATGCTCCATAATTCATGTCTACTACATCATGTCAATATATTCCCAATTATGGAAAAAAATCATTATTTGTGATATATTATCAATTAACTATCATGATCGGGCACGAATCTCGAGGCAAAATCAAGTTAGAAACTTCCAAAATTAAATTTGGGATGATCTAAACTCTAATTTTAGTCAGCGTACATTTGAATTGAATGTCTCAAAAATACGAACCCAACGACACAAAATTCGACTCAATCCGAGACCAAATGGGTCCAAATCAAAGACCCGAAGCACATTTAGAAAGTTCAAACCATAAATAAGATGTCCAAATAATTTTCAAACGTGACAAGCTTATAGTCGAATCGAGTCGCTTGAAAAGACGAATCCAACAAACCTAAGATTGTTGAATTCTAATATCATTAAGACATTTAAATGCCCAGTAAACGATCCACGATCAAACGAATCAATATCGTCCGTCAATTCAAACCACTCCCAATTTATCCTTGATCTCCCTCCTATTTACTGGCCATGCCACTCTCAGAAAATTATAAATAGGCCTCTCGTTCTTCATGGAAGGGGACTCAAGCAAGGAAGAGAAGGAAGAGAGAGAAACTAGAGTTCTCTTACCACCATACTCGTCCTCGACCCTCGCCGGACTTCTACCGGGCCACCGACTGACGCCGGACTTCCCTCCGAACGCCAACTGACGCTGGATTTCCGCTCAACCACGGAACATCGCCAGATTTCCATTCGATCTCCACTCATCACTAGATTTCAACCAGACGGTTGATTGTTGTAATCTGATCGTCCTCAATAGGACTGATCGGTCACTTGTAATCCATTCAAATACTAGTGGGATCATTTCAACTAGACGTGGCCTCATGATTTTTCCCTTTTCCAGGATTTTCCACGTAAAAAATCTTATGTTCTTTGTTTGTGTGCTGGATATCCGTACAACGCTAAGGCATAAAAATTTTAACTCTATCGTCATGTATATTCTAGCCCGCAACAATTTGTAATCTATGATATATTAAGGATTAAATTTTTTTCATTTACATTGAGCAAAAATTAGAAATTAAAAAAAGAAAATTAACTACAAAATATATTAATGTAGCCGCCCACTTACAAAAAAAAAAAAAAAAAAAAAATCGCTTGAATCTGTTGAATAGACAGGCAAGCGAACGACAGACAAATTCATAGAATATGCTTTGTTTAAAACTAAGGCACGTCAAGCCCACATAGATTAAAATATTTAAAAAATAATAAATATTTTCATTAACGCAACTAATTAATACATCATATAATAACTTGGTTCTGCTTAGAATTGGAGCGGCCCATCCCATAAACATATAAAAAATTCAGTATAAACTAATCAACTCTATATATCTAATTTCCATTTTATTATTCACAAGATTAGGTTATAAGTGCATCAAGCCAACTCGTGAGCCATTTAATTTTAACCTCAGCTCGATAAATCACTTGTGAGTTGAGCACAATGATCTAACATGTCAAGCCTGAAATAGCACCGACTCGTCTCGTTAGTTTGCGAGTCAGCTCGTTTAAGAAATAATAATATAAAGACACTTAAAATATATTAGCAATTAGGAGCTTAACTAAAAAGTTGTTAAAAATATTTCAAAATTATATCACAATTTCATATATTAACGATTCTTCGTTATTAGTTCTCTTCTAATTTCTTTTTTTTTAGCATTTTATTATAATAATTATCTCATTCATAATCATTTTCTCTTCTTTATAATAAATGAGCTGACTCATGAGCCAGCATAAACTCGTAAAATAAAGCTTGAACTCGAGCTCCAACTCAATTAATTAACTAAGCTCAAATTGATCAATCCTGAGCTAACTCGAGCTCAACTCGACTCATTTATACCCTAACACAAGTTTGAGATCAGTTCAAAATGCTAACAAATTGCAACTAAAAAAAATTAATTATAAATTATTTATTAATTAAATCATTGCTTTGATTTTTTTTTTCTTTTTTGACATTAATGCTAATTAAGACAGTTCACACACATATCACATATTCAAATTCAAAACCTCTTAGTTGATAGTCGAAGCTTTCACTCAACAGACCAAAGAGAGCTTTGAATTTTAGAAAGCACTTTGTAATGCATTTATTTACTAAATATGATCTCCTTTACATTCTTTATGCTTTTCAAGTACAGTTATTTGAAAGATTTCATTATCTTCACCATCAAATATGGTCAAATAAATATTTCTTTAAGGGGATTGATCCCATTCAACATATATTTTTATGAACTTGGAATATAAGCAGCTCATACACAAATATTTTAAGTCGTTTGAAGACTTTGTGTGTGTGATCAGCGGCTTGAGCTACCACATTCACAACTACTGCACATGGTAGGTTGAAGTTAGAACTTAGACCTTGTGATTAAGATATTAAAAGGTTTAATATTTTATTATGTGGAGCAAGAAAAGAAAAACCTGAAAATGAATTGTTGTGTGGGAAATATGAGCAAGAAGAGTGATGATCGACCTCGATCGTCATGACTTTTTTTCTTAGAGGTTGTTCGATAACATGTATTTAAAACATTTGGTCTTTTATAATGTGTTGTAAAATATATATAAACCTATGAGGATCTCTTCAAATATATTTCCGAAATTCTCAAAAAAAATGGCTTGCAAATGGCTAGGCATAAGGCCCCCAACAACTATTCGAAGATTGCCATTAACGATCATAAATGGAGCTTAAAGATGACTACAAGCTAGTTTACGATGAGCTATTATGTTATATGATTGGGAGAAAATAGTGAAGAGAATAGTATGTAGAAGATAAACAATAAAATAGGGAACATATGTATGAAGAAGCTGTGCATGTTTTTCCACACTAAACCAAAGTTACACATTTGTTGTATACATATACTATTGGGAAATACAAGTTGGTTAGAGATGAATGGTTGAGATGCAGTATTCCTTTTATTGTGCAAAGGCATAGGGAGTAGCGAATTAGTGGCAGAATTCAAAAGTAGTGGAGAAGGGATGTATGTGATAGGTGGAAGTGCTTATTGGGCGGGTTGCTTATTGAACCTGTATGCAACCCCCCCTCAAATTGATGAGCCAGAGGTTGGATCGTTAGTTTGTTTCTGAGTTGCTGAAATCTGGTGAGAGACAATGGTTTGGTGAGAATATCAGCAGATTAATCAACTGAATTGATATGTACAACTATGATTTCATTGGAGTCAATATGGTTTCTGATGAAATGATAATCAATCTCGATATATTTGGTTCTAGCATGAAATATTGGATTGTTTGCTAGTGTCATAGCTGAGGTGTTGTCACAATGAAGAATGACAACATCGTGTGGAACTTGAAAGTCAGTAAGGAGGCATCATAGTCATATAATGTCAGAGGTAGCAGAAGCAAGAGCTCGATATTAAGTTTTAGTTGAGGATCTTACTACTTTGTTTTGCTTTTGACACTCCAAGAGAAAAGAGTGTTATTAAGGAATGTGCAGAAACCAGTTATAGACTTGCGATCAACTGAGTCAGCAACCCAATTTGAATCAGAGTATGTTCGCAATTGAAAATCTCCAGCAGTTATTAGAAGCCCGAGGTGAGTAGTTCCTTGAATGTACCTAAGCAGGCCCTTGAGAGTCTGATAATGTCGATTGGTTGGATTGTGGATGTGCTGGCAAATCTGGTTTGTTGCAAAGGCTATGTCTGGTCAAGTGATGGTAAGGTATTGCAATGAACCTGCTATCTTATAATAGAGACTTGGATATTTGAATAGCTGAGTTACTATAGAGCATTGTGATGGTTTTAGGGACATAAGAGTGAGAGACGACTTGCACGTGGTGAAACTGGATGCTTAGAGCAGGTCTTTTATAATGTATTGTAAAACATATATAAACCCATGAGGATCTTTTCAAATATATTTCTGAAATTATCGAAAAAAAATGGCTTGCAAATGGCTAGGCATAAGGCCCGCAACAACTATTCAAAGCTAGCCATTAACGATCATAAATGGACCTTAAAGATGGCTACAAGCTAGTTTAGCATCTATTATGTTATATGATTGGGAGAAAATAGTGAAGAGAAATGTGTGTAGAAGATAAACAGTAAAACAAGGAAAAGATGTAAGAAGAAGCTATGTATATTTTTCCTCACTAAACCAAAGTTACACATTTGTTGTTTACATATACTATTGGGAAATACATGTTGGTTAGAGATGAATGGCTGAGATGCAATATTCCTTCTGTTGTGCAGAGGCATAAGGTGTAGGCAATCAATGGCAGAATTCATAAGTTGTGGAGAAGGGATGTATGTGATAGGTGGAAGTGCTTATCAGACGGCTTGCTTATCAAACCTGCTGACAAATAGCACATATTTTAAAATTTCCTAACATATTTATTTTTCAATGGAAAGTGTACACCAAAATATCCTAGAGCTTATTTCAAGTTAAGTCAACTTGATTTAAGAAAATGTGGTTGAGCAAGAATAATTAAGATGATGAATGCCCTAGGACTATCATGAACTAGACAAGCAAGTTATGAACTCGCCTAGATCATGGTGAATTCAATAATATTGTTTGAGTATGGTCATGGAGCTTCCTTAAAATAAGTTCATGATTTCAATAAAGATAGAGACCTCAATTAAAGTCACAAGTTAATTCAATAAATCCATGACTTCAACCAATAAATTGATGGCCTCGATCATTGAAAATTTCTATCAAGTTAGTCGATAGCTATTCTAATACAATCATGTTACACACCACATGTATTTCAAAGTGAGCAACCATTAAGCCTTGGTATGTTTTTTCTTACTTATATGTCTCATTATGTAGCCTTTAATGTAAAGTAAATCCCTAAACCACACTTATAGATAGGGGTTTAGGGATTAAGCTCAAATTCCTAATCTCTAGTATTCATACTTAATCTAGTGAATCATAGAGCTTATATTACTAGAAATATTTCCCTTTCTCTTAAGTTATTCTCACTTAATGTATATTAATGAAATTCTTGTATAATTCATAGATGATTTTGAATTCAACATCCTATAAGGTGTGCTAAGTGTGAATATTTGTTAAGAACTAGAAGAGATACAAGCAGAGCATTCAAATTTGTTAATGTGGAGGATATAGAATTAATATTATTATAGGACAACTTACAAAGATAGAGGAGTAGGTTAGCAGGATGGTCTAGAGGTATTAGAGAAAACTCTAAGGCATTTTCCATGGAATTTATAACATAGGTGAAGCTTAGGGAAAGACTAAGCAATCATGACTCCGATTTTAAATATGTTAATATCTTTGCTTGATATTTTTTATGTTTTAAAATATAGGTTATGTTTTACTATTTTTAGATAATCACCTCTTAGTTAGGTCTCACGCTTACCACTTGCGACAATCACCTCATTTGCTAACTTCAAGAGCTTTATCATTCAATTCGCTAGTGCACAAAGTCTGTAAAAGAACTCTCAAGCCTAGTTAAGGCTAAGGTAGGAGCCAATAAAATTCCTAAGAAGGTTTGTCATGAGGTTTAAAAAGGAGATATTGGATGAAAAAATATCCAGAGCTGATTGTGGCCCAAATTGCTTTAACTCAAGGTCTTCGTGAATGACATTTCTACTTTGTGTGGACCCCATAAATCTTAACTCATATTATATTATTTTAACAATCAGAAATATAAGTTAACATAATTAATAATTGAATTATTTTTTTAGACAAATATATTTATTAATAGGAAATAAAACTAACAAATGTAGGTATGCACTTGGATGAAATAAAGATGTATTGTTTAAGCCTTAAACTAAGTTGACAAGTAAGGTTATGGATCAATATCCTAAGGCCAAGGTCAAAGAAATCAAGATAAGTAATGAGTGATCCAAAAAATTAGGCAATACAAGTTGAGTCAATAATTTTATTTTTTTTTTTATTTTTTTTTTGTTCTAGGTAAAAGAATTTATAAAATAACCAACACACACGTAATAATAAGTTGAAAAAATAATTTGGAAATTCAAAATAAGAAAACAAATTGATCTCCAATAGATCATAAGTATGATATATATCGTATAATATGATATAAGCTAATAAAAAATCATATAATATCAAGATATATTATTATTATTGTTGTGTATAGGAGTATTCGCGGCAATAGAGAAATATAAAGCTTAACGTCTTAGCATTATACGAAGATCTGGCACGCAATCAGATAAGAGAGAGAGGGTGTAGTACTCATAAGAGACACCAGAATATTTACGTGGAAACCCCTGAAAGGGGGAAAACTACGGGGCCTGGCCGAGTTTGAATGAATCCACTAGTATTTACAGTTGATCATAAATGAGGCCCTCCATTTGAGGGAAAGACTTGGCTTGATATAGCCAATATACATCATGTAGAGTGCATTACATGGTTGGAATTAATATATACATGTTTGTTGGGTCGGCTGACCATAGTTGGCAGGCGACGGAGGTTGGAATGATCGTAGTTGGCAGGAGACAGGGGTCAGAAAGACTGTTGTCTAGTGATGGAGGTTAGAAGGATTGTAGTTGACAGACATTGCAGGTCAGGAAGATTGTAGTCAGCTGGAGACGGGCGTCAGAAAGACCATATACGTAAGGCCGTGGTCTGGCAGAAGTTCGAGCCTTATGTGGTGGTTAGGCAGATGTCCGGGCCTCAGGTGGTGGTCCGGCGATGTCCGAGCCTTAGGTGTTGGTCCGGCAGAAGTCCGGGCCTTAGGTGGTGGTCCGGCGGAACTCAGAGCGTCAAGCGGTGGTCCGATGGAGCTCAGGACGCTAGTGGTGGTCCAGCAGGACTCAGGGCGTCAAGCGGTGGTTCGGCGGAACTTTGGCAGTGGTCGAGGAGGAGCAAGGAGGCAAGAGCGATCTTCTTTCTCTTCCTTCTTCTCTCTTGGCTTCGATCCCCCTTTCAAGAGAAAATGTGGTTCTATTTATAGAATTCTCGAGTGGCATGACTTGTAAATAAGTGGAAGATCAAGGGTAAATTGGGAGTGCTTCGTATGGACGGCCGATCTTGATTCCTGCGATCATACATCATTCAATGGACCTTTGACTATCTTAATGATATCAGAATTTGATTATCTTAGGCTCATTAGATTTGTCTGATTGAGCCGCTCGATTCGACTATAAGCATGTTATGATTGGAGACTGTTTGGTAACCCAAATTATGGTTTGATCCTTCCAAAAGTTCTTCGAGTCTTTGATTTGGGCCCATTTGGGCTCGGATTGGGTCGATTTTGATGTCGTCGGGTTTGTATTTCTGAGATGCTCAGTTCGACTGTAAGTTTATAGAATTTGGAGTTCAGATGGTCACCGAATTAATTTTTGAAGTTTCCAACTTGATTTTGCTTCGGGATTCGTGCCTGACCAAGATAATTTTTTGATGATATATCAGTTTCCCCCCTATTTTTGGGCGTCGAATCTTACAAAGTCTAAAAATACATAATATAGCCTCTGAGAAATTTTTTGTGCGATCCGGATTAAGAAAATAATCCACTTAATGATACCCTTTTGAATTCTAAAAGATAATGAATTTTCATTAATTTGAAGTGGCTCTTCATTTCTTCTCATCATTATTCCACTTAATGATGTCCTTTTGAATTCAAAAAATTAATAAATTTTCATTAATTTAAAGTGGCCCTTCATCTCTCCTCATTATTATTCCACTTAATGATGCCCTTTCGAATTCTAAAAATTAATGAATTTTTATTAATTTGAAGTGGCTATTCATCTCTCCCTCACATAACTATAAATATCTCCCTTTGGGTATGCAAATTTGCACCTCCCCCTCTCTTCTTTTCTTTCTCAAGTCGAGGCTTTCTCCTAGCTCTATTCAGATGTGTATCCCATTTTCAATCCTAGGGCCCCTCACTGAGTAAAAGGAAGGTGTGAGGTTGGAGGCTGGGTGGAAGACCGGTATCACTTGAAAGCCGGGCAGAAGGTTGACGTCACTTGGATGTCGGGCGGAAAGCTGATGTCGCCTATAAGTCGGGGGCAGAAGATCAGTGTTACTTAGAGGCCGGGCAGAAGGTCGACGTCACTTGGAAGTCGGGTGCAAGACTGACGTCATATGGAGGCCGGGCAGAAGGTCGACATCACTTAGAGGTTGGGCACGAGGCCGACGTCACTTGGAGGCTAGGCAGAAGATCGACGTCACTCAGAAGTTGGGTGCAAGACCGACGTCACATGGAGGCCGGGCAGAAGGCCGACATCACTTGGAGATTGGGCAGAAGACCGACGTCACTTGGAGGCCGGGCAGAAGACCGACGTCACTCGGAAGTCAGGTGCAAGACCGGCATCACATTGAGGCCAGGTAGAAGGCCGACGTCACTTGGAGGTTGGGCAGAAGATCGACGTCACTCGGAAGTCGGGTGCAAGACCGGCGTCACATGGAGGTCGGGCAAAAGGCCGACATTACTTGGAGGTCGGGCAGAAGATTGATGAAAGTCCCGTGACAGGCAGAAGGCCGACGTCACTCAGAAGTCGGGTGCAAGACTGGCGTCACATAGAGGCCGAGTAGAAGGCTGACGTCACTTGGAGGTCGGACAGAAGACCGACGTCACTCGGAAGTCGGGTGCAAGACCGGCGTCACATGATGGCCGGGCAGAAGGCCGACATCATTTGGAGGTCATGCAGAAGACTGGCGTCACTTGGAGGCCGGGAAGAAGACTGACGTCACTTGGAAGTCGGGTGCAAGATCGACGTCACATGGAGGCCGGGCAGAAAGCCGACATCACTTGGAGGTGGAGGCAGAAGACCGGCGTGACTTGGAGGTCGGGCAGAAGATCAATATCACTCGGAAGTCAGGTGCAAGACCGATATCACATGGAGGCCGGGCAGAAGACTGACGTCACTCAGAAGCCAGGCAAAAGACTGGGGTCACTTGGAGGCCGGGAAGAAGACCGACGTCACTCGAAAGTCAGGTGCAAGACCGATGTCACATGGAGGCCGGGCAGAAGATAGATGTCACTTGAAAGTTAGGCGCAAGACCGGCGTCATATGGAGGCCGGGCAGAAGGCTGACGTCACTCGGATGTCGGATGCAAGACCGGCATCACATGGAGGCCAGGCAGAAGGCCGACGTCACTTGGAGGTCGGGCAGAAGACTGGCGTCACTTGGAGGATGGGAAGAAGATCGACGTCACTCGGAAGTCAAGTGTAAGACCGGCGTCACATGGAGGCCTGGCAGAAGGCCGACATCACTTGGAGGTCGGGCAGAAGACCAGCGTTACTTGGAGGCCAGGTAGAAGACTGACGTCACTTAGAGGTCGGGCAAAAGACCGACATCACTCGAAAGTCGGGTGCAAGACCAGCGTTACATGGAGGCCGAACAGAAGTCCAATAATAGGAGGACGTTCAATGTCGGGTAGAAGTCCGACGAAAGTCCCGTGATAGGCAGAAGTTCAACGACGGGAGGAAGTTTAGCATCGGGTAGAAGTCCGATGAAAGTCCCGCGACAGGCAGAAGTTCAGCAATGGGAGGAAGCTCAGGGTCGGGTAGAATTCCGATGGAGGTCCCGCAATGGGCAGAAGTTCAGGAACTCGAGGAAGTTCGACATCGGGTAGAATTCTGATGAAACTCTCGTAATAGACAGAAGTCCAACAGCAGGAGGAAGCTCATTGCCAGGTAGAATTCTGACAAAAGTCCTGCAATGGGCAGAAGTACAACGTTAGGTAGAAAATCGATGAAAGTTCATTGAGGGGTAGAAGTCCAACGACGGGTAGAAGCTCGACGTCGGGCAGAAGTCTGACGAAAGTCTCATTACGGGCAAAATTCCCATAATAGGAGGAAGCTTGGCGTCTGGCAGAAGGTCGACAAAAGTCCCATGATGGACATAAGTCCAACAACAGGAAGTTTATTGTCGGGGGCTTCTTGATGGCGTAATCCTGTATGTAAGAGATTCAGAGAATCCACCAATTATGTATGACATATCTTAGGTTGTATGTCAGAGCACTGCTCGATGATGTTAACCTATATAAAAGAGGTCGAGAGAATTCACCAATGATGTATGACCTATTCGAGGTTGTATGTCAGAGACTTGCTCGATGCTGTTAACCTATATGGAAGAGGTCGAAAGAATCCACCAATGATGTGTATGACCTATCCGAGGTTATATGTCAGAGACCTACTCAATGACGTTAACCTATATGAAAGAGGTCGAGAGAATCCACCAAGAATGTAAGACCTATCTGAGGTTGTATGTCAGAACCTTTACTCGATGACGTTAACCTGTGTGAAAGAGGTCGAGAGTATCCACCAAGGATGTAAGACCTATCCGAGGTTGTATGTCTGAGCCTTTGCTCAATGACGTTAACCTGTGTGGAAGAGGTCGAGAGTATCCACCAAGGATATAAGACCTATCCGAGGTTGTATGTCTGAGCCTTTGCTCAGCGGCATTAACCTATGTGAAAGAGGTCGAGAGTATCCATCAAGGATGTAAGACCTATCTGAGGTTATATGTCAGAGCCTTTGCCCGATGATATTAACCTGTGTGGAAGAGGTCAAGAGTATCCACCAAGGATGTAAGACCTATCCGAGGTTGTATGTCAGAGCCTTTGCTCGATGACGTTAACATGTGTGGAAGAGGTCGAGAGTATCCACCAGGGATGTAAAACCTATCCCAGATTGTATGTCAGAGCCTTTGCTCAATGACGTTAACTTGTATGGAAGAGGTCGAGAGTATCCACCAAGGATGTAAGACCTATCCGAGGTTATATGTTAGAGAATTTGCTCGATGACTTTAACCTGTGTGGAAGAGGTCGAGAGTATCCACCAAGGAGGTAAGACCTATCCGAGGTTGTATGTCAGAGTATTTTCTCGATGACGTTAACCTGTGTGGAAGAGGTCGAGTCGAATCCCCGTGGGATTGATTTTACCTTTATTGGGAGGGGATGAATGCCACGTGTATCCCGAATCAAGGGTGAAGAATGATCTATATTTAGACCGTTACTGCCTTTTTGAGGTTAAAATTAAGACCTTGCCCAATGAGTAGAAGTCCAGTAAGGGACTGTATAATGCTTAAAATTTATTGGAAGCATCTTTGTATTCATTGGAAGTTTCTTGAAATATCATCTTGATATTGAAAATATTGGAGGAATCTTCTTGGAGTCAAGTTTGCCCCTAGTCCACATCTAATTCCCATGAAATGGATGCAGCGATAGCTGATGTAAGGAAGTTGGCATGAATGATCTTTTGAGGTTGGAGCGAAAATTCCACCCAGTCGGGAACTACGTTCCCACAGACGGCGCCAAATTGTTGCCTCCAGGAGTATTCGCGGCAGTAGAGAAATATAAAGCTAAACATCTTAGCATTATACGAAGATCTGGCATGCAATTAGATAAAAGAGAGAGGGTGTAGTACTCATAAGAGACATCAGAATTTTTACATGGAAACCCCTGAAAGGGGGAAAAACTACGGGGCCTGGCCCAGTTTGAATGAATCCACTAGTATTTACAGTTAATCACAAATGAGGCCCTCCATTTGGGGGAAGGACTTGGCTTGATATAGCCAATATACATCATATAGAGTGCATAACATGGTTGGAATTAATATATACATGTTTGTTGGGTCGGCTGACCATAGTTGGCAAGCGACGGAGGTCAGAAGGATCGTAGTTGGCGGGAGATAGGGGCCAGAAAGACTGTTGTCTGGTGATGGAGGTCAGAAGGATTGTAGTTGACAGACGTTGCAGGTCAGGAAGATCGTAGTCAACTGGAGATGGGCGTCAGAAAGACCATAGACGTAAGGCGGTGGTCTGGTAGAAGTTCGAGCCTTAGGTGGTGGTTAGGCAGATGTTCCAGGTCTCAGGTGGTGGTCTGGCAGATGTCCGAGCCTTAGGTGTTGGTCCGGCAGAAGTCCGGGCCTTAGGTGGTGGTCCGGCGGAACTCAGAGCGTCAAGTGGTGGTCCGACGGAGCACAGGACGCTAGGTGGTGGTCCGGCGGGACTCAGGGCGTCAAGCGGTGGTTCGGCGGAACTTCGGCGGTGGTCGAGGAGGAGCAAGGAGGCAAGAACGATCTTCTTTCTCTTCCTTTTTCTCTCTTGGCTTCGATCCCGCCTTTCAAGAGGAAATGTGATTCTATTTATATAATTCTCGAGTGGCATGGCTTGTAAATAAGTGGAAGATCAAGGGTAAATTGGGAGTGGTTCGTATGGACGGTCGATCTTGATTTTTGCGATCATACATCATTCAATGGACCTTTGACTATCTTAATGATATCAGAATTTGATGATCTTAGGCTCATTAGTTTTGTCTGATCGAGCCGCTCGATTCGACTATAAGCATGTTATGATTGGAGATTGTTTGGTAACCCAAATTGTGGTTTGATCCTTTCAAAAGTGCTTCGAGTCTTTGATTTGGGCCCATTTGGGCTCGGATTGGGTCGATTTTGGTGTCGTCGGGTTTGTATTTCCGAGACGCTCAGTTCGACTATAAGTTTGTAGAATTTGGAGTTCAGTTGGTCACCAAATTAATTTTTGAAGTTTCCAACTTGATTTTGCTTCGAGATTCGTGCCTGACCAAGATAATTTTTTGATGATATCAATTATTATTATTATTATTATTATTATTATTATTATTATTATTATAAACCAATCATGTTGTATAATGTAAATTGTATTGTACATTGAAGCCTAATCTCAAACTAAACCATCCTTATAATATTATTTTCTCATTTAGATCAATTCAAATTTTAAAATATTCAAACTATATGATGCATATCGTAATGTGCAGTCACCTTTTTAAATTAATTTAATTAAATTGCATAAATTAAGAAGGTAATTAATACATATATGCCATAACTAATCATATAATATGATATGAATCATACTAGATGATTAAACAAAGATTAATTTTTATAATTTTTGGCTATTTAAAATAATTCTACTACGTGATATTTGGATCATACCATAAGATCGCCTTTAATTTTGTAAATTAGATTACTTTAGATGTTGTTCTATGGGCACTTAATAAATACCCTTCTAAAAACCGAAAAATGAATTAGTGATAGAAAAATAAAAAAGAGAGGTGTGCTTTGAGGGCAATTTACTTGTGTTTTTAATTTGAAGACCCTATGTGTGAAAATATTTTATAAACTTGTTCACTAATTAGTTATTTCCACATCTCTTCTATTTTATTTGATGCAGAATATCATCATCATCGTCAATATCATCTTAAAGTCTACTGAATCGTCATCATCCAAAAGTCTAGTATTTGTATACTACATATAACTATATTTTAGACATGTATATATAGGGCATTTTAATCATGAGTTATGGGCCTATATGTATTGGGTGTTATTGGACTTTTATATCATGATGCATGTTGAGCCTTTCTTATGTCATATTAGATAAAGGTTATTTATGTTATTAGGAATGGTAGTTGGTATGGTGATAGTTGTGGGTGGGGGGAATTGAAGGTACAAAAAAAGTAGTGTAGGTTTGAAATTGAAGGTAGGTTGCGGTAGTTTGATCTCTCCTCTCATTTCTATAAATAAAAGGAGGGGGGGGGGGGGGGGGGGGGGGGTGGTGGAATTGTTTTGGAATGAAAATTAGTTCAAGAATTATTTTATTTATCTTGTCATCTTTTACTCCCAACTGAATAACAACTTGAGTGTTTGAGTTCAAAAACCCTAGAGAACGACTTAAAAGAAAGGAATGATATCTTTGTGATGATTAACTGCTCATAGAGATCAACTTCAACTTATCCCTGCTTAAAACTAATTATTTTAAATCCATCATAGGTTAAATCATTCATATCTTTCATTTCTCCTTTGGTCATATAAAAGTTAGACTTTTAGTGTGGTTGACATGATAATAGCTTGAATCATCTTACCCTTAGAAAGTTCTTATTAATGTGTTTGCGCTCAATAATAGTTGTATGTTTATCATTATTCACTAATAAGGATTTCAACAATTATCAGTCCAATCATCAATGATTTTTTAATTTAATATTAAATTTCTCTTGTTCTACATCATATTTAGTATCAATGCAAGTATGTTTCCATTTTATTTTTTGCATTAGATTGTGTTAAATTCACTTAAAATAGCTTATCATTTTATTATCAAAATTAATTGAGAAATTATAAATCATTCATGTAATTATATTCAGTTTCATTACAATTGCATATCATCCAAAAAATTAATCTCATTGCAAATGCATATCATTAAAAAAAATCCTATTGCACCCAAATTTATTCACTTCCTATTTTATAGATAGCTCTTAGTATATTGGTCATATCTTTATCATCTTTTATCCAAAATTTTTATATGAGTTTCATCAACTATATGAGATGCTTTATCAAGGTTGTGAAAATTAGACCAGACGATTCAAAGGTTTGACAAGGATTGAATCAATGATATAATAAATATTAGTTTTATTTAAATATAATAATTAATATAATAATTACACAATAATTTCAAATATGTGATAAAAAAACTAGTCACGAAGGGGATATCTCATGGGGCATGTGACTATCTACTCAAACCAGTTCAATTGACGAAGCCAGTGAAGATGGAAAAGCATTAGATGGGTCTCATTTAGTTCTTATATGTTGTGTAATGGCTACCCCATGAGTTAATACAGATTAGAGGCATATGTCAATTTTTCATACTTATTTTAATAGTGGAGAAAAGATGTATAAATTGATAATTGATAATGGTAGTTGTAAGATTGTTAGCCACCTTCATTTTGTTTAGAATGAAGCTTGCCCCAAAGCTTTGCCTACATCTATAAAAGATTGCTTGGGTAGATATGACCTCCATCTCTCAATGTTATTTACTACTTGATGAACTAGGAGAATATACTAATAAAATTTGGTGAGATGTCCTTATTTTGGATGTTGCACACATACTTCTAAGAAGATCTTGGCCTTTAAATATGGATGCCATGAATTATAAATGTTCAAACATATATACCTTTCAGTTTTATAGTAAGTGAATTGCGTTAAATGCTACTAAGACTATAGAAAAGTGCTCCATAACAATCTCAGGATTCCTCTACACATACAAAAAAGAAACGCCTTCATAATATTATTAATAAATACAAATTTAAAAAGAAGGCTAATGAAAAAATCATCTTAGCCCTAGTTATCTTAACTATCATGAGCCAAACCACCACCAAATCTTGCCCACTTGAGAAAAAAACAACCTTTTTTTTCAGTTTCAAGATGTTTGGATTAAAAAATTTTCATGTGAGCTTCCCCTCATTGAGAAGCATCTAAAATGCCAATATGCCATAGAGTTGATTTATGGTCATCACTCAATAATTTGCCTCACCCCTTATGAACCCAAATGAATATGCAAATCTCAAAAGATAGGTTCATAACTTATTATTGAGATGTTTAATCACCATGCATAGAGCATGCCTTTTTTTTTTCTATTTTGAATATTCAATACCCTTCTTACCCCAAAGAAGGATGATACTTGGTGTATGTGCATTGATAGTTATGCAATCAATAAAATCAGTATTTAATAAATCTTTCTCATATCTTGACTTGATGACTTGTTAGAGATGATGAAAGGCACAAATTCTCCAAGATTGATTTCAAGAGTTGATATCATCAATAAGCATGTAAGAAGGTGATGAATGGAAGACATCCTTTAAGATGAAGGATGGTTTATACAAATAATATATTAATAATACCCTTTGACTTAACCAATGCAACAAGTACATTCAAGTGTTTGATGACTCATATTTTACATCCTTTATTTTTAATTGTGTATTTTGATGATATTCTAATTTTTATTCAAACTAGGATCGATCATGAACATCACTTATAATAAGTTTTTCAGTGTTTCACTAGGAAAAGCTATATATTCATTTGTAGAAGTGCTCATTTATAACACTTCAATGATTTTAGGATTATTAGTGATGATGTTTCTACTAACCCTGAGAAAGTTAGAGTCATTCAAGAGGTCTACACCAACCATAACGTTTGATGATTTTAGTATTCATGGGTTAGCTATATTTTCTCAGAGGTTTATCAATATATTTAGTACTATTATGACTCCAATCACCCACTATCATAAAAATGAATAATTTTATTAGACAAAGACAACTATTAAAGCCATTTATAAATTTAAGAAGCTTTTGACAAGTCCATTAGATTTGAAATTATCAAATTTCAATAAGGTTTTTCAGGTATCTTATGTTTCTTATAAGTGATATCGTTGGAGTCCTTAAGCACAAGTGTGATACAATTATTTTCTATCGTGAGAAATTAAATGATGCACATCAATGCTAGTCCATATATATTTGTGAGTTTTATGCCATCACAATACCTGATGTTATTGGAGACATTGTCTCCTTTCACAAGAACTTATACTCTAATCCGAGAATGAAGCTCTTAAATATCTCAATAATCAAAAGAAACTTACTTCTCATCAAGTAAAATGGGTTCAATTTCTTCAAGCATAAGTTTGATGCAGAGAATAAAGTTAGTGTTGCTCTAAGTGAGATATGCGCACTAATAATGACTATGAGCGTAAAGATCACTATATTTGATAAAATTAGGAGTAATTGCCCTAATTGCAAAAAAATTTCAACAAATTTTTTTGTCATTAAATTCCGATACACCTACTATTAATTTTGATTATCATATATGAGATGGCTATCTCTTTTAAAGAATGCATCTATGTATGCTTGATTCTTCTCTATGAGATTTTTTCATTGAGAAAATGCATTCGAGAGGTGTGCCTGGTCACTTTGGTCATGATAAAATAACAGTCATGATAGAAGATAGATTCAATTAGTCGAGGCTTAAAAGAGATAAAGATCTTATTGTTTCTCATTATCATACCTACTATATGGCAATGAATGTAAAATATAACTCTATTTTATACATGCCACTTCGAATCCCCCAAAAGTTTAAGAAAATTTAGCATGGGATTTATCCTAGGAATGCCCTATAATGTAAAATGCTTTGACTCTATCTTATTACACTACCAAAAATGATGATTTTCGCAGCACTTTTTTTGACCTATTCCGGCGGTTATAACTACTACTAATTTATTTGTAGCGGTTTTTGAACCGCTACACGCCCGCTGTGTTTGCAATGCGCTGCAAAGGCATTCCGCAGCAGTTCAGGGAACGGCGGGGTAGAGTTTACGTAGTGCATCTTACGGCAGCGGTTATAACCTCCACACCCTCAAAGATTATACTTATAGTTTATATTTTCTTGGTTGTAGTTTTTTCAGCCAACCAGACATTATTAGTAATCATCGAAACTTTAGCCTCCTTTAGTCTTAAATGTTTATTCAATAATCACTTTGCTCAGTGGAGGACCCAACTTCTATTGACATTATTCCTTAGAGTATGCCTTCAGTCCTCAAAGATGTTTTCTCTATCAATATAGAACCCTCCATTGATAGAGAAGCTCTACACCTTGTTGTATTCCCATATTTCTTTTTGAGTTTATTAGTCACCAAAAAACTAAAAAGTTAATCATTAGAGAAAATGAGAGTTCAAAGACAACTTCAAGGAAAATGGTATTAGAGGAAGTATTGTTTTTTTTTAAAAGGAGGGTCAATTGACTTGTTTTTAGATACACTAAATTTGTTGTGCCAAGATGAAGTTGAAGATTTGGACTTCATGAACAGCAAAAACTCTAGATCTTGCTCATATCACTCTAGCTAAATTATACTCAATGAAAATTTTGTTTCTAATTACTTCTCAATTACTTAAAAGAGATGAGTGGTTTCTAGAATTGATGTATAGTTTAATCATCTTAGTTTGGTTGATCAAGCCATTTTGAGAGAATAAATCATGTTTAACAAGTTGATTTAACTTTTTGCATACAAGAAGTTAATCAAATCCATGAGCTACTCAAAATTTAATGCCATATGTCCTACACCATGTTAAACATACTTGATATAAAGAACTAAACTGGTAAACTCACCCAAAGAACTCAATCACATTCCCCTAGCTCTCTTTATTGAACTATGATCTCACTTTAGAAGAAACCACAAAGTGTTTGCTACTAGAAATTAAAAAAAATAAAATTTATATCCATTCATGAATATATAAAAAAAATAAAATTTATATCCAAAATAAAAAAAAAACCTAGGTTAGGGGACAAACCGATCGGGAGCAGGAAACCGGAGGAGCTGGACACGGGCGGACGACCGAACTTCTGCCTTTGACGCCGACGACCGGACGACCATACCTCTTTGACGCGGACGACCGATCAACGGAGGAGGAGGGAGCGGGAGCACGGAGCTAGAACGGAGGAGGAGAAGGGGCGCGCGGGATCAAATAAAGGGAAAGAAGAATCGCAAGATGATGTCCAGCTAGCTAGGTTATGGCGGTGAAAGCGCTTGTTCTTCTAGCAGTTATAAACGCTGCTAATACTAGGTTTTGCCAGCGGTTTTCAAACCGCCCATAATAAGTGCTGCGAAAGACTACGTTTTTTGGTAGTGGTAGTCATTGATCACTTTCTAAGATGGCATATTTCATTTCTATTATACGATGTTGAATGCATTACATATGGCATGTTTATTCTTATAGGAGATAATATGTTTACATGGCCTTCCCTAGACAATTATCTCTCATCAGAATGTGAGATTTATGAGCAGCTATTGAAAAATCATATGAAAGAAACTTGGCAATAAACTTCAATTTTTTATAGCTCATCATCCTCAAATTGTTGGCTAGACAAAAAGTTTTCAATAGAAGCTTAAGAGAATTACTTAGGTGTTTAGTGATTGATCAAGTTACTAGTTGAGAAGATGTTCTCCTTACCACTAAATTTACCTACAATAGTTTTATTAATAAGCCAGTCTGCATGAGCCCTTTTGATGTCATTATTAGTTATAAACCAAGAAAACCAATTAATCTCATTGACTTGCCTCTTTCATGTTGGTCTTGTGTATTTGCAACCTCATTTGCACAAAACATGCATGATTTACATCAAAAAAATTAACAAGCACTTTGAGTTATGATAAATATAAAGCTAATGTTGATGCATATAGATGATATGTAGAATTTAATTAGGAAGACTTTGTTTTAGTTAAAGTTAAATCTGAGATATTTCCAAATAGAATTATTAAAAAGTCAACTCTCATAATCCCAAAATATATTTCTATCTTACTTGGCCCAATTTAGGATAACTTGGTCTAGATAGAATAATAAACATGATTAATTTTCTAAGAATATCATGAACTTGCCCAAATAGTTGTAAACTTGATTAAATCATGGTGAATTCAATCACACATTTCGAGTCAGGTCGATGATTTTCTTCAGACACATAGGCGACTTCCTTCAAGCAAGTCAGTGGCATCCTTCAATGAAGACAACAACTTCAATCAAGTCAGCAACTTCATCCAATAAGTTAACAATTTAAACAAATAAACTAATGGTCTTGATCATTATAAATGTCTGACAAACTAGTCAATATTTACTCTAATATAATTAGGCTACACAACAGAGATATTTTAAAGCAAAGAATCATGATGTGTTACTATTTTTGTTATTCAGCTCAATATGTAGTCTTTATCTAGCGTCAATCTATCAAAATCTATAAATAGGGAGTCAATTGTCAATAATTGAGCTTAGGCTATGCAATATTTAGTGCTCAGACTTATTCTAGAAAAATCCCAACCTCTCTCACTAGAAATCTTAATCTCTCTTTCACTTCATGTTCTCCTCAATGAATGCATATTAGTAAAGTTTATATATAATTCATAAACAGCTCTAGAGTCAACAGAAAATATATCATCTAATATTTTAAATCATATGTAAATAACTCAATAAATTCAATAAAACAAGAAGAAATTAAAATTTATTTAATATAATATAATTGTTTCATTAACCCTAATTATTATAAAGTTATCATAATTTTTAAATATATCAAAGAATGTTTTTTAACATAAATATGTTATAAAAATATATATCATCAAAATAAAAAAAAAATTCATAGACCTATGATAAAAATTCATTAAACATAAACAAATTATCTTTATGACCAATATGTAAATAAAAATTTAATGATATAATTATAAAACATAAACTCACAAAACTTTTTTAATATTATTAACAATCAATTTCAAGTTGAAATAATTTGTTAGCACATGATTATTAATTATTATAGTTTATACAAATAATAAATTAGCACAATTTTAAAGAAATCAAAATTATTTCCCAAAATTTATGATGATGAAGAGGATTGGATAAGTTACCCTAAATTTTAGAAATAGTTTTGTTGAAAGAAGTGAAAAACCTAATATTTTATAGCCCTTTCAAGAGTAACAATTGGGATCCCAATGGAAATGCTGTAAAGGTGCAGAAGAGAAGAATTTGAGATTGGCACAAGAAAAGAACTATTGGAAAATAGAAAAGACATCATGCCTAATAATAGGCTTACAATAGCCCAATCCCCACTTTGATAAAATTCAACAGTGAAACAATCAGCACCAATATTGGAATTTCTTCCCAAACCAAAAATGAGAAGTTTCATCCCCTTAGAAAGAAAGCCATATGGAAGACTGATTAAACTCTAAGAAAATAATCTGAAGAATTATAGACTAATCATAATCAATTAAGTAATAGTCGGCCTTAGATAAGAGGTTGGAGTAATATTAGATAGAAGATTCATTTCTGTTTTTCAGGATCAAAGATCTCAACACTGTAACTATTCTTAGGTTTCGTTTGGAATATCTTTCTCACTATTTTATTAAACAGTTTTTTAATACAAAAATTTTTTTAAATTAGAATTTTTATACTAAAAAACTGCTTCATAAAACAACAGAAAATATTAGGAATATTTTATTATTCGATTTCAATTCTAAGATATCAAATGATCTATTTAAGGCAAATATGATTTTTTATAAATGTTGTTACAAAGATATTATGAGGAAATTTTTTTTTCTGAAACTATTATAAATATTTTTCTTTTTAAAAAAGAATAGACAATTTTATTATAATTATCACACTCTGACAATTCTAATTGTAAAAAAATAACTTTCAACCATCAAAACTTTTTAAAATAGTAAATAGAATAATAGTCATACAAAAATATGAAATTGATCTAAAAATCAAAATATTAAAAAAATAACTGCAAACAAACCCATCATCTTCAACTTTTTCATTGATTCAAACATGTTAACCAACCATCTAATAATTCCAAAGTTTGAGGACAATTTTCAATCTTGTGCTCTTTTGCCTACTTTATAGACATCAAATCCCTCAACCGAAAGATTCCAGTTAGATTTAGGCTTCATTTAGGGTAGCTTTTTCGCTACTTTCTAAAATAATTTTTTAGTATAATTTTTTTTTTTGAATTATAAATTTTTGTACTAAAAATTCGCTTTAAAAAACAGTACGAAATTTATCCCAAACGAAGTTCTTATAGCCAAAAAAAGTGATAAAAAATCATCCCAAATACAACTTTAGATCACTATTTATTTCCTATTTTTAAGAAAATTTTATACTAAAATGTAGCTTTACAAAACAATAAAAATATTATTCCAAACAAAACCTTAATAATTTGAAGAATCCCTCCAGAGTTCAGGAGTTACTCTTGGTTTAGCTGAACCACCTTTGAACACAACTAATAATAATAATAATAATAATAAATCAAACAACATCCAAAACTAGCCTGATTCAAAACTGAACCAAGACTGAAATGACCAGCATGTTTAGAGACAATTATAAGCTGTAAATACTTGGCTACAATTTATTTAAATTACTTAGCATATTGATATATTATACAAGTAAAACTAGATACTTAAAGGTGATTTGCCTATTTGTCTTCCCATTCTTTATGAGTAAATTAAAGAATAAAATTTTAAAATAGATACGATTAAAAAATAAATAAATTACTTGAATATAAAAAAAATTAAAAAATAATTAAAGTCGTCTATTTAATGGACAGCTTATTGTTGATTTAGCATACCAGTCTAGTCAACTCTGATCGTAGCAAGTTGCCCTTTTTAACAAACGACTTGCTACAATAAAAAATACTTTTTTAATTTCATTTAATAAACGGGTTAGATTCGAGTTCTAATTTCTGACATGTTTGAAAAATCGGATACTGTCTGGGTCAACCCAGAAATGACCCACATGCAGCCCCGCATATCCCGCTAGCACCGCATCATGCTCACGGCTGTCCTGCGGCCTGCCTCGCCCCCGGCCCCCTGTGCTCAAGCTGAAAATCTCGCACCCATGCTCGCTAACTATTTTGACACCCATAATTAAGAGTGGATCCCATCACACTCCTCTATGATGCAGCATACTTGATGGGTTTTTAGATTCTTTTTTTGCTATTTTGTTTTATATTTTTGTACTTTGGTTTCATTGATGTGATTAGGTGATAAAATGATGTAATAAAAAAGATCATGTAATTATGCAAAATTTGACCTAGCAATATAGCTAAATACAGTCTACCTAAGCCGCCTAAACAAGCAAGTTAAAGGTAATATCTTCCCCCTCATAATTGCCACCTCACTAAGTCAAGACAATGGCCAGCCACTCCTCATTGAAGCTCTCATATTGGTGATGGCCCAACTTCCAATTTTCATCAGCTCACCACATGCTAAGCACAATAAGTCGAGCCCTTGCCTCATCTTAAGCCCCACACATCACCCTACAACCTCCACTTTACTTAACCTCAACGCAAACTAGACTAACATCATTTGAACCTATCAGCCACTGCTAAAAATTTACCTTTCCCCTTTCCAAATTCTTCTTCACCCAAAATAAGGGGCAAAGCCTAAATTTTTTCTTAATGGGGGCATAAATTGACAGTTTAAAAAATAAGTTGACTTTATTCATCCATACTGAGGTTTAAAATTGTGCAATAGGGTACTGGGGTATTTTTTATTCGTGAGACGAGACATAAGCCTCAAAATCAAAAAATAGCATAAAGTTAAAATAAATGTTTAAAATGATTTTTTATATAATACCCAAATAATATGTTAAAGAATGACATATTAAATTTCCATTCGAACTGTGAAGTAATAAATTTATATATATATAATAAAGACATTAAGTGACAAATAATATATTAGTTGAAATAGAATTAAAATCTAAATATTACAAGAGCAAAATAATATTAAATATAGGAATTACATAAATTATCATATAACATCAAGTTCAACTCCAATTTCCTTCTCTTTTAGTTCCCTACTCATTGACATTTAATTTCTAATAAAAGCTGAAATAGTTTGCAATAACTCATAAATCATCTACATTGTCATTATTGATGATGTATTTATTTGAGTCATTGTCATAACAAATTGGTCTCTCCCCTGTCTCATCCTATAGAACTCAATGCCTCACAATCTGCTTCTTCATTTATTTCAAGAGAAAATGACAAAAATAATTCATTGACTCTTTATGAAAGACAAAAATAATCTCTAACTATATGAAAGGATAATTTTGGTCCCTTAACTCATTAAAGAGGAAACAAAATAGTCCCACCATGAGACTATTTTAATTCCTTTTTAAAACATTGAGGGATCAAAATAGCCATTTATAATAGTTGAGGATCATTTTGATACTTTATAAAAAGTAAATGAATCATTTTGATCATTTTCTCTTAATTTTAGTTATCTTACTCTTTCATAAATATTTCTCATCAACATTAAGATGAGATTAATACTCTAAAATTTTGAAATGGAGGAGGAGTTGATAGTGTGTAGCTTTCAAGTGTCCCCAGTGGTGACTATGATGGTGGTGGCTACGAGGGTAACATGCTAGAGGTCAAGATATTCGAGAGGAAGTTCCTGCAGCTCGAGGGTGCATAAAGACGTAATTTATTTAGGGCTTTAGTTTAAGATTTAAGTTAGTTTTAATAAAAAAATATATAAATAGAATAAATCTACAAATGATCTCTTTGAATTTTTATTTTTTAAAATTGATACATAATCATTACATTTAATGCTGACTCATTTAAAATTAGTTTATATATATATATATATATATATATATATATAAATTGACTCAAAATTATTGTTTTACTAATTCAATTTAAGTCAAACATAATTTATGAATTTAAAATTTAAGTAGGCCTCCTCAAACTCACCACCCCTTTTATACTTTTATATAATGGAAACAGCTCTTATAATTATACATTCATTAAATACAAAATGACCTTAGAACATAATAGTACATTAAGTTTCTAATTTACTTTTCAAATAAATTACATTTGTATAAGATACTGCACAGAGCAGCATTGAAGTGGATGACCTTTTTGGTCTTTAGCAGTAGTGCAGTCACCAGTGACAGCAACATGAGCTAGGTCCACATGGGAGACTGCAAGTGAGGTACAGCCCCAATGCCCCTACTGTAGAACTGCCTATCCCCAAAGCTACATCAATTAGCCTTATTGCAACGTTACTATGCTATAAAAAAGCCTCATCCCCATCTTTCGATGAAAAGTCCATCTCTGTCCTCCATCAATTGGTATTATAGCTCAACCTTGGAGAGAGCAAGGAACAACGAGAATGAGAATGGACACCCTATCGCCTAGAAAACTTTAAATGCATCTCCAATATATACAATGCAAACATGAATTTTAAATTTGAGCATCACAGTCATCCTCTTAGCAACCTTGTTGTTCCAACTAGCTCTCATGAGCAAAGAAATGGTGGCTCATGGAACTAATCAATAAATTATTCTTAAAGCACTGATGTGATCCAATAATTCAACAAATCATATTTTGGGATGAAACAAGAGAGAAAAAACTCATAGGCTAAACCACTTTCCCCATAGACATATCTATCATAGGCAATGCCTGGGCTTTTACAATAGAAATCCTAAAGTCGCATAGTCCTCTCAAATTTAAGTGCCCATCATAGGGCTACAACTGAGTCAGGCCGACTCGCGAGTAGCTCAGACTCGACTCGTTAACGAGCTCGCAAGTCGAGCACAAGCAGGATTTCGAGCTCGTTGAGCTTATCGAGCTCAAGTTCGAACAACCATCTGCTCGACTCGATTACTCGTTGAGCAGCTCGCGAAAAGCAGAACGACAGGAGGAAAAAGGCAGAACGGCATGGGAGGAAGGCGGAAAGGCAGGCAAAGCTCATTCTGCGTGCAAACTGCGGCGGGGAGTGAATCGGAGCTGCTGCGCGTGCGAACTGCATTCATGATGGAAGAGGCGGAAACGTGGGGGCGAATCTGAAGCGGGCACCTACAAACCACATTTGCGGCGGAAGAGATCCGCTCGACGAGCCAAATTTTTGTGGCAAGTCAAGCTCGAGATTTGGCTCATGAGTCGAGCTCGAGTTAGACTTGACTTGAGTTTGACTCGACTCGTTTGCACCCCTAGTCCCTCATTTAATAGCTACAATGCACTCCTAGGTCTTATATAACATCTAATAGAATCCGAAGATATTATGGCATTATACATAATGTAAGATGCTATCAATAGATAGTTTTTAAAACAATGCTAAATGATTATTCTACTATAATGTGGTTATCCAAACATCCTTGGGGAAGCATCATGTCCTTCAATGATTTTCAATGATAGTTTTCCATCTAATTTTCAAGCATTCAAAGGCCACAGAGAATTTTGAATACACTACTATGCATCAAAAAAGGTGAGAATGAATAACTCAGAAGCTATATATATTTAGATTCACTTGAGTAACTCATGAGGTCAAAGATTTAGATAGATATGACAATAGTTTCATTGGTTATTGAGTAAAGTTGAGCCTGCTCAATTATTTTGTTTTGAAAATCCTCAAAACAAGATAGCCAAGCTACTTCAAAAGGCAGCCAAATATATAAATGCTAAGAGATCCTAGTAATATCAACTCCAACCACACAAAAAACCTCGATTAGTCCTTCACAAGAAGCACACCAAAGGAATTTGCACTAACTCGAATATAATGGTACTAAGTTTGATAGCTATGCCTAATAAAGTTAAATGCATCCAGTATAACAACTGCAAGGACCTGGCATTTAATGAAGGATATATCTCATCTTCTTGAAACTGTTCGTTTCGAGATGCATGAATTTATGATTATATTCATCATTCTTATACAACTAACAGCTATCTTTTCTAGGGCTAGTGAAAGATCTAAAAAAATCACTTCTTAATCTCAATAACTCACCTTTATAGAGCAGAAACTTTGTCAACAGTCATCCAAGAATCCATCTCGCATATATCATATTTAAGATGATAGATCTACTCTACAGAGTGCTTCAAAGAAGAGTTACTTATTTACAACTTCTACGATTATTTTCAAGCTTTAAAGAGAAGTCTCACACACACACACATAAGCCTTTCAAGGGTTTTATCTTGAGGAGTCATATTTGCAATCAAAAAGAAACAAGTGTTTATCAAATGCTGGTGCAACAAACAAAAATCTTATGTTCAGAAAATGGCTCCAAAGCTTCATAATATTTGTTTAAATGAATTACATCGACAACTCTTATTCCTATGATGTTTAAAGAGAGATCAAAGAATGGAATACTATGGGGCATGCATATCTAGCTTAGCAGCTCTCGTTCCACTGAAGCTCATCTTCATTCTTATCTAATAGGAAATCTGAAGGGTTACAAGAACCACTCAATTCAACAACTTCCATCATTATCATAGATGACTTAAATTGTTTTAAGGCACAATTTCTTGACAACGTTCTTCTTTCTCAATAGAGTATGTCTCTTTAATGCTTTCTTGTAAAAATGGGAAGACATAGACTATCCAACATTAGCGTCTTCTACCATAAAAAAGACTGATTATTCAAACAGAATTCATCCATAATAAAATAGGTGAAATTTTGGAGAAGATTACTCCAAGTTAAAAACTTCTTTTCAGAACCTTTTGGATAACGAATAGGGTAATGATCTCAAAGGCCATCTGAGGAAAAAAAACAAATGAAAGAAGAAGAGCTCAAAGGGTTAAAGAAATTGTAAGTTTGAAAGAATAATGTAGGTTCGAAGGAAGGAAATTACTTCATAGACAAGGCAATTTGCAATAATTGGCACATTACAGAAGCTAAAGCGTCCTTGAAGGCCATTACTAAGTGGATTATGCTTGTTCACGATTGTGACAACCATGGTTCATTGTTGTCACTCCCTTCTAGCAACAGCTTTGAAAAGATGATTCATTTACTGACATATGCATTAAGATCCATTTAGAGCGATGCTGAGCTTGTTGAGGCAAGCTTTTCTTTTCGATGCTTAACCTTCTACTATTAGAGTGAAAGTAGAGTTGATAAAACAAAAAAAAAAAACAAGAGGGATAGAGGTCAGGAAAGATGGGGAGTTAAACAAATGTAGTTTTACTTTATATTTATCATTATAAAAAGTTCTCAAAGTTAGTAAACTAATGAGGGTGATTTATCTTTCTACTATTGACAATCAAATTAGAGCTATACATAAATCCTGCACTTGTTATTTTCCAGAAGGTGTAGAAGTGGAAAAACTTGAATGAGACTATGTAGCTGATTCGTTCTTGGATGATCCATTTAGCTGATCCATTCGAATGAAAACCACTAGTCTTCTCCACTCGAAATTCTTATGTCAAAAACCGAGATATTAAATCAGCTCACTAACATAATACCTAGTATTAACTACAGATAAACTGAGACAAATTAGTTGTCAAGACAATTAATCATACGACAACAATTTATCATAAAAGTGCAATCATTGCTACTCCTAATCAATAACAAAAGAAAAAATCATGTGTATACCCACATATATCTTCACAGATATTTGACAGGTAATCAGCAGGTCATGACAAAAGAACTCACCCTCAAGGGGGCCTCATAGAAAGAACTCACCTAAAAATTTGAGAGGCCCCACTCGCCCTAAGCTGCCAAAGAGCTTGCCCTTTTACTGGGTGGATTGAAGATTCCTCATCAAGCTAGCAATTCAGCACCCGCCACATACCTGGATCGCCATCTTAGTTACTTTCTCTATCAGAACGATCATTTTTATGCAAGCTCACCAAGCTCAGCTACATCAAAGTTCCTATTCAAGAGACTCTCAATTCATCTACCCACGACCATCCAACTTGAGGCATCTTTCTTCCCGCGACAATATCTCAATCGCCACTCTCTTCTCAGGCAATCTGAGATCCATCACACAAGTCGTCAGCAATACCAACAAGCTTGTTGTTTGAAGTTCCCCTCATCTCAGCGCTCGCTCACATACTCACCCAAGTCTAATCGCCTACTAAACACTATTGATCTCGCCCAGAGACAACTTGTCAGAGCCCTTCGAACCTCACCCTCTTTCAACCAGTCAAAATATGACACATGTCTCGGATAATCTGTGTAGCGTTGTATCTTCCCCCTTTTGGTGTAAACTTTATAGTAGCCCTAAGAACCCTATAAGTAAGAGGTGATAAGGAATAATCGGGGACTTTTGACTGATTTTAGTGAATCATCTGCTAGCTTGAGATTTATAGTTTCTTGAGCATTCTACATGCCTGCTCTTCCTCTAGCTCTACTATCCACTCTCCATTCTCACCCATTTTTCAATTTACTCACCAGGTTGGCATACCAGTGCAGTTGGGTGTCATCCCTAGATAAATTTGAATCCAAAAGCTTGATCATTAAAAAGCACAACAATCGGTAAAGCAACAATTTAAAACTTCTTATAACACCTCTTTGAGATGCCATAAATCCAAAATGGAGAGAAATCTAGGGGATCTTTCTTCCTGGGCTTTAAATTCTACTCACTACCTAGACTAAGTATAACGTGGTCTTCAAATAGTGAAAGCTTTTACTCCAACTTCACAAGGAATGTTAGTCACAAAACAAAATTATTTCGCTCATCTCTATATTGTGACTATTTTGTGATTCTTCCCATCGATTAGAGTATCTTGCACAAGTATTCACAAAATTTTTAAACCCAAATGGGCAAAATCAATTGTCCGCAAATACGCTTACACTTTCAAAATTAATCTAGCTGCACTTAGTAGCTGTTGAATTAGTTGTGCTAATTAATTATCTCAGTTGAATTAGAATAGTGAAGCATGCTTTGTAATATTTCAAATAACCTGACAGTTGGTTTTGTTAATTGGAGTTTACATAAGGTATAGTGAGCTTTAAGTCATATGCGTGTGCGTGAGATGCAGTTTTCAATATCCACTTCTGTTTAATGGTCTTTTGAGTTGCACTCACACCTTGCTTTCCTTCTGCGCTGTTTTCAATGCTTGTATGCTTATTCACCACTTCAACTGCAGTTTTAAATGGGCGAAACCCAGAGTTCAAGACTTTTAAGGTATATAACAATGACCTCATAGTATTAAGATAATCTAGAGTTTGCTCATAAGAATTGGATATTTAGATTACACCAAGCTAACTAAGACTTCGAATAAAATGATTTGAGGCCATCCAAGTCAAGCAATTATAATTTTATATAGAAACTCAAATTAATAACATTTATAAAACTGAAGCAAAAGTTCAAAAGTGTTGTACTAACTCTAATGCTGAAAGATATTCTACATGAAAATGCTGCACATTGCATAGATTACTAAAGAGAGGAAGAGAGGCCTTATAATTCAACAGCAAGTACTTCAGCTATCAGTTTCTGAATCAAGAATTGGGAGGATGTTGAAAGCTGACGAACCAAGATGAACTCCTCGAACTACCCCGTCATAACCAACCTTAATCCTATGACAGAGTAGCAAAACAGCATCCCATAATGCAGTTCTTCCCTGAAAAAAACCACCAAAAATTTATAAGTCCTAAAATGACATTGGAATCCATATTTAAACACCTTCTATAATTTGATGGAGAGGGTTCCATTGATGCCTAAGCATAAGATGAGTTTATTTAACAACATCGAACTAACATATATATGCTACACGTCACAGTTTTAACCATTAAATAGCTTGAAAAACCTAAGATGTCAAAATCATGTGATGGGCTCATGCGAGCAAAAATTAAAAAGGAATAGATTTTCACGACTATACTACTAAAAATATTTAATTTTACTCAAATACTACTCAATTCTTCTAAAATACTACCATACCATCTCATTCCTTTTAAACCTTGCTAATATATAACTTAAGATTTATTGTTTGTGTTTCTTACCAGCTTGCTTCGAGAAAAGCAGGTGCAATATTTTTATGATGTGTTTGGGTATATGATTTTTGCCTGCATTATGGAAAGCACAGGACAAAAAATGCTTTCAAAAGCGGCGGTCCCACAAACATTTGTGCTTCTGGAAGCAACTTTCTACAAAAGCAACAGTATAAACGAACAAACAAAGCCTTAGTATAAACCTTTTAACCATATATGAGTCAGACTTAAGAAAACTTACAATACATTGTATTAAATCATGATATCTTAAACACTAACTATTTTCCAAGCTATTTCCAAACTCGTTACCCAACTGGATCGTCTATCATGCGAATTTGTATAGTCATCTATGATGATACTCCATAATGATGAAGTATATTGTATTGGGCACATGTTGGAATAACCTTAGGCCATCTTTTGAGGAAGAAAATTCTAACGTATAAGCAAGCACATGGAATATATCAAAATTATTTTTCATTTCAATGTATAATAAATTTAGTATGATAATATAATGTCATTAACTTGTATTAAAATATAATTTATTCTTGTCTTAATGGATAATTCCATAGGTAATCTAAAGATTATTTTCTTAAAATATAAGAGAATATTCATTTTGAGTTTACTTTTTTTATTTTAGATTAACACCAATTAATAAGGTGGCACAACGACGAGGGTTAATAGGCTAGGATGGTATACTAGTAATACTAGAGAATTGGATGATATACAAAGAAATATGATTAGTTAGGATGTTCGTAAGGTTGATCATGCCAGGATAGCATTCCGATTGCCTTGACTTTTGGTCGTCACATTTATGCAAGATACTGAGATTTGCCATCCTAGAAAAGTTAACTTTCAACAATATATAAAATAAAATAAAATAAATGAAGGAATAAAAAAAGTTTTTCTACCAAAAGAACTCCCCAGGCGGAAGTGGTGGAACTGGAGGAAAGAGTAAAAAGAATGTGAGCCCTTTAGCAAATTCAAAATTCAAGTCTCCCGATGTGGGAGCATATTAGGACTAGTACCAAGGCCTCCCAAAAAAAGGCAAAAAGCTTTCCATGATGCCTTTAACTAGGGCTGCAAGCGAACCAAACATTCGACGAGCTACTCGTTGCTCAGTTCGATTAAAGCTCGTTTGTGATCGTTTAATTAACTAAACAAACAAACTTGAACAACATTTTAAATACTCGATCTTTAAATCAACAAGCTTGAACACTAATGTGTTCGGTTCATTTATGTTCACGAACAACATCATTTGAAGCTCGTGAACAAGGTTGATAATTACCAATAGAATGAATTTATTCATGAACAAGAGACATTTCATATTTGTCCATGTTTGCTAGATTGTTTGTTTAAGATGTTCATGAACAAATTTAAGGTTTATTTGTTTAATAGATTGTTTGCTAAATATGTTTACGAACATAGCTCGTTAAGGTTTGTTTGTTTAAAGTTCGATAAGCACTAAACGAACCAAACATGAACTGAACATGAACCAAACATGAACACCGATAAATTAAACGAACCAAACATGAACACAAACAATAAAGCTCGAATCAAACATGAACCAAACTTGAACAATGTAATAATAAACGAACGCAAACATGAACACTCACATACTCCGCTCGGCTTGGTTTGTTTGCAACCCTACCTTTAACTTCATATTTTCCATTGATTTGTATCTCCATACGGCAGCTTAGTTTGATTTTAAGCAAGTGATAACCATTAAATTTCAAAATGAGATGAAGCAGCAACAACAACAACAATAACAATAAGCCTTTATCCAACTATATGGGATCAGCTATATGAATCATTTTCTCCATTGTTTCTTGTTAAGGGTCAAATTCTCATTTAAATCTAATAAAGAAAGGTCATTTCTAATATGTTCTAACCAAGTCTTTTTAGATCCACCTCTACGTTTCTTAACATAAGCTAAATCTAATAGATCTACTCTCCTAACCAGGTCATCAAAAGGCCTCTGTTTTATGTGACCAAACCATGTAAATCGACTCTCTCTAATCTTATCTTCTACTGGAGCTACTCCAACATTTTCATATATATGCTTGTTTCATATCCGCTCTAAGATTAAAGTCACTCATCCACCTTAGTATCCTCGTCTCTGCAACACTTAACTTAATATCATGCTTCTCTTTTAATGACCAACATTCTACACCATAAAACATTGCAGGTCTCACTAGCATCTTATAGAATTTTCCCTTAAGTTTAAGGGGGGTTTTTCTATCACACAACAAGCCCGATGCTTTCCTCCACTTCAACCATCCAACTTGAATTCAACTAATAATATACCCATCTATTTCATCTTCACTCTGAACAATAGACCCAAGATATCTAAAATGTGTACCCTTATTAATGACTTGATCGCCCAAAGTCACAATCCCCCCACTAGATCTATTACTACAAAAATTACACTCCATATATTCGATTTTAGATCTACTGAAATAAGAACCTTTAGACTCTAAGATTAACCTCTATAATTCAAGTTTACCTTCAACTCCCTCTCTAGTCTTATCAACAAGAATATCCTCAGCAAAAAACATACACCATGGTACAACCTCTTGCAAATGTCTAGTGAGAACATCCATAACTAAAGCAAAAAGATATGAGCTTAAGGCTAAACCTTGATGTAATCCAACTAAAATAGAAAAATACTTGGTCAAACAACCTTGTGTTTGAACACAAGTAACAGCTCCTGCATACATATCCATAATAACTTAAATATAAGCATCATTAACCCCTTTCTTTTCTAGAACTCTCCATAGCAGTTCTCTTGGAACTTTATCATATGATTTCTCTAAATCAATAAATATCATATGTAGATCCTCCTTATTTTCTCAGTACTTCTCCATCAAACCTCTCAATAAATGTATAGCTTTTATAGTAAACCTACCCGGCATGAATCCAAATTGATTTTGAGAAATATTAGTATCACGTCTTAACCTATGCTCCATAACTCTCTACCATAGTTTTAAAGTATGGCACATTAACTTAATTCCTCTATAATTCACACGATCTTGTGCATCACCTTTACTCTTAAGAAATAGGAACTAACACACTCATTCTCCACTCATCTGGCATCTATTTAGTCTTCAAAATAATATAAAAAGTTTAGTAAGCCATGAAATTCCATCATCTCCTAAGCATTTCCACATCTCTGAATATCATCAGGTCCAACAGCTTTTCCACACTTCATTTTCTTTAAAGCCTCTTTAATTTCGATTTACTAATATGCCGATAACAATAAAATTTTTATTTTCATTTAGGGTGCTAAGGTCACAAAGCCAATCGTATTCTCACAATATTCATTGAAAAGTTTAGCAAAATATCTTATCCACTTTTGTTGAATATCCTCTTCTAATAAAAGCACTTTTTGATTTTCATCCTTAATATAATTCATTTGAACTAAATCTTTACTACTCCTATGTCTTTGTTTGGCTAACTTATACATATATCTTTCGTCATCTTTAGTATCTAATCTATTATATAAATCATTAAAAGTTAAAACCTTTGCATTGCATATTACTTTCTTAGACTCCTTACGGCCTCTTTATATCTTTCCCAATTATCAGAATTTATACAAATAAACCAATTTTTATAACAACGCTTCTTATTTTTGCTCTTTTCTTGCACATTTTACTTTCACCACCAAATATTTTTACTATTATAACTTTTTCATTTGATACTCCAAGCACATCCTTTGCAATATTCTTAATATCATTAACTAATCTTTTCCCACATGACATTAGCTTCCTCATGCATAGACAAAATCTTAAGATCTAGAATCTTACTCTCAAAAATATTTTTATTAATATTCTTTAAATGCCTCAATCTAATCCTAGAACAATATTTTACTTTATTTTTTATATTTTTCCCTTTCATCTTAAAGTCTAAAACTTATAAGCGTTGTTAGGTACATAAACTGTCACTCGGGATAACTTTACAATCCTTGCAATCTAAACAATCTATTTTTCTTATAAGAAAATAATCGATCTGAGTTTCACTATATCCATTCTTATAAGTGATGAGATGCTCATCTTTTTTCTTAAATAAGATATTAGCAATTACAAAATCATAAGCTATAGCAAAATTTAATATGATCTTACCACCTTCATTAATCGCTCCACCATAAATGTTTTTAAAATTATCTACCTTTCTATGAACATGGCCATTTAAATCTCCTCCAATAAAAACTTTGTTTTGAAAAGGTATCTTTTGTACTAATTCTTCTAGGCCGTTCCAAAATTTTAATTTTAAATATATATCCAAACTTACTTGAGTAACATAAACACTTATAATATTAATAATCTTAGCATCAACAACAATTTTTAAATCTATAATTATATCTCCAATTCTATTAATTTTTATAACATTATCATTTAAACTCTTTATCTATAATGACACCTACAACATTTCTAGTACAACTCCTACCAGAATACCATAGTTTAAATATTAAACTATCAATCTCCTTAGTTTTCTCTCCAACACATTTAGTTTTTTGAATACATAAAATATTTATCTTCCTATGAATCATAATATTTATTAATTCTATTAATTTGCCTATAAGAGAACCTATCCTCTAAGTTCCTATCTTAATTTTAGTTTCATGGAATAGCTTCTTTGCCCATATCTGTCCATGATATGGGAACTCTTATCTATTTAAGAAAAATAATAAAGAATTACATAATATAAGAAATTATGATATAATTTTTAAATATTTTTAACAGCTTTGTATTTGAAATCCTGAATTCTAATATATTTTTAGTATATTTTATATTAATATTTTTTAAACTAGCCGGCTCACGAGCTTATGAGTCGAGTCACGACTAGCTCCAGCTTAGATCATTAGCACAATGAGCTTGACTCACGAGTAATTTATCGAGCCGAGTCCGAGCAGGCTCACGAATTGGATTGACTCACTTAGACCCCTAGTTAAAAATTTAAACCCTAAATTGTAGGTTAATTACACCCTCTACTTTGCTTAGATTTTAAAAAAATTAATAAAAATTCAAATAAGATCCTACAAATCTGGGGAAAAAAATCTTGGAACTAGGTAATTCTGAGAACAGTGAAACTTAGGCCCCTAAGATTTTGAATTTGAGAATCATGTTTCAAAAGTCACATTAACAAAGCATACTATTAAATAAAATAAATAAACATTCAAAACTGACTTCAAATTTTTATGGGTCATCATGAGATCATATCCAACTCCTATAATACATTTCATAAAATTTAGAGTTATTTTAATTAGAAAATAAAATCAATGACATCAAACAATATAAAAATTTCAAACATTGAAATAAAATCTAAACTCAAATTTGTATAAGAGATTCCAATGGGCATCTAGAACCTATGAAAAACTCTCATAATTTTTGGAGTTCATCTTAAAGCAAACGAAACGCTGTGATCAACACTAGGAACACTGGAGCCACCATCTAATTCAGTGGACTATAATTCCCTGCAGCTACTACAATAGCCGTCGCTGTCCCTGTGTATGGCATATAATCTGAAGGGCCTACCAGGAGGCCCCATTCTACTGAGGCTGTTACACGTCGTGCGTATCTGCCAGCACAGCGACCCACTGCCGGAACTATTACACGTCGTGCGCATCTGCCAGCGCAACGAGCTTCCTCCCACCGTGCTCAGAAAAGCGCACGTCAGTGATTGCTCGCCGCGCTATAAACGCCAAAAATGGTGTTTGCAATTTGGAGTTCAAGGGCTTATACCTGCATGACGTGGCGACAATGGCGGCGAATAAAATGCATAAATATATATTTTTTCTCTCCTTTTTTTATTTTCTCATTTTCCCCCTCTTTTTTGGATATCTCTTCTCTCATTTTTTTTCATTCATTTTTTTGAATGCTCTCCCCCCCCGCTTTTTTTGCATTTTTCTTCTACACACACACAGATATATATATATATATATATATGTTTGAATTCAATAAAAATAATGATACAAACGAATCGCAATATGAACCAGCCAACACAAATAAGAACACTAATTACACTAATTTAAAAGAAAAATTAAAAGAAAAGAACTTACTCTCTCCCTTTTTTTGAAATCTCTCTTTTTTTTTAAACACTCAAATATATATATGCGCATGTACACACCTGCATACACATACGCATATATAAATTTCACGTGCATATATATATATATATATATATATATATATATATATATATATGTATGTATATATATATATATATGTATGTATATATATATATATATGTATGTATATATATATATATATGTATGTATATATATATATATATATATATATATATATAATGATAACAGACGTAATTAAATTTCAATAACTAATGGCAGCAATAACAACACCTAACTTAGCTAACAACAGAAATCGGTGCTATTAAATAATAAGAGGGAACACATAAAATCGATTGGAAACGTCATGAAGACTTACTACCTCTTCTTTTTAACTTTATGAGAAAGTACAAGGGCTTTTGTCTTGTAGTGAGGGTTTAAAGAAAACAGAAATGAATGATTGTTGTAGGAATCCAAGCCAATTGAAGTGGAGGAGTTCACGTGAGGCTACAGTATTCGGCTATTTGGGCGTGGAGGGGTTGCTGTAAGGGAATGGAGAAGAAGACAAATGAAGTAATCACATGTTGGAGACAAAAAATAGAATCCTGCTGCAATTGTTTTTTTTTTTTTTTGCCCTTTTAAATAGTGGGCTTCTCGGAGACCTTCACAGTAACAAACGGGAGGAGGAAGGAGGGAAGAGTGAATATGGCTGGTGTTGCCGTTTGGAGTTGCTTGAGCGACAACAGGTGGACGTGAAGGAGTTTTGTATGGGACGGGCATAGGGGCCGAACGACTGGATTTTCATGTGAACTAAGGGTGTCAATTCGGGTCAACGGGTCAGGTTCGGGTCGAATCCGACTTGACCCGGCTGTAAACGGGTCAACCCGAACCCGACCCATTTTTTCAAACGGGTCAGGTTTTCCAACCCGGACCCGACCCGCTCGGGTTACCAGGTTGACCCGACATGACCCGTGACCCGTTTCTGAAATGCAAAACCGAACAAGGCGAGGCCAGCTGCGGGCTGCCAACGGGCGGGGCCGGCGGACAGCGGAGCTCGATGCCAGCGCGGTTGCGACCAGTCCCGACTCCCGCGACCAGTCCTGCGAAGGCGCAATGCCTTGCGAGTTGCGACTAATCCCGCGAAGGCGAGACCCACGATGCCTTGCGAGTTGCGACCAGTCCCGCGAAGGCGCGAACAGCTTTCTGCGGCACTCCACGCGAGGCCGAACAAGGCGAGGCCAGTGGTGCTGGTGCGGTTCTCCACGCGTGCGAGATAACGCGGAACGCCTGAGGGATTGGGAATTTGGGATTGACGTCGTGACTCCAGGCAACCAGACGACGACGCGACTCCGAACGTGCGGGGATAGCTTGCCTGACGACGACGCGACTGTTGGTGCGACGACGCGACATCCAGTCCAATCCCTCGACTCAGGCGGCAGGCCACGCGGGAAAAATCAAATTTTGGGCGGTAGGACACGCAGGATACGCGACGTATGCTGGTCAATACCTGGTCAATTTCGGGTTACCGGGTTGACCCGAACCCGACCCGTTTTTTAAACGGGTCGAAAATTGAAACCCGAACCCGACCCGTTTGTTAAACGGGTCGACCCTAACCCGGATTTTTCGGGTCGGGTTGTCGGGTCGTGTCAATAATTGACACCCCTAATGTGAACAGACGTTGTTTTGACGGATTAAGCCTGGACGGTTGGCCTTGTTCTAGTTGCGTGAGGTTGGGAGTTCGATATCTATAGAAGGAAGAGAGGCCGACAGGGTGTGAGGAGAATCGACAGAGGCAAGGGGAAGAGACGGAGGTTGGCTTTGGTTTGCGTTCGGTTGAGAGAAAACGAAGAGGGACGGACAGGGTTGACGTGGATTGCAGAAGGGAGATCTGCTTGTGGGATGGAGGTTGGGTCGGTGAATCAAATGGGTGTTGGCTTGCATGAAGTGAAGGGACGGACATCTGCTAGTTGTGGTTTGATTGGAGAGGGAAGAATCGTGAGGCTAGGTGGTTCGTGAAACCGCAGTAGAAGGAGCTTAACAACTGGATTTTCGGTTGAGGGAGAAACTGGAAGCCGTCTTCGGGTAGGAGGAAAAGGAAGGAGCGTGCTTTGGAGCAGACGAAAAACAAAAACAAAAATTTCTTTCTGCTTTGTTTTAAAATGACGACGAGAAGCTGCGATTGATGCAGAGTTCAACAGATTTCACGGGATTTTAGCAAATACGAGGTTCGATTACCTAAGCTGATGCATTAATTTGGAAACGATGTTTCATTTGACTTTTACTTTTTGATTAAATCAGTCAATAATAATAATAATTTACTATTATTAGTATTACTATCGATTTAAGATGACAATGATGTGTCAATCAGTCAAAGTCGCATTGTTTTGCGTGATTTCTCGAATTGCATGCAATTCCCTTGAAGTTTGCGCCGATTTGTGCGCACGACATTTGTTGGACAATATTATAGCGCATCTTGGGTATTGACGACGCTCCGAACACAACTGCGAAGTCCGTTTTACGATCGAACGTCATTTGGGCAACGTCACAAGCCATTTTTTTAGATTTGCGCGCGTTGCCACGATATGCTTGCCGACCCCCTTGCACGTCTTTAATTGCTCTAATTGGCTGTCATTTTTTAGTATTGACGACGTTCCGAACGCAACGGCAAAGTCCATTTTGCGAACAAACGTCGTTTAGGTGACATCGCGCACCAAATTTCTCAATTTGCACTCAATGTCTCAGTATGCGTGCCGACCCCCTCACATGTCTTTAACTGATCAAATTGATTATCATTTTTTAGTATTTAGGGCGTTCCGAACGCAACGATGAAATCGTTTTGCGATCGGATGCCATTTGGGTAGTGTCGCGCATCAATTTTCTTGATTTGTGCATCGTCACCTCGGGATTCGTGTCATTTCACCGGGCGATTCCAATTGAACAGATTAATTGCAATTTTTGGGTGTCGACGATGTTCCGAACGAAACAGCGAAATCCGTTCTACGATCAGACGTCGTTTGGGCGACGTCATGCGTTGATTTCTGGTGCATGTCGTCCCTTTGGACCGATCTCATCCGATTTGACTGCGAGGTGTCCCCACTAAAGCGAACCCGACGTCCTAATTGCAATGACATCATCCGTTTGGCAATCGGAGGTTATTTGACCCTTCAAGTGGCGCGTCGCGTAGATGCTTGCGCTACTTAATTCGCCTGTTTTGCTCCCTTTTACGCGTGGTTTGATGCGTAGGGATCAACAATCATTTTCCTCTCCTTCTCTTCATTTCTAGTTGTCACCTTCATTGCCTTGTTTTATTTATTTCAATTTTTTCCAATAACTCAACACATGCATTGACGATTCTAGTAAAATAGCATTAACTTGCTAGCTTTCATGCAACTTGTCTGGCATTCATAGCTTTCATTAGAAAAAATTTAGAAGTATTGAAGGGACATGTAGAATGGTTGGCAGAGAAAAAAAGAGGTCTTTCATTTTTACTAAGATAGCACAGTAAAGTTTTTAAAATGTTTTTTAGCTAGGAATTTCTGATCAAATGGTTCAATGCCCTGAAATAGCAAAGAAATTGCTTCTTTCCAAATCATAGCTCCTAAAAGCACCACCAGCATATCACCTATCAAATAATGAGAAAATAACAAAGCTTCTAAAAGAAAAGATAAATTTTCTGAAAATCTACCTAAAAGTAATTTGAACTAAATATTTAATATATATTTGAAGAAATTAAACAGTTAAGAAGCAAACAATCATTAGAAACCAAGTTAAATGTGGCAGAAAAAAATTAATTACATGTATGCTCATATAAATTAAGACAGATACAATGTGAAATAATTCTAGTAAAGAGACAAGGGCCGATTGAATTAATTGATAACAACGTGTCAAAAACAAGATATGAATGTTATGGGATACATAAGTTAAAGAATACAACAACTTGACAGTTTGATAGAATTAAAGTAAAATGAATTTCCAAGATGAAAATAAGGTAGAGCAAAACTAATAAAGCTAGAAGTTGCATAAACTTTGGAGTATCCAGAAAGCTGACCCCAAATAGCTAAGGGCGATAATGATGATAAAAGATGAAGATGAATTGTACTACATCAATTAGTAATTTAGGCTAGTCAACTGGAGCCAACTTGCAATAACAATGCCCAAGTTTGTTTGAAAACTTTCCCAACCCGAGAGAGTCCAGATGGGCACTAGGAAAGCAAATTCAGGTCCATCTACGCATTCAAACGTGAGCCATGTAAATGTAGGCACTAATGGACCCCCACATACATACTTCGTTGGTTCATGTGCTTCTGTGTTGCCTTTCACTAGCCAGTCATCCCACAACTTTAATTCATCTAGGAAACGAACAGCATAACTTCTGACTACACATGTGCCCCACAACAACAGCTTCAAACCACAGAAAAAAAAACCTAGCCAAGCAACTTGTCCACCTCTGTGAGAGTATGGGCGATTTTATTTTATACATCAAAGTACAGCACATCATCATCAAATGAAGCCTCATCTTCAAGATAAGCTAATTACTAGCATAACAGACCCACAAACCTATCGCCATTTTATTCACAAGGTTGGACTTTTTTTACGTTGCCATGATGTGTTGTATGAAATGAAGTCATTAAAGTATGTTAAAAAGAGTTCTCCATATGAGGAAGTTGCAGAGCGAGTACTGGGATAGATTTAAAATATGTAAATGCATTACGAAAAGGAACATGAAACAAACATAATACAAAAAGAAGCTGGACATGATCATTTTGAAGCACTTCAGGCAAGGTCAAATCAGAAATATCAGGTCCTATTACGGCAGTACAAAAACTAAAATATGCTTATAATAGGAGTTCAGCGCATGTTACCTACTAGTAGACAGGAACCCCGGACCAACTCAAAGACAAGCTAGATCGGTGGGATTACAAGTCACGACTTTGTCCTCATGAATCGTGATTTTTATGTTAGAGTCATGTTTCCATCACATAGCTATGCAAGTTTACAGGCGTTATTTTAGGCAACTTTTAATCAATTTAATCTTCAGTTGTATGACAAGAAAAGCTTGTTATCAGAGTTAGGGTATGAATGAAATACAACAATAGTATTACAGAGGTAGTTTCAAGGGAATGACGATGAAAACCCAAGTCAAAGAACTCATAAGGAGCATTGTCAGTTAAAGCTAGTATTGACACAAAATTTATAAAAAGCATAGAGAAACTCACTTGAATAGAGAACTGCAGTTTCTTCTCCCAGTATAAGGAAAAAATTGGAGGCCTTTGTTTCCCAATGGACAGCACACATGCTCCTGGGTGTATGACAGATGGGACACCAGAGATCACTGCCACATACTTCTCAGGAAACCGGTCTTTTGGAGGAAGAACTCCCAAGAATAAAGGGTTCTTGCTTGATTGGGCACCGGAATAGGATGTTGGGTCTACATGTAACATCCATTTGGGATGCTCCAAGAAAGCACAGAATAGGTACAACAACAAGTGCGAGTCACTTGGAACATCAGTTGTCCATTTTTCACCTGCTTTGTCAAAACCAGCTCCATTTCCAATATAGTCAAAATTCTTCAAACATGTACCTTCGGCGAGCTCTGCAAGTTGTGGGCAAATAATGCACATAATCATTTGATTATATAATTGCTTGATCCTAAAAATATACTTGAAGTTTAATCAATAGTTCGTGCTAACCCACTAGCATCTAGTCATACCATTAGTCTAGTTAGATCGATTGCTGAACTATTCTTGCATACATTACATTGCATCCTGATAGGAAACACTTGTAGAACTTAAGAGAATCCTATCAAGGATGCGAATTCAGCAACTTTTCACCACAAAATTTCACACAAAACACAAATAACAGCAAGAATCACGTAGTAGTGGAGAAGAAAACAACAAGATACAAGCGATCCTCTATTCGAGAGGAGGATCAATCTCTCCAAAACTCTCTAGACGCCACTAGATCCCAAGAACACCAAAAGCACGTAGAAATCAGCCACCAAAAAGATGTCCTAACGCTAATACAAACTTCTACTTAAAGAAAACATAATAATAATACAAAAGAACTAAACAGCCCTCACACTAACTCCCTTAGGTAGTGAACCCCAACCCAAAGGGGTGGGATTTGAAGCCTGCGGACCAATAGGCTTGCGCCTACTATATTGCCTGAGTTGGATGGCTGGACTGGTCCCTCCTGGACCAGTCCCTGACTACCAATACCCACTCCCAAAAAACCACCTTGTCCTCAAGGTGGAAGGATAAGAATTGATGTTGCACCCTCTCGTACGGCTCCCATGTAGTGTTATAATCGGGAAGGTCCCTCTACTTAATCAACACCTCCTTGATCCCTCCCTCACCCTGGCGCACCCCCTGTAGCTCAAGGGGTTCCAATACCACTTCAAAATCCTCAATCAACATTGCTGGCAACTCTGAACTCGCTATGTGATTCCTCATAGCTCTCCTCAACTGTGATGCATGAACACTAGATGTATTGTGACGATTTGGGGCAACTTCAAACGATACGCCACTGCTCTAATTTTCTCTAATATCTCATAAGGGCCAAAATATCTTTGAGCCAACTTCTCGTTCCTCCTGTTAGATACTATCCTCTATCTGTAAGGTCGAAGTTTCAATAACACCCTATTCCCCGCTTCAAACTGGATGTCCATCCTATGCCCATCAGCGTATGTCTTCATAATCTGTTGAGCTCTCAGCAGATGCCTTTTTAACTCTTCTTATACCCTGTCCATCTCCAAGTATTCTTCCACTGAAAAAACTGGAGTGCTACTCAGCCGAAAATGCACCAGGTGAGGTGGATCTCATTCGTACAACACTTTAAATGGGGTCATCTGGAAAGTGGAATGATACAAAGTGTTGTACCAATATTCTGCCCATGCTAGCCACTTGTCCCAAAGCCGAGGTCTCTCCGAAACAAAGCATCATAGGTATGTCTCCAAGCTCCCGTTTACCACCTCCATCTCCCCATCTATCTGCGGGTGGTAAGCAGTACTCCTCTTCAATACTGTCCACTACAGTCTGAATAACTCCCTCCAAAAGTGGTTGAGGAACACTTTATCCCAGTCGGATACTATAGACTCTGGTATCACATGCAGTCTGACCACCTCCTTGATGAAAGTTGATGCCACTGTCACTGCCTTGTAGAGGTGTCGTAGGGGAATGAAATGAACATACTTGTTCAGTCTATCCACTACCACTAGAATCACTTTGAACCCTTCCGATCGAGATAGCCCGTCAATAAAATCCATGGAGATCTCCTCCCACACCCTGGCAGGTAGAGCTAAGGGCTGCAATAATCCTATTGGAGACATAGCCATGTATTTATTCCTCTAGTAGACCTCATAACTGGCTATCATCTCCTCCATATTCTTGTGCATCCCCTTCCAATATAACTCTAAAGCGAGTTTCATGTATGTCTTATGCACCCGTGAATGACCCCCAACAGCGCTCCCATAGAACTCCTGAAGTAGGTGTGGAATATGGACTGATGTCTTAGACATCACAAATCTCCCCTGGTACAGAAGCCTCTCGCCCTATAGAGAATAGCCAGGGTGGCTACTCCCATCCTTCAATAAATTTTCCCTAATCCTCCCCAGCTCCTCATCTCGTGCACTCTCTTCCTTAATGCCCCCACAATCTAGCATTAGTGGTCTCGACACGGCCATCTCCTGTAGCTCCCTCATACATCTGGACAAGGCATCCGCTGTCTTGTTCTCTACCCCAGGCCTATATTAGATTTCAAAGTCATATCCCAATAACTTTGACAGCCATCTCTGGTGCTCCTCCGTCACCATCCTCTGCTCCAACAAATACTTCAGACTGTGTTGATCCGTCCTGACAATGAAGTGTCAACCCAATAAATAAGGTCGCCACTTTTAGATGGCAAGCACAATTTCAATCAACTCCCTCTCATAGATTGACTTCAACCTAGCTCTAGCTATCAACACCTGGCTGAAGTAAGCAATGGGTCGGTGGCTCTGCATGAGTATTGCTCCCAATCAATACCCTGAAGCATTCGTCTCTACTACAAAAACCTAAGTGAAATCTAGTAGAGCTAAGACTGGTACGGTGGTCATGGCCTTCTTCAGCCTATCAAAAGCTGATGTGGCTGCCTCCCCCCACCAGAAGCTATCTTTCTTCAATTGTACTGTCAGTGGCCAGGCTATGATGCTATAACCCCTCACGAACCTCTTGTAGCAACCTATCAGCCCTAGAAATCCCCTCAACTCCCTGAGATTCTTGGGAAGTAGCCATCTCAACATAGCCTCAATCTTAGCTTAATCAGCAGCCACCCCCTCCTGAGATACTACATGACCCAAGTACTCCATATTGGCCAATGCAAAGCAACATTTCTTCAAATTAGCCCTCAGCTGCTGCTCCTATAGCACCTCCAGAACTATCCTAAAATGCTCCCAGTGTTCCTCCTTTAACCTATTGTACACGAGAATATCAGTAAAGAAAACCAGCACAAATCTCCTGAGGTAGGGTCGGAACACCATGTTCATGAGGGACTAGAAAGTGGTTGGGGCATTAGTGAGGCCAAAAGGCATCACCAGAAACTCATAGTGTCCCCCATGCGTTCTTAAAGCAGTCTTCGGCACATCATCCTTTTTCATTCTGATTTGATGGTGCCTTGACTTCAGATCTATCTTGGTGAAGATAATTGCCCTACTCAGCTCATCCAGTAGCTCATCTATCACTGGGATAGGAAACTTGTCTAGCACAATTTCCTTATTCACAACCCTATAGTCCATGCAAAACCTCCAACTCTCATCCTTTTACATAGATAGGAAACTTTTCTGGCACAGTTTCCTTATTCACAACCTTGTAGCTCATCTATAACTGGGATTTGAAGCCTGCAGATCAGCAGGCTTGCGCCTACTGTATTGCCTGAGCTGACCCAAGGGTTGGGCTAGATGGACCGGTCTCTGCCTATCACATCCTTATTGTCCTATGTAAGCGGTATCATTTAGTTTCTTTGGGGACTTACTCTGCACCAATTTACATATTTTGTGTTAAGTTATAGCACGACATAAAATTTATATTCATTATGTAATTTTTTGAGTGAATATATTAATCATTTTTGCATCTATAAAAAGCATGCTCAAGATCCTTTGCAACTTTTGTGGTGTGTTTCTATCCTCTGTGAATTAATATCCCCTAAAACTTCATTCCTTTCCGACTTTAATTGGTGTGCCACTTGCATTCATATTTCACCTTTAGTTTTTTATGTCCTGTATTGTAATGCATTATTTAGTATTTGTATTACGCCTATAACTTCGCCATTTTAAGTTTGATTTTCATGTATTAGATTTTGAGTTTAATCAACTTGATAAACTCTAGAACTTTCCGATAGAAACCTTTTTCAAATTCAGCAATCAAAATACCAAAAACAGAAAAGCCTAAGAGCTATCTAGTTAACCCTGTTACAACAACAACAACAACAACAACATCAAGCCTTTGTCCCACTATGTGGGGTCGGCTACATGAATCTTTTTTCTCCATTGTGTCCTGTTAAAAGTCAAATTCTCGTTTAAATCTAATAAAGAAAGATCATTTCTAATATTTTCTAACCAAGTCTTTTTAGGTCTACTTCTACCTTTCTTAACATAAGTCAAATCTAATACCTTTACTTTCCTAACCGGGTCATCAGAAGGCCGCCGTTTTATGTGACCAAACCATCGACTCTCTCTAATCTTATCTTCCACTGGAGCTACTCCAACCTTTTCACGTATATGCTCATTTCGTATCCTATCTCTAAGGGTAAAGCCACTCATCCACCTGAGCATCCTCATCTCTGCAACACTTAACTTAGTATTATGCTTCTCTTTTAATGGCCAACATTCAGCACCATAAAGCATTGCAGGTTTCACTACCATCTTATAGAATTTTCTCTTAAGTTTGAGGGGGACTTTTCTATCACACAACAAGCCCGATGCATTCCTCCACTTCAACCATCCAACTTGAATTATGCTGATAATATCCCCATCTATTTCCCCATCACTCTGAACATTAGATCCAATGTGTACTCTTATTAATGACTTGATCACCCAAAGTTACAATCCCCTCACTAGGTCTATTACTACTAAAATTACACTCCATATATTCCGTTTTAGATCTACTCAAGCGAAAACCTTTAGACTCTAAGGTTGACCTCCATAATTCAAGTTTACCTTCAACTCTCTCTCCAGTCTTATCAATAAGAAGAATATCATCAGCAAAAAGCATACACCAAGGTACATCCTCATGCAAATGTCTAGTGAGAACATCCATGACTAAAGCAAAAAGATATGGGCTTAAGGCTGATCCTTGATGTAATCCAACTGAAATAGGAAAATACTTGGTCAAACCACTTTGTGTTTGAACACAAGTAATAGCTCCTACATACATATCTTTAATGATTTAAATATAAGCGTTATTAACTCCTTTCTTTTCAATAACTCTCCATAGCACTTCTCTTGGAACTTTATCATATGATTGCTCTAAATCAATAAATATCATATGTAGATCCTCCTTATTCTCTATATATTTCTCCATCAAACATCTCAATAAATGTATGGCTTTCATAGTAGACCGACCTAGCATGAATCCAATTTGATTTTGAGAAACATTAGAATCACGCCGCAACCTACGCTCCATAACTCGCTCCCATAGTTTTAGAGTATGACACATTAACTTAATTCCTCTATAATTCGCACAATCTTGTGCATCACCTTTATTATTAAAAATAGGAATTAACACACTCATGCTCCACTCATTTGACATCTTTTTAGTCTTCAAAACAGTATTAAAAAGTTTAGTAAGCCAAGAAATTTCTTCATCTCCACTCATCTAGTAACCCTATTGTGAGTTAAAAATTTTGGCACCTTCAATATGACTTATATAGAGTGGAACCAAACAAAAGACAATAAAATTGACAAGAACTTGCCTTTTTGTATGAGCAAATGGATGACATCACACATGCAATTAGAGAGATGAATACTCAATAAGCATAGCTAAGGGTAGAAATCCTAGGAACCAAGTTGAACACAAACAAGCTAATGTTGCACTCGTTGATGTGGACAAGGGATATGCTACCAATAATCAGTCTCCACCTCCCCAACTAGTTATCATAAATCATCCACCTCATCCCATGCTTTCCTACATAGTATAGTAAAATCATAGCGATCCTTCAACAATTTCCTTGATTTCAATGAAGCCCTATATTGAGCATATCATTAAACGGACAATAAGACTAACCTTGACCATCTCATTAGATGGCAATATGACCGACCTACTTATGCATCATTTAGCGTGAGTGTTACCCCCAAGCTGCCACATATGGGTATGGCTGTCACTATGCTACCTCGTGAAGTAATAATCATGAAATTGATTTTAATATAACTTGAATGTCAAAGTTGACCCTCTTACATTTAATGATCGCATAAAATCAAAGATGCTCGGGATTGGATCAATGACATTAACCAATTATTTGGCTAGATTGTCGTGTTGAGGATAGATTGATTATATTTGCTCATATGAAAATGGTTGGCCATGCATAAAAGAACTACTAAAACAATGTCGAATAATAGTTTGGTCATTTAGGTTGTTTTTTTCTCATAGGTTATTGGATACTAACAATGAAATGGAAGTAACTTATGTTTGCATTTTATTACCAAATCTTGGATGAGTTGATTACTATACGACAAGGGTCGTACTATGCAGAGGCCCATAGAAGCTCATAAATTGGATCACTAGCATGGATCAATTCTTTGACCATATCATTAAGTCTAAGGATCGGTGGGTTACGTTTGTCCGAATGAAGTTGGTTGGGCATGCCAAAGCCTACTAAAACAATGCTGAGCAAAAGCTTAGTCGTTTAGGACATCATATTATAGGTTCTTGGATAGAGATAACATAAACAATGAAACGAAAATTCCTTGCACTTACATTTTATGGCCTACTCTTAGATGAGTTGATGACTTTTGGCAGAGATCCTTCTCTATTAATGAGTATATAACTCGATTCAATAAGCTCACCATTCGTAATGATATTGACAAGGATTCACATACCACTATTTGGGATTTCTCTCAAGACTTTGCACTAACATTCATCCAAAATTACTAAACAGAAAGGTATAAAACCTTAAGGATGTTTCTTGTTTTGTCCGACAAATTGAGCAATACTAGCAAGCTCAATCTCATAGGAGATAAACAACCTCATCTAGAGATAGTACAAAGCCTAAAATGACTTGGCAGGTGTCATTCTCTGCTCCAAAGGCATCCACCTCTATCAAATGAAAGTCAGTCATTCGAACAATTGGTTCCAAGGCCTTGGATTAACATTTTTTTACATTTGGCAAGAGTGACCAGTATGTTAGTGCATACCTCCATTGGGTTATGCACATGAACACTATGATGGACAGGCCAATTTGATTGGGAGGAAATTAGGAAGCTTCCTAATCAAGAGGGAGCTGTTTAGGAAGGTTCTTAATCAAAGAAGATTAATTAGGAGATGTTTCCTAATAGAAGAGAGCAAATTTGGGGCTGATTTAGAGGGGATTAATTATGAAATATTTCCTAACTAAAAAAGGAATATTTGGGGGCTGATTTGGAAGGGATTAATTATGAGATGTTTTCTAATTTAAGAGCATATTTGAGGTATGATTTAGAGGGGATTAATTAGGAAATATTTCCTAATTGAAGAGGGCAAATTTGGGGGATGATTTGGGGGCTGATTTGAAGGAGCTTAATTAGGAGATATTTCCTAATTAAGAGTAGATTTGAGGGTTGATTTGAAGGGGATTAATTAAAAGATGTTTCCTAATTGGAGAGGGCAGATTTGGTGGCTGATTTGAGAGGGAATTGGAGGAGGGTTGTTTTAGAATTTGTTATTTATTGTTTGTTATAAGTAATAGGATTTATGTTATAATTTGTATGCAGAATTTTGTGAGTGTTTGCTGTCTACTATTTTTATGAGGGATCCTAACGGCGTCTAGGTTTGGGAGAGACAGTCCTCTCGAAAGAGGACCATTGTATCTTGCTTTTGCAAATTTTCTTGTTTAATAATAAAACCTACTATTTGCTGAATTTGTATTGGTTCGTTGCCGGTTTTTTGATACCAAGGCGTATCAAATTGGTATCAAAGCACTTTCTTGGACTGAAATCTCAATTTGTTTTCTAATTTTTACTGAGATTTTCCTTTATGTCCGCTGTTTTTTACTGTTTGGAAGCCAGATTCACGTCAAAGTTGCTATTTTTTGCTATGAAAACCTTGCTCCGGGTATCGATAGTCGGAAAAAGAGTTGAGGCGTTAGAAGAAAAGTTGAAGGGGGAAGAAGGGAAACTACAAGTGGATGTGAATGAACGTATTTCAGCATTGGAAGGAAGGTTTGGAATATGGAGGAGATGATAAAGCGAATGTTGGAGCTTCATACTAAAACAGCCCCATCGAAAGCAAAAAAGAAATCAGGAAGATAACATGCTGAGGGAAGACAGAGAGGGGAAAATTTTAGGAGGGGAGGAGGAATACCCCACCTGGAGCCTCTATCGAGAATGGGGGTGGATAGGGAATATGTAAGTAGGAGGAAATGGGAAGAAGAGAACAGATGAGCTGAATTTGGAGGAAGGAGGGAATATGAGCAGAGAAGGGAGGAGAGGAAATCGTGGAGGGACCCCAATGCTCGCTTCATGGAAGGCTAGGGGGACGGAAGGGGAAGAGGACATTGGGGCGGGGGAGATCAAAAGATTAAGAAGCTAAAAATGCTTGTATTTGAAGGGGAAGACGTGCATGGATGGATATATAGGGTGGAGAGATACTTTGCAGTGAACGAATTGACAGAAGATGAGAGACTGATGGTCGCCGCTCTATGTCTTGAAGGGAAGGCATTGTCATGGCCAATGCACTCGTGGGAGAAGTTCAAGGAGCGTTTGTTGGAGCGCTTTCGAGCCCAGCATGATGGAGATTACTATGAGCAATTCTTTGCATTGACACAGGTTAGCACTATGATGGAGTATCAGGAAAGATTTGAGCTTCTGTTATGACGAGTAGGGAGGTTGTCGGAAACAATGTTGGAAAGCAATTTCATGAAATTGCCTCAAACCAGAATTGGGGGCAGCAGTGTGAGTGGCAAGGCCACGTGACTTGAGAGAGGCGATGGAGTTGGCTCGGATGATTGAGAACAATAAATCACTATAGAAGAGTAGTAAAGGGGTCAGTGGAGGAGGTTCTTACTGCACGAAGACCACTTTCCTGGCACCTAGGATGCAGACTATACCAGTTAAAAAGGAGACTCCAAAGGAGGGCAGTTCGGGAGTCCGATAGGGACAGGATGTCTCCTAATTGAAGAGAGCATATTTGGGGGTTAATTTAGAAGGGATTAATTAGGAAATATTCCTACTTGTAAATGGTAAATTAGGAGTGGATTAATTAAGAGATGTTTTCTAATTGAAGAGAGCATATTTGGGGGCTGATTTAGAGAGAATTAATTAAAAAATATTTTCTAATTGAAGAGGGCTGATTTGGGGGCTAATTTGGAGGGATTAATTAGGAGATATTTCCTAATTAAGGGTAAATTTGGGGGTTGATTTGGAGGGGAATAATTAAAAGATGTTTCCTAATTGAAGAGAGCAAATTTAGGGGCTGATTTGAGAAGGAATTGGGGGAGGGCTGTTTTGGAATTTGTTGTTTATTGTTTGCTATAAGTAATAAGGTTTATGTTATATTTTGTATGCAGAATTTTGTGAGTGTTTATTATCTACTATTTTTTGTGAGGGATCCTAGCGACATCTAGAGTTTGGGAGAGACGGTCCTCTCGAAAGAGGACCATTGTATCTTGCTTTTGCATATTTCCTTGTTTAACAATAAAAACATGTTGTTTGCTGAATTTGTATTAGTTCGTTGGCAGTTTTTTGATACCAAGGCGTATCACATTGCCAACCATGAACACTTCAATGATCAACTAGAGGTTCCTGAGGTGTGTGCGACCATATTATGAGAGTATTATAGATGCCAAATAAGCATTAGAGGGACTGCATTTTTTAGCTATGTGATGTGTTGGCTAATCTGAGGGCCCAAATATTGACCAAAATCACAATGTTATTTTCCAAACTTACTTCAAAAGTAAAGATATTAAGAATGTTGTAAAGTAAGCGCTTGGAGAATAAAAAAAAGTTCTTAATAATAAAAATAATTAGTAGTTGAATTAAAATATGCAAGAAAAACTAAAAAAATAAGAAGCTTTATTATAAAATTTTGTTTAGATATAAAAGTTCGAAAAATTGAAAAATATATAAAAGGGCCCGTGAAGAGTCTAAGATAGTAATATGGGATGCAAAGAATTTAGCTTTTAATAATTTATATAATATATTAGATAATAACGAGGTTAAAAAATATATGTATAAATCAGCCAATCAAAGAAATAGGAGAGGTAAGGATTTAGTTCAAGTGAAGTATATTAAGGATGAAGATAAAAAAATGATTTTCTTAGAAGATGATATTCAACATAGGTGGATGTGATATTTGGATAAACTTTTTAATGAAAGTTATAAGAATACAATTGACTTAGTATCCTTAGCACCCTAAATAAAAATAGAGATTGTGTTTTTATCATATTAATAAAATTGAAATTGGAGAAGCTTTAAGAAAATGAAGTGTGAAAAAATAATAAGACTTGATGATATTCTAATAGATGTGTGAAAATGCTTAGGAGATAAGGAATTTCTTGGCTTTTTAATATTATTTTGAAGACTAAAAAGATGTCAAATGAGTGGAGGAGGGTGTTGGTTCCTAATTTTTAGAAAAAAATGATGCGCAAGAGTGTCTGAATTATAGAAAAATTAAATTAATATGTAATACATTAAAATTATAAGAGAGAAAAACTGAGCAAAGTTATGATATGATATTAATCAAAATAATTTGGATTCAAGCCAAATAGGTCTACTATAGAAGCTATATATTTATTGAGAGATTTGATAAAGAACTATAAAGAGAGTAAGGAAGATCTACATATGATATTTATTTATTTATTTAGAGAAAGCATATGATAAAAGACCCAAGAGAAGTGCTCTGGAAAGTTCTATTAAAAAAGAGTTAATAATGCTTATATTCAAGTCACATCAATGATTAACTTTAAGCCCATATCTTTTTGCTTAGTCATTGATGTTCTTACCAAACATTTGTAAGGGGAAGTATCTTAGTGTATACTTTTTGCTGATGATATTCTTATTATTGATAAAACTAAAGAGGAAGTTGATAAAAAGCTTGAATTATATAGGTCAAACTAAGAGTCTAAAAGTTTTTGTTTGAGTAAATCTAAAATAAAATATATGAGTGTAATTTAGAAGTAATAGATCTGGCGGTGGAAGTATGACATTGAGTGAACAAGTCATTACAAAGAGTGCATATTTTAGATATCTTGAGTCTATTATTCCAAATGATGGTGAAATAGATGGGGATATTATTAATAGAATTCAAGCTAGATGGTTAAAGTGGAGGAATGTATTGAGCCTATTATGTGATAGAGAAGTACCCCTCAACTTAAGAGAAAATTTTATAAGATCATGGTCTGACTTGCAATGCTTTATGGCACAAAATGTTGGCCATTAAAAGAGAAACATAAAATTAAAATAAGTGTTGCAGAGATGAGGATGCTCAGGTGGATGAGTGTCTTTACACTTTAGAGATAGAATACAAAACAAGTATATATGTGAAAAAGTTGGAGTAGCTCTAGTGGCTGATAAGATTAGAGAAAGTCGCCTTAGATGGTTTGGTCACATAAAATGTTAGCCTTCCAATGACGTTGCAAGGAGAATAAATGTATTAGATCCAACCTATATTAAGAAAGGCAAAGGTAGATTTAAATATATTGTCCCCAACCTACCCCCCACTATCTGATGAATCACATTAAACATGTTGAGCTCAAGTGATAACTTGATGACCCATTGCAAAAAGGATTCATTCGATAAAGCATGTCCCCATGTTTTGTTCCGGACCTTCAAACCCACAAGAAGGATGGATTTTAGTGCAAGTACATAGATAGCCAAGCCATTAATAAAATTACAAAGTTTTAAAACTAGGCTAGACTAGCTAATCTGACTAGTTCAATCGTGAGCTCCCCCAACCTGTTCAGTTGCAATATAAAAATTTATTTGCCCAAAATTAATTTGAACCGAGCAAAACTGAAAATTGAATTAATAAACTTTGATGAAACATTTGCTTGATATCTTGATCAATTTAACACTGTTTATTTGTACACATATGGCAAGATATAAATAATTTAAACTATATAAAACTATTTAATTTATAAACCCTAACTCCTAACCCCTTAACTCATCATTCATTAATTTGAAACACTTTTATTGGTATTAAAAGAATGTCTACTATAACTTAAAATATATTTATGCAATTAGATATCAAATAATATTTAAATTCAATTTATTTTTACTTGTATATCTTTTTTACTTTGCACTAACTTTCTATCATCTTCAATTTATTTTTTGAGTATCAATTTTTTTAAATAAAAAATTTCAAAGGATTATCAATTTTCACTTATGATTACAAAAAAAAGAGGTTAGTCACTTAAATAAATAAGGTGATTAAATTAAAAATTATAAAAAATAATTCTTATATATGTTCTATATTTTATAATGTAATGATTTTTATCACAAATTTGTATCATAATTACACCATTTATGTAATTTTAATATTTATCAAGATTTGAAATTGTGCAATCTAGTATTGAAGTATTTTCTTTTCTTGATGAAGGCTATGTCCTAAGGCATTTTAAGTCGCAAGTCTTAGGATTAAATCATTAAATTAATAAAAAATATGAAATCATAACATACCAACATAAAAATAAGATCATAAAAAGTCAAAGTAAAATCATTGAAAACCATACAGGGCTACAAACAACAGTAAATACAAAGTCTACTACTTTTAATTCAATATAAATAAGTAATCTAATGTCATAATTTATTAATTCAAGATCCCCCCAGCCCACTCTCATTATTTAAAGAAGCCTTATTAGAATCATCATTGTAGTTAACAATTTTCTCTTCTCTCTCATCATCAATCGGGTCAACATCCTCCCAATTTTCTTCTCATCTTCAATCTCAAATATCTTTCTCTTCCTTAACTAGTAAAAACTAATAAGAATATTAATTAAATTTTAAATTAGTGACTATATTTATGATTCTAATTTCTATTACATAAAATTGTATGCTAACATTTTCTATTAGTTTCTTACTAACTTGTGTTGGTCTTATTCCTTCCTCCATAAAAAAAAATCAATATTGAGATCTTTCTCTTGTAATTGTGATAGTGATATAGCTTCATTTTCATCCTCCAATGGCACATCATTACGGATTAATGAATCTTCATCATCCTCTAAAAAAATCTTCTTCAAATATCTATCTTTAAATTTCATATTGCATATAATATAAACCAATGAGTTCATCTTTAATATAGTCAAGTGATTACTTCTCTTAATATGAACTTAGCATATATATTCTAATTTTGCTCACACCCTGATGACAATACCCCAATAATTTGATTATCAATATTTGTAATTCAAGAGTGTTATGTCCAAATAGCCGCCACTACTCAAATAATTTACAAATGGTACAAATAAGACTTGGCTTGTTCTGTGGCATGCAACTGCAAGTTTGAGGCTGTGTAATTCTTCTCAAGTTTCATTTAGTTTAGAAAGTAAATAGATTTAATTTTATAGATAAAATTTATAAATTAAAATTTTAAATTGCATAAATTCTTGTTTTCAAGAATTACGCCCCTTCAAAACTGCACTGAGGCATGCCTTAAGGCCAACCTTAACCCCACTAATGCATACGCCTCATCTGGCAAGCGTGAGGCACACGGCACATTAATTTTTTATTTTAAATTGTGTTAAGACACACCTCTATTTACACAATTTTAAACCATGATATTTATTAAGTTATTCGGTTTAACCCCCAATTCAACCCTGATTGAGCCTTTAAACCTTAAACATTTCCTTCTTTTGGATCAATCTTTGATCCAGTTTTCAAAACTTCGCAAAATTACTATCAAGTATAAATTTAGCATTCCTAAACTTGATGTGTGATAATTGGATCAATGATCTTTCCAAGATCATCTTAGGAGTAGAATTCACCAAATTTGCATGTGTGAAGGTGACGACAAAAAGACTACCTTAAAGATGAAAGAATATATTTTTGAGTGGGTAGTCATGCCCTTTGGTTTGTGTGCCATGGCACGTGTTTTGACCATTCATTGGCCACTTCTTTGTCACCAACTTTGATGACATCCTAATATTTAGCAAATCCCATTACAATAATGTGAGCCATCTTGGATAAGTTTTTAAGGTGCCTCACCACAAAAAATTCTACATCCACACGAAGTGTTCATTCATGACCACTTCTATCATCTTCTAATGGATTACATTATTAAGTTATGGCATCTCCAAGTTGTTACAGATTGATTAGTTTCAACCTATAGATATCATTGTCACAATTCCCAAGAGTTGGCAACTGCGTATGGGAGGTTTATTCATGAATTTAGCACCAATATGGACCTTATTACTCATTGTCTCAAAAAATGTGAGTTTAGGTAGACATCAACTACATCGAGAACAATCATAGAATCAAAGCTTGCTTAATCAACCCACTTATGTTGAAGTTACCTAACTTCAAAAAGATTTTTGAGTTATCATGTAGCGACTCTAGAATATATATTAATGAAATCCTTAAACAAGGACATCTCATTACTTATTTTTTTAATGAGAAGATTTACGATGCTCAACAACAATATTCTACATAGGATTGTGAATTCTATGCCATAGTTCAAAAGCCACAATATTGGTATCATTATTTTCTATCACGGGAGTTTATGCCCTATTATTATCACGAGACTCTCAAATATCTGAATATGCAAAAGAAGTTGAGTTCCCAGCATACAAATTGAATACAAGTTCTTCAAGAGTACACTTTTGCTCTTAGACACATGAGATGTTGAGAACAAGGTGGTAGATGCTTTTGGGCAAAATATACTCACTTTTAAACACTATATGTGATTGTATTTGACATGATGATCTCTGACTAGCCCACTTATCAAGATTTTAATCAAATCTATGACACATTGACTAAAGATGACCCTACACTCAACTTTGACTTTAAAGTGCAAGATGGCTATCTCTATCAAGGTACCCATCTTTGTATTCCTGACTCCTCTCTTTGTCACTTTCTCATTGAGTAGCATGAAGGAGGAACTTCTAGGCATTTTGGACATGACAAGACAACTTCATAGTCAATTCTATTAGCCTAGTCTAAAGCATGATGTTACCCAATGTCATATTTGCCATTTGAAAAAGGGGAAACAACACAATATTGTTCTTTATATTCCACTTCCTATTCCACAAGCCTAGGAAAGATTTTGTGTATGAACTTTGTCATCTGGCTAACTTGTACAGTGCAATGATTTGACTCAATTATTGTAGATGTGGAATGTCTCCCAAAAAAAAAAACTTGATTTCATGCTACAAGACTTCTAATACATCTCACATTGCTTCCCCTTCTTTAGTGAAGTGGTGAGATTGAATGCTATGTCTAAGACAATCATCTTCAATCATGACGTTTTATGAGCTACTTCTAAAACTCTTTGAAATAAACTGAGCACCAAATGAACTTTACCACGGCTTATCAACCATAGACAAGCGGATAGACTAAGATTGTAAACATAATAAGTTTTGGAGACCTTCCTGGGTGTCGGACTTCTAATCATTCAGTTAAAATCTAATTTTACCTACTATAGAGATTACCTAAAATATTCTTAATAGGTCAATTGGCACTAGTGATATCCATATAAAAATTTGGTTATGAATTTCATAAACCTATAGATCTAGTTGATCTTCCAATATTATATACGTCTAGTAAATTCACATATTCATTTGCACAAAGCATGCATAACCTACACCGAGAGATTAGATAAAAATTGGTTATATTACTTAGTAAAATTCTAATATTGATATGCATAAACAAATTTATAAAATTTTAACAGGGAGATAAGGTGTTGAAAAAAAAGGCTTTTCATTAGAACACTTACGAAGTTTAATGCTAGAGAAGGAAAGTCTAATAAAATATATAGGAAAATAAATAAAAATACATGTGTGATTGAACTAGAGCTCCCTTATTAAATGAAGCATACCTTATTTTATACCGTGATCATGTTTCTTCCAATAAATGTTGACATCTCTATTTGTAGCTTTGGGACTAACCTGTATATAACACTAATTGATGGATTGTTGTCCCCCGCACCACTTTCAACTCCTTTTTAGATCTCATCATCCCAATAATATCCTCGAAAACTAGATTATGGCTACATTTGATGGTGGGTATAGTGGTACCTCATTCATTGGAAGGGTCCTTCAACATTAGAAGACTCCTGGTTGACACTCGAGGAGCTTCATCAACCTCAACCTGACTTGAACTTTCCTTGATCACTAGGACTTTCATTTATGCATCACATTCATCATTGTCATCGTCATCAGTCATGTTGTATGTCACAAAGTATAGATCTCATGTACCTAGGACACATATGGGTGTAAATTATTTCTTTTTTTTAACCCTAAGGTTCCCGGTGTTTTGAATGTTGTTGTATTTTGAGTCTTTGAATTGTTTTGGCGTTGCATTCTGGTTCATATTATGTGTCAAGTTATATATCAAATATTTATGACTTGATTTTGAGCCAATTTAACCATTCCACCCATTTTCCTAGACCAAATTGGCCCATTTTGACTCTTTTGACCACCCATTGACTAACATCACAAAAGTTGAGCTCTACATCACCATTTAACTAACAAAGTCACTTATGACTTTCCACCTCATCATCCACATCACAATGGCTACCCCCTCCCAAACACTCTATCCTATCTCTTGCATTTATTACTAACTTTGAGATCAATTTGTATTAACTAGCTTTGCATGGTAACTCACTTGGACTACTTACAAACCATTAGTGAAGTATTAAAACCAACACACCACCACTCTTTCAATTTCCAAGACAAAAATGTGCACCATTCATCTTTCTTCTCTTGGTTATATAGACATACATACACCACCTTGTTTGAAAGGAAAAGGATGATGATTGTTGGATGAAATTGCTCTTGAGTACTCATAGCAATTACTCTCTTTGCGTGTTATCCACGTCCAAGTGAATAACTACTTAAAGCGTAGCGAGTGCAGCCCATAATGGACTTTAAATGAAGAAGGATTTAATCTACAAAAAAAGACAACTTGTAGAGGACAATCTTTGATCATTGTAAGTTACATATCCAAGTAGAATCTTCTTACATTAAAGTTTAATTTTGTTGCTTCTTATTTTATAAGTTTGTTAGCCTCATTTTAAAGCACAGCTTATATTGCAAAACACTCACAAAAAAAAAACAAAAACAAAAAAATCTTTAAATTAAACTAATAGTTCATCCTAATCCTCTAGTATCTAGTTGTACAATTAGCTATTATAGTTTAATCAATTGGTGAACACCTATTTTTTGCATGCATTGCCTTTTGTATCTTTACCATCCCGCACATTCCTGAAATAACTTTCATAAAAGCATTACTGTTTATAATCTCTACAGCATAGAAATATACGGGAAATAAGATCATATAAATAATAGAGATGAACATGCAGTTGCCCTGATTAGTTTCATTAAATAGGCGAGGTGACAAGTAAAAGTAAGCTTACCTCGGACTCTCTGAACAGTAAACTCTGCAGGTACAGTGCTCTGAGGGAGCAAACCCTTAATTAGTTCTCCTTTCATTAGCGTTTTTAGCCTCTGGTGCTCAGTGATGGCATCTAAACACTGTTGTATAAGAGGAAGTAATGCAATTTGCTGTGGTTGCTGCTGACCAGAAATTGGTGACCGTGCTACAAAACATAAAATGTATCATGAAATTGCATTGGCCAGGAATGCCAATTAAATTGGAATTAAAAAGGCAAACAAAATGCACAAAAAGATCTAACATGTCCATACAAAAGACACAGCAGACAGAACTATTTAGTTGAAATCAATACATGGCACTATCAAATGAATATTTTGATGCCAAGCCAAAAAATTTAATCATAAGCAACTGAATCTCGCAATGAAAAAAAATGAATTTAGTGCATATGATACTTACACATTGATCCATCACGTGCTTGCACAAGAGAAGAATGCAGTTGATTAAGAAATCCATCTTCATCTAAAGTGACTGTGGGTTGCCACTCCTTCATCCCATAAAATGGTGATAAATGAACGGGCATTGTTGAATTACTAGAATCACAACCAACTTGGCTTATGGCAATGTTCACACCATGGCTGGCTGCTGCTTGCATTACCTAAAAATCAAGCAAAACAAATTAAGCAAGAAAGCCTTGTATGCAATGAAGCACAAAAATGAACATAGGGGATGGACAAGAGACAGCCAAGACACAATGACATGACCTAGAATATTTTGAAAAATACAAGAGATGAAGAATAGTGGGACGTTGATTTTTATACAAATTGAGTTAACGGTACAGGTAGAGGACAAATATGGAGCAATGATCAAGTTGCCTCCATTGTGATCGGGTGGGTTAGAGTCAAAAGAATAATTTTTTTGCAAATGAAAAATGTAAGGTTGAATCTATCAACCACAAGCTTTATGTGCTGGGTTATGATTTTTTGCAAAATAGTGGCACATACAAAATTATATTGACAATCACGAAATGTAGGTAGATATCAAGTGATTGAAAAGGCATTTTGAGAGAAAAGGAGAAATATGGGGATAGAATCTAAATAAGAAAGATAGAATGGCCCATTTTATGTCCAAATTGTGTTTAATACGTGCAGGTCCAGTGTCCAAAAAGTGTCCAAGAAGTCTACGATAGAGAAATTAAAATAGGACAAGACAAGCCATAGTTAAAAAATTTCCAGAGGTCGAAGTGCCCAATAAAACTATTTAGGAGACGACATGCTTTATAGCCATAAAACTAGCTAAGTTGAGAAACATAACGAACCAGAATATGACTAGCCCCAATCTTATCAAGAAGTGGGTTTATCAGAACTGAAGAAAACCATTGCCTGAGACAATCCCGCCAATGTTCAATTTGAGGGTAAACACCTAAGTTCTCAAAAGCCTCTACAGTTTGTTCCATTGACATTGGGGGAGGGAGCTCCCCTTCTCCTTTCTTTGGGGGTGAGTACTTCTGCAGTGAACCAGGGGACATGCGAACTGGCCTCAGTGGTGTGCTTCTGGCGGCTCTAGAAGCACTAGTTGAGCTCACAATGGAGCTAGGGCTGACAATTCCAAACCCACTGACAACAGGTGAAGGTGTTTCTACAGCTATGGCCTCTGATTCCATGATCCTCTCATCAATATCAGCCAAGAACTCCTCCAGCTTTTCTTCTGTTAATATTCCCTTAGCACTTCGAGGGCTATTCCTAGACCAAGGGGTTACCGGTGAGGAAGCATATTTATAAGGCGTAGAAGGAGGAGACAACGGTGAAATGACTGTCTTCTTTCCTGCACTGGAGCTCTGCTGATCAGACCTGCTTCGCAATGAACGGGGAGTATAGCTGAAAACCGACTTTCGAATTGGAACTAAGGGTTCTGAGATCGGCTGAGAAACAAGTTCAGGAGTAGGAGGTTTCTTAACAGGATCGGACTTCTCACTCTTATCAGTCAGTTTTGGCTTCAAACCCAAAAGTCGTAACTGGCGATCAGTAAGGATTTTCTGATTCTCTGAAGCTTTCTTGGAAGTAGATGCAGTCAAAGCCTTCCTGACATCGAGCGCAGACAAAGCCCTGATGAGGGCCAATAAAGTTGCTAAAAACACCAGTACAACCGCAGCCTGCAAGATCTGGGAAACCAGGACTGCGACAACTAAAGAGTAAATTTCACAAACACCTGTTGGGCATTAAGAGGTATGATGCTAACTGCTAAGTCAAAGCTTTCGGGAACTTACACGCTGCACCAGTGAAAATGTCGAATCCGGCTAATCTCCTCACGAGCACTTCTTTCCTTGATTACATGAAAAGAAACAGATAAACATTAGCTTTTCGTTCGCTTCATACAAAATTTATTTATTTTTTTCTTTAGACATTAGCGTTCCCCGAAAATGAAACTTGATTGGCCATGTTGGGCAGCTAAGGGAGGACAGAGAAAACGAACCAGTAGGACATTGTGAGGAAGGCTACGGTAGTGGCTAGGAAAGATGCGGAGATGACAAAGAGGGTAGCAGCCGAAGGACGAAGACTGGTAGAGTTAAGGGCCGCAGAGAAGGTGGGGTTCTGGTAAACGGAGAACTTAGGCTTGTGAGCCGCCGGAGATTCCCCGCCTTCCATGGTGTCCACGATGACAGAAAAGCTCGGACCGTTCGAACACCGCAGTTATGCTCGTTACTCGGATTCCTACTTTCGAAAATTTTGGGCGGGCATGACCACACCTTGAGAACTGGCCCGAGGGGACAAAAGAAGGGATTGTTTTCTTGTTACTTGAGCGACAAAAAAAGGTCATATTGATTTTGAATAATTTTTTTCCACTTTTCGGTTAATAAATTCTTTTCATCAAATCAATTTTATCAACTAAAAAAAATTCTCCAGTCATCTTGTTCCTAGGGCATCAATTCCGAGCTCTATAAGGGTTTGCTCCTTGCTTCCCCATTGCCTTCCTGTTCCCCCTAGAAGCGGTTTGGTATGCGGATTTAGGTCGGATTTGAGGCGGATTTGAGGCGAAATCCAGCCAAACGGCCTAAAATGCAAAACCAAATATCACGGAAAATGAAAGCCACCGTAGACGAAAAATTCCACCTTTTCGTCGTAAATCCCGAATTTCTGAAATCCTCTAGTTCGGCAGATTTCCAAAATCCTCTGGCTCTATTGGCGCAGGAAGGAAAAAACTCCACCCAAATCTTTCAACTTCCTTAAATCCTAAATGGAATAGCCAAACAGTCACATAGGATTTATCATGAAGGTTACCAAACAGTTTTTAGGATTTAACCCCCCCAGAATTTCGTAAATCCGGATTTGGAGGATTTACGAAATCATACTTAAATGAAATCCTAGATTCTACCAAATAGCCCCTTACTCTTTTGCTCCTTACTCCCCCATTGCTTTTCTCTTCCCCCTCACTCTTGCTCATGCCACTTTTTTTCTAAAGCCTCTGAGGCTCTCCTCTTCTCTCCTTCCCTCTGACATAGATTGAAGGCTTTTCGAAGTCACTCATGAAATCTCTACCTCTGTCCTTCTCTATGAAAAATTCATTTAATAAAATCAATCTACTTTTCTCAATAAATTTCTTCTTTCTGGTGCTCTTCATCACAGGTCTTGTACTTATGGAAGAGGCCAATCATATACTTCTCCTAACCTATTCTTTAATGATTTCATTGCTCTTCAAGGAGCACCAAATCAAGATCTTCCCCCTCACCCACCTTATATTATGCCTAATCAAGAGTAAACTCCCAACTGAGAAGGAATCCTCGCAATATAAAATCACTCATCAAAGAAGTTCTCATTGAGCTTTGTCCAAAGCCAAATGAAGCAATTATCTTTACCTCAAAGGATTTATATAAATGTCAAGTTCCCAAAATAATATATACAATAGCCAACAACAAGCTACAAAACAACAGACAAAATCAAAGAGCGGAAAATAAAATCTAAACTATCACTTACTGATTAGCCTCACTCTGCAAGCTCCTTACCCTTACCTGAAATTATGTAAAAACTAAATGATAAACACATAGTCCAACAACTAACTAAAATCTTACAACTAAATTCAATACACAAAAAGAGAAACAGTATGTTGTAAAAAATATAAAGAAATATATTAATCAATATATGTTATTTGTACTGGTCATCTATATCAATTTATCAGTTTTTTATATATCACATCTCAGACTATCAATTATATTGATTTATCTCCATTATTAATCTGATTATAAATCACTTTTTATTAGTTAATCAATCAGTCAATATATCTTTATCATTCAATCTGTCTCATTCAATCAATCAATCTTATTATTCATTATATCTTATCAGTCAACTAGTTATATCAATAAATCAGTTGTATTAATATTCTTATCATAGATCAGTATTGTCTATCATATGTCATATTAGTACTCTTATCAGGTATTAGATATTCAAATGAGAGTATCTTGATCTTTAGGGTATCTTGATCTTGAAGTTATCTTGAACTCATGCACTAATGACTCTCGCATTGATCTTGAACTCCTTATAACTCTCATCTTAAGGGTATCATGTGGGGTTATCATATCATATATCTTATATCAATCAATACATTATTTTAATACACTTTATGGTGTTTCCTATCAGCCTTTCTGCTTCTCAATTTTATATACATATACCAAATATTTTATCTTATCAAATTCATCTTGTCAGTATTCTTATCATATCAGAATTAGTATTTTAATTTAGTACATATCAATCATATCAAGTATTTCAGCATATATCACTTTCATTATCATCATATCAAAATCACAGTACATTAATTTTCAATCCATTTTCAGTATACATTTTCATACTTATTTCACAAAGAAATTCCTACACACAGATTCAATCAAAGAAAATGCAATAATATCATATTGAATTGTTCAGAATGACCAAATTGATAACACATCGAAAGTTATATAATGAAAGCTTACTAAATCAGGAGATAATATATTTTTGGGCAGATTTAGGAGAGATAAAAATTATGAAAATAAAAACCATTAAAAATAAGAGTAAGAGTTTAATCACTTGCATCAATTAGAATAAAATTTGTAATATAAGTGACAGATGAAAAAGCCTCAAAAGACTTTCTATCTCTTCTCTCTCTCTCTCTTCTTCTTCTTCTTCTTCTTCTTCTTCTTCTTCTTCTCTCTCCCTTCTCTTCTCTTATAATATATGTCACAAAAAAATTTAGGTAAATTTAAACTAATAATCATTAATTTTAAGTTAATTGTAATTTCGAGTCTTAGAAGGTTAAATGTGATAAAAAGTAACCAAGGTTTGGGGTTTAAGAAGTGAAAATCTGAAATTTGGAAACTTTTTTGTGGGCATTGTGGTGCCATGGTTGACAACACCGTAGTATTGAGCTCTCCGATTTTGGATATAAAAAATAGGTTTAAGTGTGTGCCTCAATGTCAGGTCTTAGAAGAGGATATTCTGGGAGCATATGGAAGTTTCTCTGGGAGCGCTAAGGCGTTGGAAAAGTGAGTACCATAATGCTAGGTAAAAATAATGAATTTTTTATATTAAATATCTGAAACTATTTCACCCAAAACCATTTCCTCGGCCACCTTACTGGAGAAGAGAGGAGAAGGAAAAGAGAGAAGGGGAAAGAGAAAGAAAGATAGAGATTTTTTGGATGACAGCATTTACCACCCCTTATATGTTGATGATGTGTTTGTTTTTAGTAAAACTTTTGCTTATAATCTTATTGAATTGAAAAACATTCTCAATCAATTCAATCAAGACATTGGTTTATATATAAAATGTTGCTAAATATAGCATTATCCTTTCTAAAATCACTAAAGATTTTCAGGCTTTATCCAACCTCATTGAATATTCACTTTTCTAATCTAAACACATATACCTTTGCCTCTAAATTTCTAATGCAAGAATTTATATATTTGACTTTCATCTTCTTATTGATAATATCAGGCGCTTTATAGATGACTAAAATACTCTTTACTTATTAATAGGAATTATATTACAATTGTTGAGATATATTGTTTGTAATATTCTTGCTTATTGGTGTTGTGCGCTCATTGTTCCTAAAGCATTTATTAAGTTTATCAACATTTATTTCACTAAATTTCTTTTGGTATGAATTTAGGCGTGATGATTTTACAAATATTCTTGCTTATTAGTGCTTGTTGGTGTTTGCATAAGTAATGAGTGATGTCCAGAGTAAGCAGACTGAACATAAGGAATTGAAAGAGGATAGACATTCACAAATGTTTTATAAATTAAGTCATTACTGTTCAAAGGAGTTGTAGAACCCAGGTAGTTAAAGATTGACTGTTAAGGATAGAGGAAATATTTGACAACATATGGTGTCCAGATAATAGGAAAGTGTCACTAGTAGTATTTTTATTTGAAGGAGAAGGTGATAGATGGTGGACATGATAACAAAGGGAGAAATTTTAAGGCAAAAGAAATGTGGAGATCATCTAGGTAGAGTTTGGTAATATTTTAGAGACTAGTTTGTACCCCATCATCCCAAAAAACAAATATAAGAGGCTTTTATAAGATTGGAGCAGGGATAAAAGGTAGTAATGTAATATGAGGCTGAATTTACTACATTAATAAGGTACACCCCACAGTTGATTAATTTAATAGAATAAAATACTATAGATATTTTAGGGGACTACGAGATGTACTGAGACATTCATTATTACCACTTATAATTTTGGAATTTGCATAGATAGTGGAGAAAGATTTAGCTATTCCACAGTTCAGACAACAAGAAGAGATTGAGATATGATATGACCTAGAGAGATAGCAGTGAAATGAGAAGTAAATTTTTAGATGATAGAAAAAGACATGAGTTGAGTGTGGGAAGTGTAGTAAAGTATTCCTGATGTGGTAAGATACATACTAGACAATACTTTCTAATAATTGGATAGTATTTTAGGTTTGGATAGCGAGGACATCATATGGCTGACCATCCACTACAGTGATAGGGAACATGATCTATATTTAGAGGAAAGTTGGCAAGGCAGGGCTATAGAAAAGTATTATTGGATATAGAGAATATAGTGAAGGTTCCATAAGTACGATAGGTGGACGAGGAGTTACTGAAAGTCAAGAAGAACCTACAACATCTGCCATACCAACACTAACACTAGTACGACCTAGAGTGTATAGTTTGACCCAGTAGAATGATTGGAACATACCTGGAGGATCCATTGGTAGAAGTTTTAATCATGTGCATTAAATTTTAATTGATTAGCATCACATTGTATGTTGAATGATTAATATGAATAATATGTATAAGTGCATGATTGAACTCATGATTGAATGAATGTAATGAATGAGAAGTAAATGATTAATACTATTCTAAAGGTTATTAAAAGAGTTTAAGTTGATTTACTTATTATGAATCGTATTGATTTATTTAGGGGAATCTACAAATTGAATTTATTTCCATTAATTTGTTTTTTTGTTTTTCTCTTTTAGAAATGTCGAGGGTAATATTTTTCTAAGATAGATAGATTGTAATAACCCAAAACTATGAAAAATACTTTAAAATAAAATTTTAATTTTTTGTTAATTACTATTTGAATGGGAACACTTCGTCATTAGGCTTTGAGCACAGCAAGGCTACAAATCACCACGATGGTATTGGAGGCTCTATTCTATAGTAATTCTGGATTTAACATGTAGAGCTGGGTAGGAGTGTTATAGTGCTAAGCGATTAATGCTGTTTATATATATATATTATTCAAAATCTTAAGCAATAATTGAAAGTTCGATAGGGATGTTAAGCCCTAGTGAACTAGTCCCGAGGCTAACCAAAAGGGGGGGGGGGTGAATTGGTTATTTAAAAATTTCACGATAACAATGAAAATCTTTTTATAACGTGCAGCGGAAACGAATTAAAACAACGATAAAAAGATCAACCACAGATATTCACCCAAGCAGTTAATATCAGAAAAGTAAAGTGCAAAACTGAATCAGAAAAGCAAACCAGATTTTATAGTGGTTCGGTCAACTTGACCTACGTCCACTCCCCGGAGCCTCCCCTCCGGGTATTGCACTAAACAAAAGTGTCTCTCCTTTTGCTCCCACAGCAAGGCGGAGAAGCCTGTACAAACACCTCCTTTTCACCACACGGTGAGGCAGAGAACCCGACCTCCTTTCGCTTCCTCCTGAAGCAGGCAGAGAACCTTCGAACTCGTTTCGCTTCCTCCTGAAGCAGGCAGAGAACCTTCGAACTCCTTTTTGTTTCCACCTGAAGCGGGCAGAGAACCCCGGATCTTCTTGCGAACGATCCTCCCACGACGAACACCGACTAGACGAAAGACGACGAGCGGAGAAGACGACTCTGATCAGTGCTTAGAGCAACCTTAGTGAATCCCTCACTAACTCCCCCTCACAAGATCTTCTCTCTCTCTCCCAACTCTCTCTCTCTCTCTCTCTAGGGTTTCTTAGGGAAGGAAGGCAGCAAAAGATTTTTCCAAAAATTGAAAAAAGTTCTTTTAAAGGAGGGCTTAAAATTTGCCCTAAATCTCAACTGGTCGGCCAAGATCATCCTGTACGATCAGTTCAAATTCAGCTGTTTCAGCCTGGACGATTAGGCTCTTCTGGACGATCAGTAGAAAAGTTGTTCATATCGTCCCGTACGATCCTGCGATCGTCCGGGACGATTAGTGCAAATCGGGGAAAATCGTCCAGAAGACAGTTCGGGTCGTCCAGAGAAATCTGTGCTGGACGACCAAAAAATGACTTGATCGTCCAGGACGATAGGGACATCGTCCTGTACGATTAGTTCAAAAAGGCCTTAAATCGTCCTGAACACAGTTCGGGTCGTACAGCTGAAATGTACTAAACGATCATGATCGTCCGGGACGATCCTGCGATCGTCCATGACGATTTAATCGTATCAACCAAAAATAAATTACTTTCCTTAATTACCAGATTAAATTAGGCATGATTGTACTGGATCGTCCGGGATGATCAGACCAAGTATCGAAAAATAAGAACTTGCCTAACTTGATCTGGCGGCTGAGAATTTCTGATTTGGGCATATCGTCCCGTACGATCCAGAGATCGTCCAGGACGATCTGCTTAATCAGACCCTCTTAACTTAGTTTCCCTAATTAGGGTTTCTGTTTTAACTGGATCATCCAGGACGATGTGGAGATTGTCCAGGACGATCTGAACAAAATTTTAACAGAAACTCTAATTCACTCAATCTCTCTCCCTGAGTGTGTGTGTGCAAGGTTACTTAGCTAGGGAATCAGTTACATTACAATTGACTCAATAAAAAGAAAAATCATACATTTGACACACTTGGACCCGATCTTGAGTTGGCTTGAGTGGCTCGCGGTCTTTTGTGCCTGAAATAGATTAGCCAAGCAAAATACACTGGAAACATGTTTGTCATCATCAAAACCAGATTCGCTACAATCTCCCCCTTTTTTATGATGGCAAATATTTGTAAAGTAGTCTGAAAATACAAGTAAACTAGGAGATCAAACAAAACAAGCATTTTTTTTAATTTTCATTTTACAGCTAAAATAATACAGGAAACATGACTCAGAGAACAGAAACAGACACGACTACAACTGACTCCCCCTTTTGACATCACAAAAAGGAGGAGGAAAAACATAACACGTAAATAAAACATAAATAGAAGAAATCAAAATAACACAAAAACTAATAGAATTGACCACAAAAAACATATAAAAGCATTTTTTTAAGATGCTTGAGAAAATCAGAATTTTTCCTTGATTTTAGATTCAAAAACAAATGACAGGACGATTGACAGCGCTGAAATCCAGAAAAGGTTGAAAAAAATCAACTTTCGTAACTCCGACCCCGGGCACCTTATCGATGCAAACCTCTTTCAACACAAAAATTCGATTCAAAAGAAAAGACATTAGATTTTAAAAGAGATCCTTTCAAGCCTCGTTCCAGAAAAATATCTGATATAATAGTGTTACAAAGTAAAAAATCAGAAATCGGGATTTTCGAAACTCAAGCTTTTGAAAATATTAAGTGGCGCACAGATTTTTCTAAGACATTTAACAATCTGAAAAGGAAGAAAGCTTGGTTTGGGCTCATTTTGTGCCTCTTTTTCAAATTGGTTGGCGCTTTGCGCATCTTTTGATTTTTGATACACTTTGTGTATCAAATTTGACAATTTCGCATCTTTTCAGTTTTGAGCTCATTTTATGCCTCTTTTTCAAATTATCTGGCGCACTGCGCATCTTTTATAAGCTTTCTCCTTTTATAAGCTTTCTCCTTTTCATAATCATTAAAGAGTCTCAGCTGTGAGATTATCTTCCAAACATAGGAGATGAGTCTCCGCAGTAAGGAAGAACGATTCACAAAACAAAAGCCATACAACATATGATAAATGCAATCACTTGGTTTAGAAAATCAAACTAATGACTCAAGACTTTGAAAAACACTATTGATATGAGGCAGATTACTGTAGGAAGATAAAATAATCTCTATTTTAAAAACTAACATTTTAATTTTGAAGAGGATTTTTATTCAAAAGAAACTATACACCAGTAAAGGAGTTAGAGGAAGAGAAACAATTATCAATGTTTCTTCCCTTTAACAGATTCAGCGAAGTCAATCACTGCTTACCAGCTTCCAAACCAAAATAAGGTAAAAATTTCCAGTCAAAAATTCAGATCATCAGAAGTAGTGAGCGGTGATCAGATCTTGAAAAGCATAAAATAGTAAGTGCAAGATATGAACCAGTAAATAAATAAAAACAGGTAGAAAATCACAGCAAAATAAATACTCAAATCAAACTAATAGTAAGGCTAACACAGAAATCAGCAGAAGAAATAAAATCAACTGAAAGTAAATAATTAAACCAAAACTAACTGACAGAAATCAGAAATCAGAATACCAAAACTAACTAACAGAAGTCAGAAATCATAATACCAAAAACTAACTAACAGACATCAAAAATCAGAATACCAAAAACTAACTAACAGAAGTCAGAATACTAAACAAAAAGAAACTAACAGAAGTCAGAATACCAATCAGAACAATCATAAATCAGCAGTCATCAGAATCAAGTATTTATATCAATCACTCCTAATCTGGTTCTCAAAATACTGAATGAGTCAAAGACCAGTAGTTTAGTGAATATGTCAGCCAGCTGATTTTCAGTTGCTACATGATGTAACTCAATGTCCCCTTTTGTAACATGGTCCCTAATGAAGTGATGTCTAATATCAATGTGTTTGGTCCTAGAATATTGGATTGGATTCTTAGAGATACAGATAGCACTAGTATTATCACACAGAACAGAAATTGTGCCAATAGGTACTCATAAATCCAAGACTTGTTGCTTTAACCAAAGAACTTGGGCCACACAACTCCCTAAGGCAATATACTCAGCTTCAGCAGTGGAAAGTGCAACTGAGTTCTGTTTTCTACTAGACCAGGAGACTAACGACTGTCCTATGAATTGACAAGTCCCAGAAGTACTCTTCCTATCCACCCTACACCCCGCAAAATCAGAATCAGAATATCCAATGATCTCAAAAGAGGTGCTGTGCCTAGGGTACCAAATTCCTAGGTTTGGGGTTCCTAAAAGATATCTAAGAATTTTCTTAACAGCAATCAGGTGGGACTCTTTAGGATCCGCCTGAAACCTAGCACAAAGATAAACACTAAACATGATATCAGGTCGGCTAGCAGTCAGGTAAAGCAGTGAATCTATTATCCCTCTATACTTCTTTTAATCAACAAATTTTCCATTTGAATCCTTATCTAACTGAACTGAGGAGGGTATGGGAGTATTAATTGGCTTGGCTTTGTCCATTTCATATTTCTTCAAAATATCCTTAGTATATTTTGATTGATTGAGAAATGTTCCATCATCCGTTTGCCTTATGCTAAACCCCAAAAAGTAGGACAATTCTCCCATTATACTCATCTCAAACTCCTTACTCATTGTTTTAGAAAACTCTTCACATAAATATTTATCAGAAGATCCAAAAATTATATCATCAACATAGATCTAGATAATGAGTAAGTCATCTCCTAATCTCCTCAGAAAAAGGGTGGTGTCTACGCTCCCCTTAACAAACTCTCTTTCTAACAGGAATGTGCTAAGCCTCTCATACCAAGCTCTGGGTGCCTGTTTCAATCCATATAAAGCCTTTTTTAATTTATAGACATGACTTGAATATTGGGAACTCTCAAAACTTGGGGGTTGTTCTACAAAAACATCTTCTTTAATTACCCCATTTAAAAAGGCACTCTTAACATTCATTTGAAACAGCTTAAATCCCTTATAACAGGCAAATGCTAGTAGCACTCTAATGGCTTCCAATCTAGCTACAAGGGTAAAAGTCTCCTCAAAATCAATCCCTTCTATCTGATTATACCCCTTAGCCACCAATCTTGCCTTATTTCTCACCACCACACCAGAATCATTCATCTTATTCTTAAAGACCCACTTGGTTCCCACAATACTTTGATTTTTAGGTCTTTCTACTAACTCCCAAACATCATTCCTTATAAATTGATTCAATTCTTCCTGCATAGCTAAAATCCAAAATTCATCCGACAGGGCTTGATTGATGTTGGTGGGTTCAGTCATTGAGATAAAGGCAGAATGGTTTACTTCCTTCCTAAGTCCATGTCTAGTCCTAACACCTTCAGAAGGGTCTCCTAAGATCAGTTCTTTAGGATGACTCGAATAATATCTCCAATCTCTAGGCAAATCTGTTTGAGGTTTTACCCTTTTCTCCAAATTTGTATTTCCAACTCCTTGGGTAACCTCAATAATCTCTTCATCTTCTACTTCAGATCTAGACTCCTTAGGATCAGATTCATCAAACACTACATGGGTTGTTTCTTCCACCACCAAAGTCCTCCTATTGAACACCCTAAAAGATTTTCCCACACTTGAATATCCTAAGAACACTCCTTCATCAGATTTGGGGTCAAATTTTCCTAAGGGTGACTTCCCGTTGTTTAGAGTGAAAACCTTACAGCCAAAGACATGGAGGTGGGACAGATTTGGAGTTCTACCCTTAATGATCTCATAAGGTGTCTTGTTCAGTTTGACTCTCACATTCACCATATTCAGCACATAACAGGCAGTGTTCATCGCTTCAGCCCAAAAGTATTTTGGAAGTGAATACTCGGCAAGCATGGCTCTAGCGGCTTCCACTAAGGTCCTGTTCTTCCTTTCAACTACCCCGTTCTGCTGAGGGGTCCTAGGAGCTAAAAAATTGTGACTAATCCCATGATCCTCACAAAAACTTCCAAATCTTTCATTTTCAAACTCCCCTCCGTAATCACTATGGATGGTAATAATCTCACATCCTAACTTCTTCTGAATCCAAGTAGAGAAGGATCTAAACTCATCAAATGACTCAGATTTATGTGACAAAAACTTAACCCAAGTGAATCTCGAATAATCATTTACAATCACAAAACCATAGACTCTCCCCCCTAAGCTGGCAGTGCTAATGGGTCCAAAGAGGTCAATGTGAAGAACTTCTAAAGGTCTAGAGGTGCTAATGTCCTTAACAGAGTGAAAAGAGGACTGGACTTGCTTCCCCAAATGACAGGCATCACACAGGTGATCCTTAGTGAACTTAAGCTTGGGCACACCTCTAACTAAGTCCTTTTGGGTGACTCTCCTAAGGGTTTTCATACTGGCATGACACAATCTCCTATGCCATAACCAAGACTCATCAGCAGTAGTTTTTAAGCAAATTGAATTATCAGATTTAATGCTACTTACATCCAGCTTGTAGTCGTTGTTGATCCTTTGCCCCTGCAAAACAACTTCATCATTTAAGCTTAAAATGCAGCCAGTGGGCAGGAATTTGATGCTGTATCCCTTGTCACAGAGTTGACTGATGCTCAGCAGGTTGTGTTTCAGTCCATCTACAAGCAAAATATTATCAATCATAAAGTTCTTTGAATCACCAATTATACCTGTGCCTACCACCTTCCTGGTGGTGTTATCTCCAAGTGTAACCTTGCCTCCAGCTCTGGCCTCCAGCGAAATGAACTGATTTGCATCCCCAGTCATATGTCTAGAACATCCGCTATCTAGGTACCACATGCTCTCACGAGATCTTGTGTGAGAGCACACCTATAAAAGTATCAAACGTCAGTCTTAGGAACCCAAACAGGTTTGGGTTCCTTCTTATGAAAAGAAGAATGCAATGCATGCGTGCTGTGCTGTGAAACAGGCAGTTTGGGTTTCCACACCCAATATGTACTACGATGAACAGTGTAGGTGTGAGAAATATGTCCTAACAACCACATGAAAAATATCTAACACCAGGAAAAGGGTTAACTAATCTACGTGGATGATAATGCCTCTTCCTAGATGTATATGAAACATGCTTTGAAGAACTTGCAGCAGATTTTTCAAAAGGTGGCGGTGCATAAAACTGTTCAAAAGTAGGCGGTGTTTTGTTCTTTTCAAAAGCACTGATCTTTACCTTCAAAAATTTATTTTCTTTCTTTAAACTTGCAATTTCAAATTTCAAGGTTCCCTTGCTACTTTCTACTTCACATGCCATTGTATCTAATTCTTTAAAAGCTCTTTCTAAGTCCACATGCGTAGTTTTCAATGAATCATGCTCAGAAACTAAATCAGAATATTTTTTATTCAACTCATCGAATTCATCAAGCAAAGACATGTGATTTGAATCAAGTGTGGAATGATCTTTAACTACAGAATCATGCTCTTTTTGCAAAGTTAAGTAATCTAATTTCAAACTTATATGAGTTTTCTTAAGCTTCCTATACGATGTATGAATTCTTTCAGAAACTTCAAATAATTGATTGTAGGTAAGCTCACATACCTCTTCCTGATCCGACTGACCAGGGTGATCATCAGCCATAAGACACAAGTTTGTTTCCTCCTCTTCAGCTTCAGTCTCAGAAGAGTCGGATACAGAGTCTGCCCAGAACGCCTTCTGAATCCGCTTCTTGTTCTTTCTGAACTTTGGTTTCTCCTCACCCTTCTCCTTGCTTGGGTGAGCTTTAAGTGTTGGACAATCAGCCTTAATGTGTCCAGGCTTCCTGCATTCAAAACAAACAGATTCAGATGAACCCTTAAAATTTTTATTGGACTTACCCTTGTTCCACTTCTGAAAGTTCTTATGTTTCTTCCTTAGAAAGCTTTTGAATTGCCTTGTGATTAAGGCAACATCATCGCTATCAGACCCGGAAGTGCTAGCATCTGAATCCTTGGCCTTTAGTGCCACTGTCTTCTCTTTCTTGCGTTCACCTGCATCAAGTTGCCTTTGGTTCACCCCTTGCTCGTAAGCAATAAGTGATCCAAGTAAGCTGTCAATAGAGTAAGTGTTTAAATCTTTAGATTCAGTAATAGCAGTAATCTTAGCATCATAAGAAGCAGGCAAATATCTTAGAATTTTGTTCACTCTTTCGTAGTTAGTAAGTTCTCTACCTAGAACATGCAAAGAGGTAACAATCTGAGTGAACCTTGTGTACATTTCTGAAATAGTCTCACTAGGTTTCATACAAAAAAATTAGTAATCATGTAACAAGATATTTAACCTAGACTGTTTGACTTTAGTTGCACCTTCATATGTTATGCATAATCTATCCCAGATTTCTTTTCCTGTTGTACAAGTAGAAACACGCATATAGTCTTCAGATTTTAAAGCACAAAAGAAACAGTTCAAGCATTTTGCATTTAACTGTGTTAAATCACGATCATCAAACATCCAATCAGTAAAAGATAGTTCAATTTTCACATTGTTAATTAGTCTAAAAGGTGGTTCGTATCCGTCCTTAACTAACATCCACATGCGATAATCAATAGACTGTAGAAAAGTAGACATGCGTGTTTTCCAAAAATCAAAAGGATTATTATCAAACAACGGTGGTCTTGTAATAGAATATCCTTCAGCAGTATTACGATTATTACAGTTAGCCATGGATCAAATTCAAAAGTTTTTAAACCTAAATTTTGAATCCCACTCTGATACCACTTGAAAGTTCGATAGGGATGTTAAGTCCTAGTGAATTAGTCCCGAGGCTAACCAAGAGGGAGGGGGGGTGAATTAGTTATTTAAAAATTTCACGATAACAATGAAAATCTTTTTATAACGTGCAGCGGAAATGAATTAAAACAACGATAAAAAGATCAACCACAAATATTCACCCAAGCAGTTAATATCAGAAAAGTAAAGTGCAAAACTGAATCAGAAAAGCAAACCAGATTTTATAGTGGTTCAGTCAACTTGACCTACGTCCACTCCCCGGAGCCTCCCCTCCGGGTATTGCACTAAACAAAAGTGTCTCTCCTTTTGCTCCCACAGTAAGGCGGAGAAGCCTGTACAAACACCTCCTTTTCACCACACGATGAGGCAGAGAACCCGACCTTCTTTCGCTTCCTCCTGAAGCAGGCAGAGAGCCTTCAAACTCATTTTGCTTCCTCTTGAAGCAGGCATAGAACCTTCAAACTCCTTTTGTTTCCACCTGAAGCGGGCAGAGAACCCTGGATCTTCTTGCGAACGATCCTCCCACGACGAACACCGACTAGACGAAAGACGACGAGCGGAGAAGACGACTCTGATCCGTGCTTGGAGCAACCTTAGTGAATCCCTCACTAACTCCCCCTCACAAGATCTTCTCTCTCTCTCCCAACTCTCTCTCTCTCTAGGATTTCTCAGGGAAGGAAGGCAACAAAAGATTTTTCTAAAAATTGGAAAAAGTTCTTTTAAAGGAGGGCTTAAAATTTGCCCTAAATCTCAACTGGTCGGCCAAGATCGTCCAGGACGATCGATCGATCGTCCTGTACGATCAGTTCAAATTCAGCTGTTTCAGCCTGGACGATTAGGCTCTTCTGGACGATCAGTAGAAAAGTTGTTCATATCGTCCCGTACGATCCTGCGATCGTCCGGGACGATTAGTGCAAATCGGGGAAAATCGTCCAGAAGACAGTTCGGGTCGTCCAGAGAAATCAGTGCTGGACGACCAAAAAATGACTTGATCGTCCAGAACGATAGGGACATCATCCTGTACGATTAGCTCAAAAAGGCCCTAAATCGTCCTGAACACAGTTCGGGTCGTACAGCTGAAATGTACTAAACGATCATGATCGTCCGGGACGATCCTGCGATCGTCCAGGACGATATGATCGTATCAACCAAAAATAAATTGCTTTTTTTAATTACCAGATTAAATTAGGCATGATTGTACTGGATCGTCCGGGATGATACACGTATCGTCCGGGACGATCAGACCAAGTATCTAAAAATTAGAACTTGCCTAACTTGATCTGGCGGCTGAGAATTTCTGATTTGGGCATATCGTCCCGTACGATCCAGAGATCGTCCAGGACGATCTGCTTAATCAGACCGTCTTAACTTAGTCGCCCTAATTAGGGTTTCTGTTTTAACTGGATCGTCCGGGACGATATGGAGATCGTCCAGGACGATCTGAATAAAATTTTAACAGAAACTCTAATTCACTCAATCTCTCTCCCCGAGTGTGTGTGTGCAAGGTTACTTAGCTAGGGAATCAGTTACATTACAATTGACTCAATAAAAAGAAAAATCATACATTTGACACACTTGGACCCGATCTTGAGTTGGCTTGAGTGGCTCGCGGTCTTTTGTGCCTGAAACAGATTAGCCAAGCAAAATACACTGGAAACATGTTTGTCATCATCAAAATCAGATTCGCAACAATAATCACCCCAATTACTTCCCCCTCTCTATTGTGATTGGTTTGCCATGGAAGAAGAGAGGGAAAAGGGAGAGGAAGAGGAGAGAGGGAATAGAAAGAAAAATAGGCTTTAGTTATTTTCATCCATTGCTTTAGTTAGAAAAAGTCTTCTAATCATTGTAAGTAACCTAGGAATTATTTTAGTTTTCAATAATTTTGAATTTGATAAATTTAATCTCTCTGAAATTGATAATAATATATATTCTCCTGGTTTATCACACTTTTACCATATAACTTTTCATATATAACAGATATAGATCTTATCAATATTTTGATAGTAATATTATTGAATTTTACCAGATAAAATAAAATTTATGATTTTCTAAAGCAATTGACTAACATACAAATTTTTTTATATTTTATAGATTTAAGCATTTCATGTAACATTTTATGTATGAAAGAGGATTTGATTTAACTGATATAAGATATAATTAATACCTTAAATCTATAAAGTTGGCTATGAATACTATAATTAATATGGGTTGGCTCTTAAAATATAATACCTTGTGTAGAAGGGTGGGCTGATGGGCTTTCCTTTAAATATGATTTATGGTGTTATTCCAATTGTAACCTGTAATTGATGACCGATTATTTCAACGAGTAGAGGGTGATGACTCTTTATGATTTTAGTCACATGAAATATTAATGATAAAGATAAAGATAATAATGATGATATAATAATATAATGAATACATATGAAAGAAGAAAATACATTAAAACTGGATGTCCTAGCTTGTTGAATCATATATTGATGCATGCATACATTGATTGTATTGATAGATAGATTACAAATGTTGGTTCGTGGATATTATATGAATGGTTACATGTAGTAATTTTGTATAATAGATAATTTATAAGATGGAGGAGATTGATGAGATTAACGTATGTATGTTCATGATCTATAATATTTATTTATTGATCACTTATTTATTAATTATTGATATTTATGTTCTCGCTCTTGCAACTGTTGTTTTTTTATGAGTTTAAGCATGATGATTTTACTTTTTGCTATTTATCATATTGAATCATACCAATGATGATTGATTATTAATATCATTAAATGCTATTGGTTATATTAATTAATATGAGCATGCATATTGATTCCTTAAATCTTGTATTGAAAGCTTTAGTGAGTTTTGGATTTATGTTGGGCTTTGTGAACTCATTATGTGATTTTTTTTTATTTCAGGTCAAGGAAGGGGTCAGGACTCTATGGAGGTGGATTGATTTTCAGGTTTTTTTCTTTTGTTTTATATTTTTATTTTATTCTTTTGTAGTTTTATTAATGATCTCCTTGCTATTGTAAATGTGATTTTGAAGAATGAATATAGTGAAATATTTTAATGTGTATGATATTTAATTAATTTCACTAGACATTAATTTATATTGATAATTTATAAAAAGTTCTGGTAGATGATTTAAAAGATAAATTAGATAATTCTTCTAATTTAGATCTTGGGGTATGATATTATAAGCGGGTGTGGGTGGTTAAAGGGTGATATAAGTGAAAGTGGAGTTATAAACATACATTGATGAATGTGATTTATATTCATGCATTGTATATTCTAATAACTCAATACTTAAGTATAAATAATGTATTAAACTGGTTTTGATAACCCTGAAATCTTTGTGTATGTATTGATGAAACAAGAAAGCGGAAGTGTAAGTAATGTTTTGATAGCAAGTAAATTTCTGAACCTCTGTGAAGATATCTATGAAAGTATAAATAATGAATTTGAAATTAATTACATTATAATAACTATTAGAAGTTCACTTTTTGTTAGTATCCATGTTTTACTTAATTAATTAATTAATTATTGGAATAATTTATTCATAAATTTTCAATGGATATGTATATCTATGATGGGAGTGTGAAAGAAGTTTACTAAGCTAGTGATGCTCATTTTGTAAAATTTATATGATGTTTCAGGAGAAGGAAAAGTCTTTGTAAAGTAGAGTTAATAAGGGCAGGATAAGCAGAAGCAGGTTTTGAGTTATTTTTATAATCAAATATTAATTCTTTTCATGTTATTATTTTTTTGAATTTTATTGTTAGCTCTAGTTTATTCTGCTTGATAGTTGAGGAAATTTTAGGTTTAGGAATTTAATCCTTCCATTAGATCCCAGAGTGTCATAAATTGGTATCAGAGCAATGGTTTGGAAGGATTGGATTGTAACTAAAGCTATATGAGATGATTTGTAACCATAAGTGTTGAGATTGTTGCAAATTAGTTTTTTAATACTTTATCTTTATAATCATGTGAGTTTTTGATGATAACAAAATCTTATTGTTTGATTATTGTTTCTCCTAACATATCCTGGAAAAGTTTGTTTTTGTGTGTACTAATATTTCAGGGAAATTACATTCCAAACAGTGGATGACTTCAAGTTAATTGGATTAGAGTTTATTAGTTTTGGAGTCTATACTTTTTATTCTTTTCTTCAGTCTGAGAGAGTGTGCTTGTAAATTGGATAACTGTGCACACACACACTAGGGGAGTAAGACAAAAACTTAATTTTTTAAAACTAATCATACTGTATGATGTCTAATCTTACGAGATGATTTGTGTAGTTTCTCCTCTAAAACGAACCTGCCTGATTTACGAGTTAAAATTTTTTTTCTAAGTGTAAATCATACTGTACGAAATGTTTTCTTAAATCATATCCAGAGTACAAAATTGGGTTTCACAGGTTCATACAGGATCGTATGGGACGAACCGTTCAATTTTTGAACTATTCGTACAGTACGAAAGGTGTTCGTACATCATCTCTAAAGTACAAAATTTGGGTCTTATAGGTTTGTACAACATCGTACGGGATGAATCATTCATCTTTTTAAACTGTTCGTACATACGAAGTGAGATCTAACATCGTTAAACTTGAAATTTTTAATTTTTAGACAATTTTTCTTATCCTTTGTATATAAGGGTTCTAAAAACTAACTGTCATAATCTCTTTCTATAAATTTCTTCTTGAGAGTGGAAGGAAGAGTGATTTGGGAGAGTGTTTGGAAGTGAGTTTGGTGAGATCTTTGAACAGAAAATTATGAGGGGATTCACAAGGTTGCCTAAAGGTGAGGATCTTATTATTTGTACTTCAAGTCTCTGCCCTATCTCTTTGAAGTCTCTTGAGAGAAAATCTTTGAAGGAGAGTCTGATTCTCTACCTTCACTAGGAGGGAGAAAAAGGATGCTTGGTTCTCTGCCATCACCAGGAGGGTGAGAAAGAATGCGTGGTTCTCTGCCATCACTAGGAGGGTGAGAAAGGATGCTTGGTTCTCTACCATCACCAGGAGGGTGAGAAAGGATGCGTGGCTCTCTGCTAGCACTAGGAGGGTGAGAAAGGACACTGGGTTCTCTGCCTTCACTAGGAGGGTGAAAAAGGATGACGGTTCTATGCCGCACCGGGATTTAGTGGAAGAGAAGGAATTATAAAGGCTCTCCGCCTTGCTGTGGGGGCAAAAGGAGAGTCACTTGAGTATAGTGCAATGCCAAGAGAAGGAGTCTCTAGGGAGTGGACGTAGGTCTAGTTGGACCTAACCACTATAAAATCTAATATTCCCTGTTCTTTTCTTTTTACTGCATTTTTACTTTTCATAATTTTCTTTATTTATTGTGGTTGAAAAGTAATTTGGTACTGAAAATTTAATCTCACCCAAATACTATTTTAAATTAAATTTTCTACATAAAAGGTTTTCATTTCCAAGAGATAATTTTTAAAATTATTAATTCACCCCCCTCTTAGTTAGCCTTGGGCATATTATAATAGGTTTAACAACTTATTCAGACTTTCAAGTGGTATCAGAGACTATTTCAAAAAGTACTGTTTAAATTCCTTTTTAAAAATCAGATAATGGCTAATTTTGGAAACCGTAATACTCCTGAAGGATATTCTATAACTAGACCACCGTTATTTGATAATATTTCGTTTGATTTCTGGAAAACTTGTATGTCTACTTTTCTGCAATCACTTGACTATCGCATGTGAATGTTAGTGTAGGATGGTTATACTACACCTACTAGACTTATTGATGGCATTAGAGTTGAAACACCATTTACTGACTAGACTGTAGAAGAAAGAAACTTAGCATAATTAAATGCAAAATGCTTGAATAGCTTTTTTTGTGCTCTTAAATCTGAAGATTATATGTGTGTTTCAACTTGTAAATCAGGAAAAGAAATATGGGATAGACTTTGTATTACATATGAAGGAACCAATGAGGTCAAACAATCTAGATTGAATATTTTATTGCATGACTATGAATTCTTTTGCATAAAATTGAATGAATCAATCTCTGACATGTATACACATTTTACTCAAATAGTTACCTCATTGCATGCTTTAGGAAGGGAACTAACTAATTCAGAGAAAGTAAATAAGATTTTACATTATTTGCCTACTAACTATGATGCAAAAATAACTATCATTACAGAGTCTAAAGGCTTAAATATGTATTTAATTGACAATATTCTTGGATCACTAATTGCCTACGAGCAAGGAGTGACTCAAAGATAGATTAATGTAGGAGACAAAAGAACATAGCGTTGAAGGTGGATGATTCAGATAGTGATAAGTCACTAACTGAGGATAAGGAAGACATTGCTCTCATGATGAGGCAATTTAAAAGTTTTCTAAAGAGGAAGCAAAGGAAACGTCAGCAATGGAATAAAGGTAAGTTCCATAAAAATGCTAAGGCTTCTAATGAAGTAATTTACTATAAATGCAAGAAGCCTGGACACATCAAGACTGATTGCCTAAATCTCAAAGCTAATCCTAGCAAGGAGAAGATTGAGAAGAAAACCAATGTGAAGAAGGGCAAGAAGAGATTTCAGAAAGCATTTTAGGTGGACTCAGCATCCGACTCATCAAAAATAGCATCTGAAGAGGAAGTCACAAATTTATACTTGATGGCAGACGATCTTGATCATTCAGACCAAGATGAGATATGTGATTTATCCTATGAAAAATTATTTGAAGTTTCTAATAGAATTCATACTACATATAGAAAACTGAAAAAATTAAATGCTAAACTGAACCAAGAACATATAAACTTGCAAAGAGAATATGAAATCCTTAGAAAAAACCATGCAGACATTGATAACAACCACATAACTTTATTAAATGAATATGAGGATTTGAACAAACGGCACGATCTATTGAAATCATCTCACATAGAACTTGAAAATGAATATAAAGTCTTTTTGGATGAATCTGAACATAGAGAAATTGACTTGAGAATGGATATTTCTATCTTGAAAAATAGAAACTCATATCTAGAACTAGAGTTGAAATCTATTAAGGAAAATAGACCTACACCCACACTTGATTAATTCTATAGGTCTAAGCAAAATAATATGAGTTCAACACCTAGGAAGAGATCTTATAACTCATTTAGATTAAGAAATCTTTTTCCTAGAGTGAGATATTTTATATGTGGAACATTAGGATACATCTCCCAAACTTGCAACATTCATAGTAGAATACATCTAGTGTGGAGATCAAAGAAATATAAAACACAGTATATCACTAATGCATCTGGTTTACCATTGCCAATAAGAAATCCAAACTTATTTGGATTCCCAAGTCTAACGTTTGATGATTTTATAGGAACGCTCTCACACAAGATCTCGTGAGAGCATTTGGTACCTAGATAGTGGATGTTCAAAGCATATGATTAGAGATACAAATCAATTCATAACGCAGGAAACTAGGAGTAAAGGCAAGGTAATACTTGGAGATAATACCACCAAGAAAGTGGTAGGTACATGTATGGTTGAAAACTTGAATAATTTTTTCATTGAGAATGTATTGTTGGTAGAAGGCTTAAAGCATAACTTGTTGAGCATAAGTCAGCTATGTGATAAAGGGTATATTGTAAATTTTTTTCCTACTAGCTGCATTATAAGCCAAAATGGAAATGATGTGCTTCATGGTAGAAGGGTAAATAATATATACATGCTTAATTTGAATGTTATTGAATCTTCTAATGCTTTTTGTCTTAGAACTGTTACTGATGAATCATTGTTATGGCATAGGAGACTCTATCACACAAGCATAAAAAAATTAAGAAAAATTACCTAAAAAGAGTTAGTTAGAGGTATATTAAAACTAGACTTTACTAAGGATCACCTGTGTGATGCATGTCAATTAGAAAAATAGGTGAAGTCCTCCTTTCATTCCATTAAAGAACTTAGGACTAGCAAATCATTAGAAATCATTCATATGGATCTTTTTGGACCGGTTAACACTGTCAGTCTAGGAGGTAAAGTTTATGGATTTGTTATAGTCGATGATTTTTCGAGATTCACTTGGGTTAAATTTTTATATCATAAGAGTAAATCATTTGAGAATTTAGAAACTTTGATACTTGGATTCAGAGGAAGTTAGGGTGTGAAATTTTATCAATTCAAAGTAATCATAGAGGTGAGTTTGAAAATAAAAAATTTGAAGATTTTTGTAAAGAGAAAGGAATTGATCATAATTTTTCCACACCTAGGACCCCTCAACAGAACGGGATAGTTGAAAGAAAGAACAAAACATTAGTAGACGTCACTAGAGCTATATTGGCAGAATATTCACTTCCAAAATATTTTTGGGCTGAAGCGATTAGTACATCATGCTATGTTTTGAATAGAGTGAATATTAGATCCAAGTTGAACAAGCACCCTATGAACTTCTTTAGGGGAGAACACTTAATCTTTCATATTTGTATATTTTTGGATTGAAGGTGTTCATTCATAAAAATGGGAAAACTCCTTTAGGAAAATTTTATCCAAAATCTGATGAAAGAAGTTTTCTTGGATATTCTAGTGTTGGAAAATCTTTTAGAGTTTTCAACAAGAGAGTTTTAGTAGTTGAGAAAACCACACATGTAGTGTTTGATGAATCTGACATTTTGGAAGAGCCAAAGTTGGAAGAAGATCACATTGAAAATATCTCCCATGAAATTGGAAACACAAAATTGGAAGAAAAGGTAGAGATGAAAAACCCTTTGCTTAGAGATTGGAAATTTTCTTAGAGTCACCCTAAGGAATTGATTTTAGGTGAACCTAGTAAGGGTGTTAAGATTGGGCATGGACTTAGCAAAGAGGTAAATCATTCTGCTTTTATTTCAATGGTTGAACCCACAAATATAAATCAAGCACTTTCGGATGAATTTTGGATTTTGGCTATGCAAGAAAAATTGAATTAATTTATAAGAAATGATGTTTGGGAGCTAATTGAAAGGCCAAAGGATCAAAATGTTATTGAAACTAAGTGGATGTTCAAAAATAAAATGAATGATTCACGAGTTATGATTAGAAGTATGGCTAGATTAGTGGTTAAGGGGTATAATCAAATAGAAGGGACTTTGAAGAGACTTTTGCTCCTGTAGTAAGACTTGAAGCAATTAGGATTTTGTTAGCCTTTGTATGCTTTAAAAGTTTTAAATTGTACCAAATGGATGTTAAGAGTGCCTTTTTGAATGGGGTGATACAAGAGGATATTTATGTTGAACAACTTTCAGGTTTTGAAAATTCTAAATTCTCTAATCGTATTTTTAAATTGAAAAAGGCATTATATGGATTAAAATAGGCACCTATTGTATGGTATGAGAGTTTAAGCACTTTTTTATTAGAAGGATCATTTGTTAAGGGAAGTGTGGACACCACTCTCTTTTTGAAAAGAATAGGTGATGAAATACTCATTGTTCAAATATATATGGATGATATCATTTTTTGATCAACTGATAAAAATTTTTGTGATGAATTTTTAAAAATAATGAGTAGTGAATTTGAGATGAGTTTGATGGGAGACTTGAGTTATTTTCTTGGTTTTAGCATAAAGCAAAGTGAGGAAGAAATATTTCTTAGCCAGTTTAAGTATGTTAAGAATATCCTCAAAAAGTATGAAATGGATAATGCTAAACCAATAACTACACTAATGAGTTCCTCAGTTCAATTAGATAATGATCCTAAGGAAAAATTTGTTGATCAAAAAAAGTTTAGAGGAATAATTGGATCAATGATTTACTTGACTCCTAGTAGACTATACATTATATTTAATGTTTATTTGTGTACTAGATTTCAATCTGATTCAAATGAATCACATTTGACAGTAGTGAAAAGAATATTGAGATATCTTTTGGAAACTCAAAACTTAGGAATTTGGTATCCTAGGCACAGCTCTTTGTTTGAAATCATTGGATATTCTGATTCAAATTTTGTAGGATGCAGGGTAGATAGGAAGAGTACCTCTGGAACTTATCAATTTATTGGAAATTCTTTAGTTTCTTGGTCCGGTAGAAAACAAAATTCAGTAGCTCTTTCTACTGCTGAAGTAGAATACATTATCTTAGGTAGTTGTGTGGCACAAGTTCTTTGGTTAAAATAACAATTGATTGATTTAAGATTTTTAATTGGCACAATTTTAATTTTCTATGATAATACTAGTGTCATTTGTATTTCAAAGAATTCTATTCAACATTCTAGAACCAAGTATATAGACATAAGGTATCACTTCATTAGAGATCATGTAGCTAAGGGAGAAATTGAATTGTATCATGTTTCAACTGAAAATCAACTTGCATATATCTTTACAAAATCACTAGCTTTGATATATTTAGCATCTTAAGGACAATGCTAGGTGTGATTGATCTTAATGCTTAAATTGAAATTTCTATAAACTCGATATGCTATATATATGTGACTATCTAATTTGGTTATGTATGATTATTTTGGTTGTTCTGATTATTTTCCTGTGATTTATTGTGTATTGTTGTTTTTTATTTTTGTTTTATTGTAAAGCATGTCACTTATTAAGTAAAAATTTGGCTTTGAGAGAATTGTTTTATTATCAAGCTGTGTTTATTTGTTTTGATCGTACTGTACAAAAATGTTTTCGTCCTGTATGATTTCTATAGCTTATGCAAGACATTTTCTGAGTTGAGGGGACAAAACTGTATTTTCATAGTCTTTTCATATTGTACGATTAGGTTATCGTACGAGATGATTGTTGTAGTTTCAACTGTACATATGGGGATGGGTTTACAATTTTTAGCAGTTATTATTACTGATCATACATATGAATGTGTCGTTCGTCTGTACGATCCTGGTTGCCAATTTTGGATAAGGATGAAGCCAACCATCAGTGAAATGATCTTTAATATTTTGATCATCCCGGACGAACACGTAATCGTCTGTACGATCAGGTAGTTAAAAAGCCTATACAAAAGGATGCCTCATGAAGGGTAGTTTACGAAAAGCCATTTCATTTTTGGCCATTTCCTTTCGTACGCATGAAATAATTTTTGTCCTGTACAAAACATATGATCGTACGTTCAATCCATATTTTGTATTGTATGATAGATCATTTTTTCTTTAAATTGAAGGGTCGTTGGAGTAGTTTTTCATCGCTTTCTCATCCATTTCCAAACTCTCCTGATATCTTATTCGAGTTATGGATAGTAGCAGCAAGCGACCACGTTCCAAGGCCTCTACCTCTAGGACTGCTGTAGATGAGAATTTCCTATCTAAGGAAAATGAGGATGCATTTTATAGGTTTTCGCTTGCCAAGATCACCCATTCTCGTCTTCTTATACAAAATGACATTCACTTTACTATAATGCCTTTACTAGCCTCTACCCAACTTTCTTTTATCCTCACTCTCATCTATGCATACAACAAAGAAATCTTTTATCTCTTCTTAGTCAATATGAGAGTCAATCAAGATCACTCAAGGATCTCTTCATATGTTTTAAAGCAAAGAGTTGAAATCACCAAGGAAGATTTAAGCACCTACCACCACTTAAGAACTCAAGGAACTATAGCCCATACACTATTATCTAGGGCAGACTTTGACTTGTCTGAAGTCAATAAAGTTCTTAGAGGGGTAGCCCAAGTGAGTCATCTACCACGAGTCTATACACTGAACCAAAATGCCCGCATTATCCAGCATATTTTACAAACCTTAATTATTCCAAAAGCTGGTGACCGTATTAATATGACTCCTCTATTATCTGTAACCACTTATCTGATCATAACAAATCAACCTTTAGATGAAGCCCAACTGATTTTAGATTATATTTATAACCTATCTGACATTGGACATCCAAATAACAAAAGAAAGAAAATGTGGCTTTAAGACATCTAGTGGCCTATATTCTTGAAAAGAAATATAATCTTGTACATCCTGATGGTCCAACTGAATTCCCTTTTTATTTTACCGATGCCTCTTTTCGGTCACTTTTTTGGGAGGAAGAGTTCAGAAGATGACTCTGAGGAAGAAAAAGCACCTGTACCTGCACCTGCACCTAGACCTGACCAGAACTACTATAAAGAGATGGTCCAGCCCTTTGACAAACTAGAAACTTATGTTGATCAATGCTTTGATCAACTTGAGACTCACTTAACCCAGCAGGATGCACGACATCAAGAAGATATGGGTTGGATACGTGGCCAGTTTGACTATATGAACACAAATATAGCCACGATCAGTAGCTACTTCACCGCAGTTAACCCTCAGCCACCTCCAAATTACTAGTGATGATCTGCTTTTAGTTTTTTCTTTGGTTGTGTCGATGTTGTACTCTTGTGCTACTGTTTTGATGTTTTTCTTTTAGGGTTTAATGTACTTATTTTTTTTGGAAGTTTGAGATGTGGGTTAATGTACTTGGGTATTACTTGGATGGTTCTTGATGCTGTACTGTGTGAGTGATAGTATGGATGTAAGTTGATTACTTATGTATGAAATAAAAAACTCATGTTTTGTTGCATATTGCATTGTGAATAAGGTAGTAACTTGTCTTGATCAAATATGAAATGTTAAATTGAATTTGCTCTACAAAGTTAATTTCCTTACAAAACTTAGTCTCTCAAAACTTTTAAATTAGATTGTCACTGGGTGTAGAGTAGAAGATCAATTTTATATTTTTAATAGTCAAGTATTACGTAGCTAAAGTTATTGCAAAATTGATGTAATACCTTTATTTTTACTTCTATTTTAAGGTGTTCATCTTTATTCATTATTGCAATTTATGTTAATAGTTAGAGATTTTGGAAAGATATAGTTTGAAAAAAGGCACAAAATTAGTCCGAAATAAATAAAAAGCACAAAGTGTGCCATTTATATGAAAGGATGCACAATGTTCGCCAAATTAAAAAAGGGTACAAAATTAATCCAAATTAACAAGATGCAGAAAGTGTGCCCCAAATAATTGAAAATATGTGCAATGTCTCCAATTAATCTTTCCTTTATCAGTTTCTCAGTCCCAGAAATCTATATAATAAACATTGATCTTCACTAGTGAATTAAAAATCTAGTAATTCTATTCCGTCATTTTTGCAATAGTTATTGTTACATAATCTGTCTATTTCAAACAGTGCAATAGATCAACTTTTTCTTATCCTGGTTATTCTAAAATTTAAATATTGAGTTTTTATGTTTTACATGTGATCTTGATATTGCTGTTTGTAATTAATTTAACATTATCTTAATTATCAACAACCTTGATTCCTTCCTTTTTATTATTGTCAAAAGGGGGAGTTTGTTTGAGGTGTAGATTGGTTTGTTGTTTGATATTTTGTGTGTTGGTTTGATGTATTATTTTGTATTGTTTGGTTTATAATTTGTTTGATGTTTTGAGTGTTGGTTTGATGTATTATGAACTGTATGAATGTGTGTATGTGTGTTGTGTGTGTATGTTTCTGATCATTATAAGAACCCCTTATTGCAAATTGATCATTCATTTAGGGGGAGCTTACTTTTAGGTGTTTAGGGGGAGCTAAGGAGAAAATTTGCGTTTATTTGTTAACTCAAACAATAATTATTTTGCCATCATCAAAAAGGGGGAGATTGTTGAGATTGTTGCAAATTAGTTTTTCAAAACTTTAACTTTATATTCATGTAAGTTTTTGATGATAACAAAATCTTATTATTTGATTATTATTTCTCCTAACATATCCTGGAAAAGTTTATTTTTGTATGTGTTAATATTTGAGGAAAATTACATTCCAGATAGTGGAAGACTTCAAGTTAATTGGATTAGAGTTTATTAGTTTTAGAGTATGTACTTTTTATTCTTTTCTTAAGTCTGAGAGAGTGATTGTAAATTGGGTAGCCGTGTAGACACGCACTGGGAGAGTGAGTACGAAAACTGGGATTCACAGGTTCGTACAGGATTGTACAGGATGAACCGTTCAATTTTTGAACTGTTCGTACAGTATGAAAGGTTTTCATACATCATCTCAATAGTACGAAATTTGGGTCTTATAGGTTCATACAACATCGTATGGGATGAATCATTCATCTTTTTGAACTGTTCGTACATACGAAGTGTGATAGTACGGTATGATCTGACTTTGTCAAACTTGAAATTTTTAGTTTTTGGATGATTTTTCTTATCCTTTGTATATAAGGGTTCGAAAAATTGACTGTTATAGTCTTCTTCTATGAATTTCTTCTTGAGAGTGGAAGGAAGATTGATTTGGGAGAGTGTTTGGGAGTGAGTGTTGTGAGATCTTTGAAGAGAAAATTGTGAGGGGATTCACAAGGTTGCTCAAAGGTAAGGATCTCATTGTTTGTACTTAAAGTCTCTACCATATCTCTTTGAAGTCTCTTGAAAGAAGATCTTTGAAGGAGAGTCTGGTTCTCTACCGTCACTAGGAGGGTGAAAAAGGATGCTTGATTCTCTGCCATCACCAGGAGGATGAGAAAGAATCTGTGGTTCTCTATCATCACCAAGAGGGTGAGAAAGGATGCTTTGTTCTCTGCCATAACCAGGAGGGTGAGAAAGGATGCGTGGTTCTCTACCATCACCATGAGGGTGAGAAAGGACATTGGGTTCTCTTCCTTCACTAGGAGGGTGAAAAAGGATGATGGTTGTCTGCCGCACCAGGGTTTGGTGGAAGAGAAGGAAGTTGTAAAGGCTTCTCAGCCTTGCTATGGGCGCAAAATGAGAGTCACTTGAGTATAGTGCAATACCTGGAGAAGGAATCTCCAGGGAGTGGACGTAGTCTTGTTGGACCGAACCACTAAAAAATCTGGTGTTCTCTATTCTTTTCTTTTTACTGCATTTTTACTTTTCACAATTTTCTTTATTTAATGTGGTTGAAAAGTAATTTGGTGCTGAAAATTTAATCTCGCTCAAATACTATTTTAAATTAAATTTAGGGTTTAGGGTTTTCATTTCCAAGAGATAATTTTTAAAATTACCAATTCACCCCCCCTCTTGGTTAGCCTTGGATGTATTGTAATAGGTTTAACAACTTATTCAGACTTTCAATAAGAAGGAAGAGTTGGGGCTTTATTTAAAACTTTTATGTTAGTTTGTAATAAATATACATGTAATTGAACCCCTTTATTCTTGATTTAGATATGAAAGTTTTGAACACAAAATTTTTAAATTGAATTAATTTGAAAATATGAAAATTTTGAACTATAGCGTAACGATGCTCTATTCTCTTTTCTACGATACCCTAGATCTCTGCATATAGCGCAGCGGTTATGTGGTTTATAACACTATGGTGCTAGGCACTAAATGATATTTTAATATATATTAATCTAAATATCCCTCGCCACCTCACTCCCAATTTGTTGCTACCTTGTTAAGGAAGAAAGAAGAAGAGGGAAGGGAGAGAGAGGGGAAGGAAGTTGCTTCAGGGCATTTTCATTTGTTGCGTTAGTTACAAAAAGAATTCTAATGATTGAAGTGACCTTTACTCTATATCTATTTTTAGTTATTTTGATTTTTATTATTTTATCGCTCTTGAAGCTGCTAAAAATAAATTATTTCATGATTTAGCAAGTTTTTATTGTAAAACTTTTCATATGTTTTAGATTTGATTAATCTGAACATTTTGATATGATCATGCTACATTATCATTGGTTAAAGCTGTAGATATGAATTTCTATAAAAAGTGAATAGTGATTTGACATACATAAAATGATGAAAAGTATATTTCACTGGTTTCTATGACATAAGATAAAACTACAGTTTTATGGCTTGGTATATAACATGGCAACAATACGAATATGCATTTACTAACATAATATGAACATGATAAATAGATGATTTTGATTATATGTAAACAAGACAAGGGAGCTCAAAGTATTAAAATGGGGCACCAAAAGGTGATCTGATATGAAACATCGAGGAATGAATTGATAAAGATTGATATTAAAATGTGACACTACAAGAATTAGATATATAATACAATATATAATAAGATACATGATATAACAAGATACAAGATATGTAAGATACATGATACAAGGCATAAGGCATTTGATATGATATATGATGAGATTGATTGACTGATGAGTTTGATTGATTGATGAGATTGATTAACCAACGAGATTAATTGGTTGATGAGATTCATTGGCTGATGAGATTAGTTGATTGATGAGATTGATTGGCTGATTAAATCATTTAAGAAACATGAGTGATATGCAATAAGACTGATATAGTACTGATATGAATACATAATGTATGAAAGAAGACATATAATATATGACACATATGATAAGATTGATTCCTTTTTATACAAATGACAAGAATTTGTATGATAGATTCTTGTTTAAATGGATATGATCTATCGCATGTTGTTTTTATTTTGTACATTATTTTAGTTGTAGATTTTTGTAACTTATTAGGCTTTTGTGCCCATTATGTCATTTCTCTCATATTTTCAGGTAAGGGAAAGGAACCAATGGAGTGAGGTTAATTTAGGTAGTAAGTTTAGGTTTTTTTTTTGTTTTGTTAATTCTTTATTTTATGGCCATGATGTATTTTAGTGATGGATCATTTTGGTTAAATATAATGACTGTTATATATGCTATTTTTAATTATAAATTAATGTATAGATATTGGATGAATTGTAACATATATATATATATATATATATATATATATATATATATATATATATATATATATTATTGATGTAATTAATAAGCGTTGGCTGATGATTAAGAAGATAAAAAAAGATACAATTCATTTTCAATTTAGATTCTAGGGCGTCACAAATTTTAGTATCAAAGCATGACTATTGGAAGAATTGAATTGTAACCAGAAAGAACTATAGGATTGATTATAAGTGGGGTAGAAATTGGGTAGTGTAAGGTGTATTAGGTTGCATACGTGAATAGATGCTGCATACATAATTAAATATGCATTATATTTTAAAGATTTATTTAACTGATTAGGAAAATAGATTATACTGGTAAACCAGATGGATCTAAAGGAAAAAAGAAATTCTAATTGAACAAGATACATGAACAACTTTAAGAACAACTAAGAGTGTACTAAAGTTTGTTGATATGATTGCACTGATGATTAGTGATAGATTAACTAAGCAGTCTGAATTGAAACTTTCTACATAGAAATCTCCGCCATTGAAGAAAATAGTTGAAGGTATTAAGAAGAAGATTAATAAGACTATGAAAGCACCTACTCGAAGCAACCTACAATATGTCTAATGTGGAAGAAAACATGTAGGAAAATGCTATAGAATTACAAGGTAATGATTCAGATGTTGTAGCAATTTACATAAAATGATGAATTATCCACAATCTTGATATGGATAAAGATTTGTTCATATTGTTAAGGAATTATGAGTAGTCAGGTTGAACCTATGAAATCAAAGACATTTGATTAATGAAGACGAGATTTTAGAGGTCCCTAATAGTTCCAATGGTAGAGTTCTCTCTCCAAAGAAATTATTTTATAGAATTTATTTGATTTTGAATGATAATTATTGCATAATTGATTAATAAGCATCGCATAGTATATTGAATGACATGATTAATGAATTAGTGATCCGTAAATTGTTTAGTTTATTAATGATTTGTGTTTATTTTGTTTTAAGTCAACCTGATTTGATTTCAATTAATTTTTTTTATTTTATTTTGGCTTTCTGAAGTGATAGTAAAAAAGTTAAGGATAATACTTTTCTAGAGTTGGGTAGAATGTAACAACTCAAAAAAAAATTAAAATGAATTAATTTGGAAATACAAAAGTTTTGAATTGTAGTGCTGTGGCGCTATTCTGGAGAGTGCTACGACACATATTTCTCTATTCTATAGTAACTCGGATCTCTGCATGCAGCACAACAGCGCTATGGTATGTAGCGTTGCAATGTCATACATGATTAATGAATCAGTGATCAATAATTTATTCAATTTATTATTGATCTGCGTTTATTTTATTTTAAGTCAACCTGCATTGATTTCAATTAAACTATTTTTATTTTGTTTTGGCTTTCTGAAGTGATAGTGAAAATGTTGAGGATAATATTTTTCTAAAGATGGGTAAAATATAATAACTCAAAAAATTTAAAATGAATTAATTTGAAAATATAAAAATTTGAATAGTAGTGCTTCGGCGTCGTGCTGGAGAGTGTTATGACAATCTATTCTCTATTCTAGATCTTTACATGTTGTGCAACAACGCTATGGTGCCTGACATCAAAACACTACAAACCATAGCGTTGTTGCACAACATGTAAAGATCTAGAATAGAGAATAGATTGTCATAACACTCTCCAGCACGACGCCGCAGCTCGTCAACCCCCCCCGCCCCCCTATTGCTGCCTTACAAGGAAAGAAAGGAGAAGAGGGAAGGAAGAGAGAGAGGACAGAGAAGTAGCTTTGAGCCATTTTTATCTGTTTCTTCTATTAGAAAATTATTCTGATCATATTAAGTGACATCTATTCTATATTTATTTTGATTTTTATGATTTTATTTCTCCTAAATCTACTAATAATATATTATTTTCTAATTTAGCAAGTTTCCACCATGTAACTTTTCGAAGATATGATTAATCTGAATAATTTGATATGATCATACTACATTTTTGCCGATTAAATTTGTAGATATAAATTTCTATAGAAAATAAATAGTGATTTGACATGCTTAAAATGATGAAAAGTAGCTTTCACTGGTTTCTATGACATATGACATGACTAGGGTTTTATGGGTTGGTATATAAAATGGAAGGCATACAAATATGCATTTAATAACATAATATGAACATGGTAAATAGATGATTTGGATTATGTCTAAACAAGATAGGGGAGCTCAAAGTAGTGAAATGTTGCATTGAAAGGTGATATGATATGAAACACTAAATGCATTGATATGAATTGATATAGATCTGAATGAATTGATATAGATTGGCATTAAAATGTAACACTACAAGAATAAGATATACAAGATACATGATATAAGAAGATACAAAAAAAAAAAGATATATAACATATAATATATGTAAGATATATGATACAAGGCATATGTCCCATAATATATAATATATAAAGGGATTGATTGACTGATGAGATTGATTGACCAATGAAATTGATTAGTTTGATTGACTGATGTGATTGATTGACTGATGATATTGATTGATTGAATGAAAGATATAAGAAAAATGACTTACATGCATCAAGACTAATATGGCACTAATATGAATACATAATATATGATTAAAGACGTATGATATATGAAATATATGATAAGATTGATTCATTGATATAAAAATTACAAGAACTAGTATGATAGATTATTATTTATATGGATATGATTTCTCATATATTATTTAAATTTTGTGTGTTGATTTTAGTTATAAATTTTAGTCACTTACTGTGCTTTTATGATCATTATATGATTTCTATCATATTTTTAGGCAAGGGTTAGGAACTAGTGGAGAGAGGTTGATCTGGGTGACAAGTTTAGATTTTCTTTCTATTTCTGTTTGTTCTTCATTTTATGGTCATGATGTAGTTTAGTGATGGGTTAATTTAGTTAAATATTATGATTATTATATATGTGTTGTTGGTTATCGATTAATATGTATATATTGGGCAAATGGTAAAATATTTATGTTTTCTATTTTTAATAATGTATGGATGAAATTAGTAAGCTCTGGTTGATGATTAAGAAAATAAAAAAGATACAATTCTTTCTAATTTAGATTATGGGGCATTATAGTATGCTCTACAGTTAGTTAATACTTCTAGTGAGAAGTGCTATCACTTTCTAAGAGGCCTAAGAGATAGCTCGTGATACCCGTTAGTGTCATTTCATATTCATGAATTTTCTGAGCTCGTGAAGAGAGCATGGTTGATGGAGAATGACTCGATGTACTCCTAGCATTGGTTGGATGCCGATATGAAGAGGTTTGGAGGGTAACCCTCTAGGAGTGCAGTTAATGTAGAGAAGTCTAGGCTAGAGAGTAGTGATGCTAAGAGGGAAGGACCCATAATATCTGAAAGTGTAGGAGGATCTTCATATGTTAGTTGTGGTTTTGTCTAAGAATTTTACAGAAGGAGGTATACAAGTCAGCGTTTTTAGTACACTGGGCAATATTTCAAGTGTGGCATGTCTGGTCATAAGGTGGAATAGTGTCCACAGAGAGCATCATAAGGTAGACCTGAAGTTGAAGGTAGTAGCCAGCCCCTTCAAGGGCAGTTAATGAGGCTTCTTTGACCCACAATGGAGGTAGATTTAAAGGGAGACAATTAGATGGATCAGTAGGATGATCCCATAGAGAGTTTATTCTAGTAGTCAGTACAGCCCCGGTGCATCCCAGAGTGTACAGTCTAACCTAGCAGGTGGTAAAAGAAGCACCAGACATAGTGAGAGGTATGGCATTCATCTTTTTTGCTATCATGTCATATTTTATTTGATTTTGAAGCTAGCCACTCATTTCTTTTGATTAGTCAATTTTTTTCCTAATGGCAATTATTTGCTTGCTAGTAGTTGTATAAGTGTGAGATTGAAATTTCAAATAGAATGCTGGAATATAAATTAATTATTTTTTCCTTTATTAAGTTTAAATTATGTACTGTGTATTACATTTGAATTTTACTAAAAATATATTATTTTAGTTATTTTTTTATAAAAAATATTCAGAAATGATGAAAAATACAAAGTATCATATAGCACTGCGGTGCTAGATGAAACAACGCCACTGCATTGAAATCAGCTCCACTGAAGCGCCATTTTTAGACATTACAGTGCCATCCTCTCTGTTTGCGAGTACTACAGTGACATCTTAAGCAGCTTCGTTGCATTGATAGCACTACTACATTAAACATTTAGCTTGGCAGTACTGGGTTCTTGAGAAAAATGAATGCAATAGTGCTACAATTTAAATACCTTAGCATCAAAAACTCCACATGGGCGCTGCAGCACTCAGATTTTTGGAGCTCCATAGCGTAGTAGTTACAACTTTCTAGAGCCATAACCAACATAGTTAAAGGATGAATTTATTCAATTATTAACCATTCTACATCATCAAGTATTGCAACGGAGCATACCTATCACCGCCAAGTCGCTAGTTCAACTTTAAGTGCCATGACCCTGCCTTATCAATTACTGCGGTGCTTGGGGCTATTTCTGTGTTTTTCTATAAATAGATGTTCACTTCTATTTGTAAAGGAGTTTAATCACTTGAGTAAAATTTAGTATATTTTTAGTGTTCTTCTCTAGCCCCCTCCTAAAGAGTTTACCCTGTATTTGTACAAGCAACTCTATAAGTGGAGGAAGAAGGAGTGTGTAGAGAAGATACTTTGATCCTTCATGGTGATAAAATTCCACTACTCTTTTGTACTTTAATTCTTCTATGAATATACTAAAAATGAGTTTACTTATTATTTCTTCTATATCTAGCTAGTTCTCTTATTTTGGATTGATGATATTAAGAGCATATTAAGTACTAATATAGACTCTTGTACTCTAAAAAATTTATAAATTTTTTAATATATCTCGTTCTTTATTTAATGCATATAATAGCTATATATATAGTTAAAACTTAATGTGATGTATAGCCTTGATATTAGAATGCAAGAACAGTTAAGAGCATTGAGATAGAATGTTGGTATGCCTGGACATAAGATATTTGAATATTTTAGGTTATATGAAGATATTAATATTGTAGGAGGTCAGCATATATCATTTTTACTCCTATAAGCTCAATAGAGATCTAGGGATGCATATGCTATGATCCACATCTAAAACTAAGAGTATCATTAGAAAAAAATATGATATTTACATGCATCAATCCAAAACATTTTATTAAAATTATATCAACTATTTTACTTAATTTTATTTAGTGGTAGGAACACAAAAATATCATTTTTATTTTAGTAGGATAACTTATGCAATTAGAGTAAATAGTCGTAGTTTTATTATAAGTAAGCATAACTCTTCCTCTTGATTTTGATAATCTACTTCATCACTTTATTACTTTATTCAGCACGGGTACTTGCATATAATTAAGTGGGCTTTAATTATTAACATATAAAAAAATCCAATCATATTTAAATCTTGCATGTCACATCTAGTTAGGCTTAGATAGAATCAATCTCGATAATCTACACAAGCCCCACCACATCAAGTTTTTGGCATCGTTACCAGGGAAGTAATTTGTATATTATAATTTTAACTATATTATTGAAATAAGTTCATATTTAGACCTACTTGTATTCTATATCTAATTTTTCTTATTTTTATGTGTTATTATTATTTATTCATTATTATATACTTTGTAGATCTAAAAAGGAGCCTTTGTTATTCGATTCTGAGATAGAAAAGACCCTTTAAAAAATTCAAAAAACTAAAAAATATTTTAGAGATGTCTAGCCTAATGCTATATCAGGATCATTCTAGACCTCTTAGGGAGAGTGCTAACCCTATAGTAAGTGGAATCCATCAAAGTATTAGTAGACATACTATCCAAGTTAATAATTTAGAATTAAAACCGTCATAATTCAAATGGTTCTAAATTCTCAATTTGAAGAAACTCCTATTAAACATCCCAGTTTACACTTAGCCAGTTTCTTTGAAATCTATACAACATTTAAGCATAATGGTGTTAATGATGATGTAGACTTAGATTATTTTTATTTTCGCTAAGGGACAAGGCTAAGTTGTGGTTAAATTTTTTACAACCAGGCCCTATAACCACTTGGAATGAGTTGGCTCATAAATTTCTAGCTAAGTATTTCTCACCAAAATCTATCAAACTTAGAAATGATATTACATCTTTTGCCTAATTTGAAGAAGAATCAATTTATGAAAGTTGGGAGAGATTTAAAAAAATACTTAGAAAATGCCCTCACCATGCCTTTCCCGATTGATTGGTTATTTGGACCTTTTATAATGGATTAGTAGGATCTCTAAGGATAATCATAGATGCTACAACTGGAGGATCTTTAATGTCTATGCCATTTTAGGAAGCATATGAACAAATGGAGGAAATGGCTACTAATAATTTCTAGTGGCCTACTGATAGGGTAAATCCTAAGGGAATTGCTAGAGTCTACGAATTAGATGCTCTGTCAATTCTGACTGCATAAGTTATAGCAATTTTTAAGAAATTAGACACTTTGAAAGTTAGGACTAGACCAAACAGGTATGATAATTCTGTCAGAGATCCCATAAGTTTGAACGCCGCAGCGCCATATCATGTAGCACCACAATGTTACCATTCATATTTTGAACAAATCTAACAGGATAGGAATGGAAAGGTACCATTGGAAGATGTTATACAATTAGGAATTTAATTACATAATCAATCTACAGGGCATCTTGCTAGGTAGATTAATTGCCAAATATTGAAAGAATAATGTAATAATATTCCACTTAAGAGTGAGAGAGATTTGGAGAGCCTTACAAGGATAGAGATCTACCTCAGAAGAATAATAGTGAAGGAGAAAATTTGAAAAGTAAATCTTCAAGTGAATAACTTGATCTTATAAAGGAACCCAAAAAACTAATTGAGAAGGTTATAGAAAGACACCACCATCATTTTCTCAGAGGATAATCAAATAAAATCTCGATCAATAATTCTCAAAGTTCTTAAAGGTATTTAATAAATTAACTATCAATATACTATTCTCTGAAGCATTAGAGCAAATGCCCACCTATGCTACGTTATGAAGGATATCTTGAAACGAAAAAGGAAGTTAGGAGAATTCAAAATTGCGGTATTAACTGAAAAGTGTAGTGTTATAATTCAAAGAAAATTCCTGAGAAACATAAAGATCCTAGCAGTTTTACCATTCCTTTAACTATAGGTGATAAATTTTTTGGGAGAGTATTATGTGATTTAGGATCAAGTATCAATCTCATGCCTCTTTCAATCTTTAAAAGTTTAGATATAGGGGAAGTTCAACCTACTTATGTTACTCTATAATTAGTTGATAGATCTTTTACTTACCCAAGAGGGGTAAAAGAAGATGTTTTGATTAAGGTTAATAAATTTATTTTTTTGTTGATTTTATTGTGCTTGATATGGAAAGGATAAGAAAATGCCCCTCATTTTAGGAAGACCTTTCTTAGCTACTTAGAAAGCCATGATTGATGTGCAAAAAGGTGAATTGACTATGAGGGTTCAAGATTAGGAGGTTACTATTGATGTGCTTAAATCTATAAAATTCTCTCAAGAGAAGATTAGAGATTGTTTTAGAGTTGGTTTGAAAGATATTTTAGTGGAGAGTTTAAAAGAAGAATTGTTGGAAGGAGATTTATTGGAAGAAAAAGTTGAAAGGAATTGTGAGTTTTTAGGAAATATTTTTCAATAAATGGAGGTGGTACAAGATTGTATAATAAGACTAGTGAAACTTTAGAGACTGCATCTTTTGATAAAACTTTAAGATCGTCTATTAAAGAAGCTCCTGACTTAAAGCTTAAAGTTTTATCTTGTCATCTTAAGTACGCTTTTCTAGGTAACAACTCTACTCTTCCTATAATCATTTTTACAAATAGAAAATATCAGGAAACTAAGTTGATTAGGGTTTTAAGTGATTTTAAAAGAGCTTTTAGATGGATAATTACTAACATTAAAGGAATTAGCCCATTAGTTTGCACACATAGAATTTTAATGAAAGCTAATTCAATACCAAAAGTTGATCCTGAAAGAAGATATAACCCTTCTAAGAAAGATGTTGTTAAGAAAGATATTCTTAAATGGCCTGATGCTAGGATTATTTATCCCATTTTTGATAGTTCTTAGGTGAGCCCTATTCATTATGTTCCTGAAAAAGATGGCTTGGTTGTTATATAAAATTAACATAATGAACTTATTCCTACTAGAACTATCACTCGGAGGAGGATTTGCATAGACTATAGGAAATTAAATAAGGCCACTATAAAAGATCATTTTCCTTTGCCTTTCCTTGATCAGATGCTAGATAGGTTGGTAGGGCATTCTTTTTAATATTTTCTAGACTGATATTCAAGATATCATCAGATTCCTATTGCACCTGAGGATTAAGATAAGACTACCTTCACTAGCCCTTATGGAACTTTTGCTTTTAAGAGAATGCCTTTTTGTCTTTGTAATGCTCTTGTTACTTTTCAATGATATATGAAGCCAATTTTGTCAAACTTAATCGAGCAGAATATTGAAATTTTCATGGATGACTGCTCTGTATTTGACACTACATTTTATTCTTATCTTAAGCATTTAACTTTTGTTTTGAAAAGATGCGTAGATACAAATTTAGTGTTAAATTGGGAGAAGTGTCAATTTATGGTGACTAAAGGCATTGTCTTAAGACAGAAAATTTTTAAGGAAGGATTAGAGGTAGATATTATAAAAATTTAGGTTATTGAGAAATTGCATCTTCCCAATTCAATTGAATGAATTAGATGTTTTCTTGGGCATTCAGGATTTTATAAGAGATTCATTAAAGACTTTTTAAAATTTCTAAACCTTTATTTTATTTATTGGAGAATGATGTTCCTTTTATATTTAAATCAGCATGTCTTGAAGCTTTTAATACTTTAAAATAATATTTAATTACTACTCCAATTATTATTGCTCCTGATTGGTCATTGCCTTTTGTAGTGATGTGTGATGCAAGTGATGTTGTTGTTGGCATTGTTCTGGGTCAAAAGCGAGATAAGAAATTTCATATAATTTTTAATGTTAGTAAAAATTTAAACTCTACATAATGTAATTACACAACTATCGAAAAAGAACTGCTAGCCATTGTTTTTACTTTTGATAAGTTTAGATTGTATTTGATTCGTACCAAAGTAATTCTTTATATTGATTATTATGCTATTAAATATCTTATGACTAAAAGACACTAAGCCTAAATTGGCTTACAAAAGTTTGATGTAAAAATTTGAGATAAAAAAGGGACTGAAAATCAAATTAGTGATCATCTTTCTAGACTTTTTATTAAAAATCATGTATCAATTGAGTTTGAAATTAATGAATATTTTTGTGATGAATAATTATTTGCATTGCATCTTAACAGATTACCATGGTATGTTAACATTGTTAATAATATACTTTCATATGATTTATTGATAATTCAAAAGAGAAAAAAATTGCATAATACCAAATATTATTTTTGGGATGAATCTTATTTATTTAAAGCTTGTAATGATCAAATTATTAGAAGATGTATCTCCAAGGAAGAAATTAAACTAATCATTAGGGAATGTCGTGATTCACATTATGGAGGATATTTCAGAGGATTTAGAACTGCTTCTAAAATCTTTCAATCTAGATTTTTCTGGCCTGCTCTATTTAAGGATGTAAATGAATATATTAGACAATGTGATCAATGTCAATGAGTAAGCAATATTTCAAAAAGAAATGAAATGCTTATAAACTATATTTTGGAGATTAAGATATTTAATATTTGGGGATTGAATTTTATGGGACCTTTTGTGCAATCACATGAAAATCAATATATACTTGTAGTTATGGATTATGTTTCAAAATGGATTGAAGGGGTGACAGCCACTAGAACTGATGTTGAGGTTGAAATTAAATTTAAAAAATATTTTTTTTTCTAGATTTGGAATGCCTAGAGTTTTAACCAGTGATGGGGGAATTCATTTCTGTAATAAAAATAGAAGCGGTATTAAAGAAATGTGGAGTTTATCATAAGGTTGCAATGACTTATCATCTCCAAACTAGTGGCCAAGCTAAAATTAACAATAGGGAAATTAAGTGAATTTTTGAAAAAAAAAAACTATCAGTTCTAGTAGAAAGGATTTGGCTGTTAAGTTATATGATACATTATGGGCATATAAAACTACTTTTAAGATTTCTATTGATATGACTCCCTATAAATTATTTTTTAAAAAAGCTTGCCACCTTCTTGTTGAATTAGAACATAAAGAATTTTGGGCTATTAAAGAATTGAATTCTAATTTTGAAGGAATAAAAGAGAAAAGATTAATATAGTTGAATGAATTGGAAGAAATTAAAAACTGGGCTTATAAAAATGCAAGAATTGATAAAGATAAAATTAAAACAATAGCATTATCGTAAGCTTCTTAGGAAGGGATTTACCCTTGGACATGATGTTTTACTTTTTAATTCTAGAATTAAATTATTTCCAAAAAAAAAAAAAAATCGAGGTGGTCCAGACCACATTATCATGAGAATATTTTCTTATGGAACTTTGAAAATTCGAGATAAGGAAAGCTTACATATTTTTAAAGTTAATGGCCATAGACTAAAACCTTATTTAGGTGGAGACATTGAATGATTGAGAAATACAACTAAGTTGCTTCATCCTGAAATAAAATAATTGGTATAGTCTGGCTGAAGACTATAAACTTAGCGCTTATAGGAGACAACCCATTTATGTTCATAATCATTTAGAGTAGTAGAGTGGTACTTTAAGCACTAGTTATCTTAGTGTAACACATGTTATGTGCCTTTTTATTATTTATTTAAGAAGCATGCGTTATTAACTGTAGTTACCATGTGTTTGTATTTACATTTAATTCTATTTTCCTTATGCTTAAAACTTTTTACATTGTCTTCTATTAACATCTGCACTTTTTATTATTTATTTAGCCAAAATAAAAATATTAATTAAAAATTATATAAAATTAGGATAATAATAAAATCCTACATTATAGTTTGAATGAACACTACATTATAATTCATAATTTGTAAAACTTAATAATTAACTAGCCTAGATCATTTAAGCTACTGGCTTATCTTGAATTTATAAGTTATATATTAATATAATTAAAAGATGAATAATTAAGGCCAAAGAATAGATATAGGTAGCTTAAAATTAGAAATCATGAAAACTTAAAATAGAAACTAGTGATCTTATTAAATTCTTACACTAAAATAATTAAGATTACAAGAGGATATAAGCAAAACTGAAATTCAAAATTATTAATTATGTACTCCATGAGAATGAAAAGAAAAGAAAAAGAAAAGAGTTCTAAAATGAATATTTTGAGAAAGAAAGAAAGAAAAAAAGAATAGTACATTTAAAAATTGGTGTTAGTTAAAAGTTTAAAATTCAACTATAATCTTATACTTAAAGTTACAAAGGATAGTAAAAAAACTAGTATAGGTGATGGTCAACTAATGAAATTTTAATTTAACTACAAACAAATCTAATGTTTAAGCTACCCTATCCATTTCAAGATTTCAATAGTCAATATTATATTCATAGCATATAAATTCAAAACAAGCAATGGCAAGGGTGACTGATTAGGATAATTATTAAGGACTTTTTAAACTAGAATTATAACTTTGTTCATTTCAAATTCCTTTTAGATTGTAATGTATTATACTATATTTTAGTAATTTTGAATTATCAAGTTTTACTTTGGTTATTTAATTAATCAAAAGTGAAGATTTTTTTATTGCTTAAGGATAAGTAAGAGTTTAAGCTATGAAGAATTTATTAAGTCTAAATTATATATTGTGTATTACATTTGAATTTCAATAAAAATGTAATATTTTAGTTATTTTTCTACAAACAATACTATAAAATGGTAAAAAAATATAAAGTCTTATATATCACATCACATATCACCATGGCACCGGATGAAACAACGTTGCTACATTGAAATCAAATCCATTGAAGCACCATTTTTGGACATTACAGTGCCATCCTCTCTATTTCAGAGCACTACAGTGGCATCATAGGTAGTGCCACTGTGTTGAACATTCAGCTTGGCAGTGCCAGGTTCTCAGGAAAATGAATGCCATAGCGTTACAATTCAAACACATCAGCTTCAAAAACACTACACGGGCGCCGCAACACTCAAATTTTTGGAGCACCATGGTGTAACAGTTACGACTTCTTAGAGCCACGATCGACATAGCAAAAGGACGCATATGTTTAATTAGTAACCATTCCACATCATCAAGCGCCGTAATGGAGTAAACTTATCAACGCCAAGATGCTAGTTCAACTTTATGTTCTGCGGCACTACCTTGTCAAGTGCCACGGTGCTTGAGGTCATTTATGTATTTTTTATAAATTGATATTTAATTCTATTTATAAAGGAGTTCAGTCACTTGAGTAAAATTTAGTATATTTTCAGTGTAATTCTCTAGCACCCTCTTAGAGTAAAATTTAGGAGAGGCTAGAAAAGTGTAAGATACAATCTCTAAGAGAATTTACCCTATATTATATAAGCAACTCTATAAGTGGAGAAAGATGGAGTATAGAGATTATACTTTGATCCTTCCTAGTGATAAAATTCCACTACTCTCTTATACTTTGATTCTTCAATGAAAATAATGAAAATGAGTTTGCTTTTTTATTTCTTTTATATCTAGCTAGATCTCTTATTTTGGATTGATGATGTAAAATCTATATTAAGTACTAATGTAGACTCTTATAGTCTAAAGAATTTATGTATATTTTTAATATATCATGTTCTTCATTTAATGCATATAATGGTCATGTGTGTAATTAAAACTAAGTGTTATGTATAGCCACGACGGAGGTATGCAAAAATAATTAGGAGTATTGAGATAGAATATTGGTATGCTTAGACATAGGATGCTTGAATATTATAGGTTCGACAGAGATATTTTAAAACTATAGGAGATTAACAGAAATCATTTTTACCCCTATAAGCTCGATAGAGATCTAGGGATACATATGCTCTTATCCACATCTAAAGTTAAGAATGTCATTAGAAAAAAAATGATATTTACACGGATCAATTCAAAATATTTTATTAAAATTATAACAACTATTTTACTTATTTTTATTTAGTGGTAGGAACTCAAAAACATTATTTTTATTTCAGTGGAATAACTTATGCAATTAGAGTAAACAGTAATAATTATTGCAAGTAAGCATAACTCTTTCTCGTGGGTTCGACACTCTACTTTATCATTTTATTACTCTATTCAGCACGTATACTTGCATATATTTAAGTGGGCTTTAATTATTGATATATTAAAAAAAAATTAATCATATTTAAATCTTGCATATCACATCTAGTTAAGCTCAGATATAATCAATCTCGATAATCTATACAAGCCCCACCACATCACCCTTGAAAGAGTTTGATGTAATAGTAGGAATGGATTGATTATGGGGCCTAAATTGATTGCAACAAGAAAAGAGTAAGTTTGCATGTAGAAGGGGAGGTGTTTCATTTTCAAGGTATTAAAAGTGTCTTATTACCATGAATTTCTATATTGCAAGTTGATGAGGTTTGGTGGAAGGGGATTCTATCTTTTTTGGCTTATGTAAGAGATTTGAATAAATCTATTAAGGGCTATGAAAATATCCTAGTGGTGAGGGATTTTCTTGATGTTTTTTTAATGAAGATTTAATTAGATCGCCTCTAGAAAAGGATGAATAGTTTTGTATTAAAATGGTGTCGAGCATGTATTCAATTTCTAATACCCCTTATAGAATGGCACCAAGAGAGTACATGAGCAAAAGATTCAACTACAAGAACTACTAGATAGAGGTTTTATCAAGCTGAGGGGATCCTCATAGGGAGCCCCTGTATTTTTTATGAAGAAAGAAGATGGGTCTTAATGAATATGTATTGACTTAGGAGTTGAATAAGATGACTATGAAGAACAAGTACTCACTTCCCATGATAGATCATTTGTTTGAATAATTAGAGGGTGCAGTAGTGTTTTCCAAAATAGATCTAAGATCATGTTATCATAATTTAAGAGTGAAGGTCAAATTTTTATCGAAGACATCCTTTAGCATCATATATGGACAATATAAATTTATGGTGATGCCATTTGGAGTAATGAATAAATCAACAATATTCATGAATTTGATGAATAGTGTGTTCAAGGAGTATTTAGATCAATTTATTATTATATGATATATTGGTATATTCAAAGATAGAAGAAGGTCATGTAGTCCATTTGAGGTTAATACTAGAGACCTTGAGATAGAAGAAGTTGTATACTAAGTTCTCTAAATGTGATTGTAATTTTTTTGGGTCATGTAGTGATCAACGAAGGGATTTTTGTAAATCTCCAGAAAAGTGCAAACTTTGGTTGATTGGTTAAGGTTGACATTCGTAGTAGAAGTTCATAATTTTTTTGGGCATGGTAAGTTATTATAAAAATTTTGTTAGAGGATTTTTTTACATTATAATCCCTTTAACATGGTTGAATCAGAAAGCCATGCCTTTTGACAAGACATCAAATTGTTAAGAGAACTTCTAGAAGTTGAAAAGGTTTCTGGTGTTGGCTCTTGTGCTGACCATTCCGTTGGGAACAAAAGGTTTTCAAGTGTATAATGATGCTTCCTTGAAGAGCCTAGGGTGTGTATTACAGTAGAATGGAAAAATAATTGCTTATGCATCCAGATAGTTGAAATTGCATGAGAAGAACTCACCAACCCATGATCTAGAATTGACGATAATTATGTTTGCTCTGAAAATTTGGAGGCATTACATGTATGGTGTGAGGTGTGAAATTTATACCTATCATTAGAGTTTGAATTCTATTTCACTTAGAAGGAGTTGGATCTGATGCAGAGAAGGTGGTTGAAGTTAATTAAAGATTATGATATGAAAATCGTTTATCAAATAGGTAAAGTGAACGTAGTTGCTGACTCTCTGAGTTGGAAATATATTAGAGTAGTAGCCAATTTGATTATCTCTGAGCATACATTGATTCAGGAAATGGAAAGGCTGAAACTTGAAATGGTATATTTATCTATGGTGTTTATCAGAGTTATTTCTCAGATGATAATTCAGTCTCCTTTGCAAAATAGAATTAAAGAGGCTTAGAGGAAGGATGAGGAATATATGAGATTGATAGATTAAATTCGCTCTAGAAGAAGATCCCTGCACAACTCAGTATATACGATGCCCTGGTAATATCTAAGAAACTTCGGGAGACTTTGATTTAGGCTCTCAAGGACCCCAAAAGGTATGAGGCCTATTTTGCTGAGCGTAATATGACTAAAGTGCTACAAGCTAGGAATGAGCCTTTCTTCAGCTTCACAAAAGAGGATATGATGCTTGGAACGACATATCATAACCGCCCTCTGTATGTTACTGTAGAGAGTGACAGAATGATAATCAATCAAATCCTGATCGATCGAGGGCCCTCCATAAGTCTCATGAGCTTGAAAGCACTAAGATCACTATGCCTCGATGTGGAACACCTCGAGCCAGATAAATTGATGGTACATGGCTTTAACGAGAAGGGGCAGAAGACCCTAAGATCATTTACGCTCTCCCTCACATTTGTAGAACTTCATACAGATGCCAAATTTCATGTGATTGACGCAGATACCTTCTTTACGGCACTTTTGGGTCACCCATAGTTGTATGAGTACGGCATCATCCCGTCAACACTGCACCAGTGCATGAAGTACCTCAGGGATGGAGAAGAATTCATGATCTTCAGTGACATCTAGCCCTTTGCAATCCACGAAGTAATGATGTATGAAGATGCCAAATACTTCATTCCAAAGAAGCAGAAGCAATTGAGATCTCTCAAGGCCCAGGCGTCGAATCTAGAGCCTGCAAAACGACCTAAATAAGAAGGCAAGAAAAAGCAGGTGGCGAGAAAGAATACAATGTTGACTCTTCCCAAAACACTGACCATTCCTAAAGAAAGGAAACATGTGCCTCATCTAGGGAGTGATATAGATGAAGGTGATGTCGCCCCTACCAAATTCTGGAGGGTATGCCAGTCAACGGCCAAAGGGAGAAGGGAAGTCGAATATTCAAACGACGATTATGACTACGACTCTATCTACACAAATATGACGTAGGGTGTATTCTCTAAAAAAATAGTAGCTTGTTGAACTCAGATAGCATACTCGTAGCCACACGCATTCCCCTACAACACTTCAAAGAAATCATTCCTTAAGAGGTGCATAATGTCGAAGAGCTCATAACCCGTTATGTGCCTCCTCACATAAAAAAGGGCAGGCCAAGGAGTTTATTTTATTCAGTTGGAAAGCTCGAAGAAGAAGGAAATCATGACTGGTTTCGTCGGATCATCAATTCCAGGGAATTAGTACCTACGAGATTTTCCAAGTATAATACTAGAAATATCCAAATAATATTACAAAGCGAGGTAATACCCGTTCCTCCAAACAACAAGTTCATTTCTGCTTGAGCCTCTGGTATCGAAGAAATCCTCACTCATTACAGAAGAATGATATTTTTGTAAAAAGAGTTCTCAAATTCATCATGCAAAAATACCCCCGAAAGGAGATTTGTCGAGCAATCACATATGGGGGAGTCGAATCCGATGATAGTGGCGATGAGAAAATATATAAAGTTGACGATTGTAATGATCAGCCCATAAAAGCCAAGCCCGCACCAGAAGAACTGGAAGATGACAGACAAGCAGCCACTATGGACGAGTTAAAAGAAGTCAATGTGGGGACTGAAGAGGACCCTCGCCCAACATTCATTAGTTCCCTTCTGCTAGAAGACTAAGTAGAGGAAATAAAATAACTCCTCAGTGAATTTAGGTACTACTTTGCTTGGACATACGACGAGATGTCTGGCTTATCCTCTGATGTAACAGTTCATAGATTAGCTATCAAACCAAATGTGACACCTATCAAACAAGCTCTAAGGAGAATGAGATTGGAGATTGAAAAATATGTGATTTCAGAAACAAAAAAGCTCATAGAAGCGGGCTTTATTCGTCAAGAAAAATATGCTTATTGGATCGCAAATATTGTCCCTTGGAAGAAGAAGAACAGCCAAATTTGTATCTGTATCGATTTTTGGGACCTCAATAAGGCGTGTCCAAAAGACGACTTTTCGCTCCTAGTATTAGAACTACTAGTGGATAACATGTCCAACTACGACATGTTCTCATTTATGGACGGATCATCGGGCTACAATCAGATAAAGATGGCAGCTGAAGATGAAAAGCACACATCATTCAGAATGCCTATCAGCATATTCTACTACATGGTCATGCCCTTTGGCCTAGAAAATGATGGTGCGACCTACAAGTGAGCAATGAAATGTATCTTTAATGAATTAATATACTAGAAGGTCGAGTGTTATGTGGATGACCTCGTCGTCAAGAGTATGGACCGAAAAGATCATTTAAACGACCTAAGGATTATATTTGATAGAATCAAAAAGTTTGATTTAAAGATGATCCCTCTCAAATGGGCCTTCTGGGTCTCCTCCGGTAAATTTCTTAGATGCATTCTTCGACATCGAGGAATCGAGATCGACCTTAATAAAATCAAAGCAATCATGGAGATGCCGCCTCTTAGAAATATCTGATAGCTTCATTCGTTACAAGGACAACTGGCCTTTATTCGACGATTCATATCGAATCTGTCGGGTAGGTGCCAGCCATTTTCAAAGCTGATGAAGAAAGATGTTCACTTTAAATGGGCTGAAGAGTGCAGGGAAGGATTTAATAGTATCAAAAGGTACCTGTTAAATTCACCCATTCTCGCAGCGCCAATTTTTGGGTAAGCCTCTTATATTAGAAGAGTCCCTCGGAGCATTATTGGCCCAGCATAATAAGGAGGGCAAAGAAAATGCGCTCAACTACATTAGTCGGAGGCTTATTGGAGCAGAAATCTGTTATTCCCCAATTGAAAAGCATCGTGTGGCATTTATTTTTACAGTTCAAAAACTCTATCATTACATACTCTCTCATAAAATCACGTTCATATCAAAGATCAATCAGCTGAAGTTCTTGATAACAAGACCAATGTTGATAGGTCGCCTAGCCAGGTGGGCAGTAATATTACTGCAGTTTGATATCATGTACATGATGCCAAATGCAGTGAAGGGACAGGCCTTAACAGATTTTCTTGCCGTTCATCCTATCCCTACCGACTCCCTGGTCAATTATGATTTTCCTGATGAATAAATCATACAGGTCGAGGAAGAGGAGAAATTATAATTTTGGGAGATATACATCGACGAGGCATCATCGATTAAGCCTACCTGACCTCCAAACTTTGCAAGAGCCCGAGCCGAAGTAGGCCTCATTTTCATAGCACCTGAAGGAGGCATAATGAGAGTTTCGTTCAGTTTAACTGAACCCCGGACCAATAATGAGGCTGAGTATGAAGCTCTAATAGTAGGATTAGAGATTACAATTGATGTCAGAATCCAAAATCTCTGAATCTTCAGCAACTCTCAACTTGTGATAAATCAAGTCTTGGGCATTTACAAGATTTGTAAGCTTGAGTTGGCCTATTACCATTGGCGAACCCTTGAGCTCTTGAAGTAGGTGTCAAATGTTAAAATAGCTCGAGTTCTCTGAGGATAGAATGCCAAAGAAGATTGCTTGGCCAAATTGGTCAGGAAAATGGTGAATACCAATGAGGCGAGGCCTATATTCATTTGAGTTTACACCCTTTGGGTCTTGGAGCCCGCTCTGTTATAATTCCTGAAGGCAGAAGATGTATCAGATTCAAGCCAGTGAGATATAATTCAGATTAACCCTCAACATCTACATTAGATCATTATGGAAAATTATCCAGAAGGATATCATGTAGTAAGAGACGTAAAACTAGTTAAGCTTCAGAATCATGGTGGCATTTCTTAGATATTGAAGTAGAGAATGATTGGAGGCAGTTATTCGTCGACTACTTCAAAGAAAAAAAACTCCTGGTGGAAAAATCTATAGCCGCAGAAATTCGAAAAAGAGCATTACGATATACGTTTATCAATGACACGTTGTATCGATGGGCTTTTGACCAAATGTGTCTAAGATTCTTAGGGACCAATGAAGCTGATAGAGTGGTGGCAGAAGTCTACGAAGGACTTTGTGGTGCACATTAGTCAGGTCCCAAAATAGCCATAAATCAAAAGGATGGATTACTATTGGCCGATAATGGTGACATATTGCATTGATTACACTAAGATGTGCCACGAGTGTCAGATTCACAGTGATGTTATGCATCACCCCCTAAATCCTTTATACCCAATGGTAGCATCCCAGCCATTCGAATGTTGGGGCACTGATATAATCGAGTCGATAGATCCGTTGTCATCAGTCGAACATCACTTCATACTGGCAACAACAGACTACTTCTCTAAATGAGCAGAAGCGGCTCCTTTTAAAGAAGTCACGTCTAAGCACATGATCAATTTCTTCACCCATAATATTGTCTACAGATTTCATGTACCGTGCCATGTGATCTCAAATAATGGCACAGCATTCATGAGCACCAAAAGCTATAAGTTCATTGAGCAACATAAGATCGATTGGCGATATTCATCAATATATAACCCAAGAGTAAATGGCTTGGCGGAGGCCTTCAACAAGACGTTGGTAAAACTGTTGAAGAAGACCCTCACCAAGAATAAAAGAGAATGGCATATGAAGATGATAGAGGCACTGTGGGCGGTATAACTTACAAAATGCCAACCAAAGCCAGTTCTTATTCACTGGTGTTCGAGTTGAAGTAGCATTGCCACTGAAAATTGAACTACCATCTCTTCAGATTGCTATTAAGCATGATCTCACTCAACAACAAAATGCTCGCCTAAGAATGGAAGAATTCGATACACTCGATGAGATTAAACTACAGGCTCAACAAAGCCTAGAAATCTATCGAGCTGGAATGATGAAATCATTTAATTGAATGATGCGCCATTGATTATTTCAAGAAGGGGAATTGGTTCTGATGCTGAGAAGGCTAATTATCCCACACCAAAAAATTGGTGACAAATTCATATCCAACTGGGAAGGCCCCTTTGTCATCAAGAATGTGTATCAAGGAGAAGCTTATCAGTTAATCAATTTGGACGGTCAGAGGCCTATGCCGCCGATCAATAGCCGATATTTACAGAAATATCATGCATGAAAATTTCATGTCCAATAAAAAATACACTGATCAAGATGTTATGTGCATATTTATCAATGCATGTTTATATTTATATTTTAATATTTTCTTATGTAGCAAGAATGCATTTTAAAATCTCCCATAAGACTGGGGGCATTTTAAATATTTATTCAAAAAGGCATCGTGCCACATGCCACGATCCCCGAATAAATATTTAAAATCTTAAAAAAATAAAGCCTATCTAAAATCTCCCAGTGAGATAAGGGCATTTTAAATATTATTTAGGTTAACATTGTGCTATGCACCGGAATCCCCGAATAAATACTTAAAATATCATAATTCTAAATTTATTATATTCTAAAATATCCCTGCGAGATAGGGGATATTTTAAATATTTATTCGAGTCGACATCGCGCTGTATACCGAGATCCCCAAATAAATATTTAAAATTATCAATACAAATATTCTTTTATGCTGAAGGATACAACAACCTCTTTTTCAAAGTATATGCAGGTGATTTTTTAGAAGATCAAGATACCATCTCCTCCAACATACCAAGATTTTAAAAGTCAGAAAAGAAACTTTTATGACTACACACTCCAGCAAGTCGAGCTAGAATAACTTGAAGTTTTTCAATAGACTGAAGCTTAAGATTCGAATGGGTGTAAGAGGCCGGATTTAACATGCCCAAATATGGCCGAATCGCTGGCAGCTCCGTCTACTCAATACGCCATAAGAGAAGCCGTAGTAACGGAACCCCCACTTCGTCAACCCATCAATAGGGATTATAGGAAGTATGAAGACTTATTCAACTCAACAAGTTCAAGTTGTCGTAGTCTGCTAAATTTTTCTAATCGACCGGAGAATCAAAGTTCCAGTGGGAAGGATGAGTCTTGAACAACTACCGAATGCTCGTAAACTCCAAATCTTCAACCACAAAGGATGACTTCAGATCTACCAACTTTAGTAGATTCAATATTGGGAAGTGCATTTCCCATATCTCAACTTTGAAACCTGAATGGGTGTAAGAGGTCGGATCTAACAAGCCCAAATATAGCTAGATCATTAGGAGCTCTGTCTACTCAACACGCCACAAGAAAGGCCGTAGTAGAGGAACCCCCATTTCAGCAGCTAGAGAATGAAGAGCTATCAAATCTTAGCTCACCTAATTTGATGAACTCAAGTGACTCAGAATGAAGTCTCCTCAAATTGTTAGAGATCAAGATACTACCTATATTTGGTACTATCAATTAAATCTAAAACTTGCAAATCCTTTAACAAATCCGTTAAGTATCAAGCGAGGATCGAAGGAATCTTTCTTTAACAAATCCATCAAAGCACAAAGCAAATGACCGAATAAAATATCCTAAATTTCACATAAAGCCTATGGCTAAACTAAGGGGATTTTATCATCAAAAGTCTATTATGCACAAAGCTCTAGACCGATGACTTCTCGCCACTGACTTGATATAAACCTAAGGGTTTAGGTCACCGGCATCCACTCCTTCATCAAGCCCGCCAAAGCAAAAAACATAGGGCCGAAGGCACACAAATCTCCTAACAAGTATTACAAATTAGATTATCATTCACCTATGTCCGCAACACTAAGCATAGGGCAAAAGAAATCAAAATCTCAAGACCTAAGCTAAAGCTACAAAAAAGCACCCTGGATGGCATCTACAAGTGTCCCTAAATGCTAGAGGCATTTTAAATATTTATTTGGATCGACATCGCACCTCGTGTCGAGATCCCCAAATAAATATTTAAAATTTCTTGCTAAAATAAAGCTAAAGGAATGGAGAATAAAAAATCCTTTGTAAACTGAATGTGCTACCATTATAAAGAGCAATCTAAATAAGATATAATTAGTACAAGAGACAACAAAGTCGCACTAGCTGATGAATCTGTAAAATTAAGATAAATCTTAAACAATATCAACAATATAAAATAGAAATGTTACATCTATACATGATTGCGATAGAGAAAGATGTTGAGCAGTTTTTAAAATGCTGAAACTAAGGTGACAGTGGTAAAAAAAGTAGAGCAAGAAGTGGTAATGCTATATGCCATCATCGATTTACAGAGTGAATCTCTAAGGACCTAAGTAGAAAGTATTATATCACTCTCTTATGAGTCTCTACTTGACAAGAGTCAACATGTCAAACATTTTGTTGACTACAAATGCGTCTAAAGATCTATAAAGGCACAGAGATATACTTCTGGAGATCCGCAGAATGAAGCTCTCAGCATGACATCCAAACAAGCTCTTGGAGAACCGCAAAATGAAAACCTCTATGTGACATCCAGAGCAAATATCTGGAGATTCACAAGGTCAATCGGCATGCAACAAATGTGATTTGCTTTAGACGCATACCACATTTATTGGGGGGCATTTGTTGACCTCCATAACCAAATACAAAAAAAAAAAAGATAAATAATTTTTTGCTAAATCATTACATACCTGTTGCGATCCGAAGCCCATCTCGTATCTCCGTCGTATCCCGCTACCGCTACAGTGTCGTAGTCTGCAACGACAACGAACCATCCTGTCGCCTACATACGGAGATTAGCTCGATCGAGTCATTAAATACACTAGTGAAATAAAGCTCTCGGCTATTTCCTCACGCTCTCTCCCCATGCTCAAACGATCATCCCTCTATAGCTGAAACTTCCTCAAACCATCTGTCATCTTCCTTCATCCGAGCTCTCTAGAACCTCCTTGCTTCATCGATTACACGTACAGAAGCCCCAAATTCACTCTTCTTCATCCTCTTGCTCCTCCGACCTCACGATCCAGAACCGATGTCAAGCCCGTCATCTACATTCTGCCTCCCTTCCGACCTAATCTCCTACACATTTGACCTAATATCACGATTGTAGCTCCTACCTCTCCTGCCCTAGCCGATCGTAAGCATCTCCACTTATCTCGCAACCTTCTCCTTGCCTCGATTGGACCTTCCGTCGCCAACACCCATAACCGCAAGCCATAAGATTCCTTCGGTCCACAGAGAGAGAGAGAGAGAGAGAGGGAGAGATAGAGCTTTCTTTCTGCCTCAACGTAAGCCTTGTCCAACCTCTCCAAACCCGTCGCCCCAATTTTCCTTGCTCGATCCACCTGTGACGACCCCCTCAGCCCCATCCGACTTCTTCCCCAAGCCCACCTCTCGTTTTCCTTTGTCTACTGTGACGACATCCTCTTCCTAACCCTTTAGGTATTTTTCTATTTTATTTCTTTTAGCTGTTAACTATTATAACTTTTATTATAATTATTATAGTTATTAGCATATTTACTATACATGTTAGTATATTAGTATATTAGTATCTAATTACTATTTATTAATATATATATATATATATATATATATGTGTGTGTGTAGAGAAAAAAAGAAGTAAAAAAATAAAGTTTAAAAAAAGAAATGAAAAAAAAAAAGAGTTTAAAAAAAAGAGGGTGTTTTCCTTTTATGCATTTACACCGCCATCCCCGCTATCGTCGCGCAAAGGTATAACTCCCTAAACCCAAAAACCCCGTTTTCGACGTTTGTATCGAACCGGAAAACCCCCTATACGCACTCTCATAGCACGCTAGGAGGAAACCCGGTGCGTGCATATGATGCGGCGAGTAAGCCCTATACATGCTCTTGTAGCATGGTGGGGACACCTTTAAGTACATGTACACACTCTTGTAGTGTGGCAGAGAAAGCCAATTGTGTTTTTAAACAGGTAGTTTGAAGCCCCCATACATGCTCTTGTAACATGATGGGATCGAAGATGTACGACCTCAGTGTCACCCGACACCTACCATACACGCTCTTGTAGCTTGGTGGGTTGACCCAGTTTCTCATAGTTTCTCCTAAATGGGGGAGACGCCGGGAGGCTGCCGAAAATTTCGGTAAGCAGGGGACTTAGACTTGGACTTGGACTTGAACTGAATATTAAATGAACTAAAGTCAAATTTAAATAAATGAACAAAAGACTTAAATCAAATTTGATCAAGATGAACTGAACTTAAACAATCACAAGGACTTGAATCAATTTTGAATAACAGGGGACTCAAACCAATGCAAAAGACTTTGATTTGGACTTGATTTAAATTTGAATGGACTGTAGGGAACAGGACTGAATTCAAATGATAAATGAATATTAAATTAATGAACGTCCAATCACAACAAGCATACAAACACTAAGTGACATTCATGATTATTCAAACAAAGATCAAAGTGAAATTGTCAAAAATCATGATCATTCAAGTACATCGAAATGAATATCATGCAAGTCATATAAAGATGATAAAGATTGATACACATATCACTCACATGGACAAATATATTGCCCTCTTACAAATAAAAGAAGTTGATACGCATAACGGCATGCTTTCAAGCAAGTATCAACATGAATACTTCTAAGTCCATTATACATGTTGCAAATCATTCTCAAAGGCAACAAAGAACTTGTCTTCAAACATGGATTTGCGAGATAATATGTTGAACTCTTACAAATACAAATCATTTGTAGGTGATGATGAGATTCCATGTAATCGGATGATTTAGAATAATTACAGTGATTGCAAGGTCATGAATGAAACAACAAATCAATATCTATATGTAAACAAGAAAATAGGAAAACTCATCGCATGCAAAGGACAATAACCCACACATGATTGTGAGCATGAATGCAAGACTTTCAAAACACACATCAACCCATTTGTGGGGACAGGTGACGATCAAATATACAGCAACATCTCTACCACTCATAACCATGCAATGTCAAGCAAATAAAAGACAGCAGTTCCTTACAAGTTCTGAAGATCAGTGTGCCATGAATTTAGTAAGTTAATATGCACAAGGAAGTTACTGACAAGTGTAACTCAATTAGGAGTCAACATCAATGATGCAAGTTCATCATGCAAACTATAATCTATTCCCAAAGAGGCTGAAAGATTTGTAATGCTAACATGACTCAAGAAATATAATTGCAAGGTAGATGAATATGAAGAAATGTAATGGTGTTTATGTCATCAACGATAGTTCAATGTCTAGAAAATACACTGATAAAGGAAAGCAATACATAATGAACATGACGATCAATACGTACAATGAGTCTGAAATGAATGCACCAGTCTTCCACGACATGAGGCAGGTATGCAGTAAATGTGACAATGCTATGTGAATGACATCCAAGTACAAGTAAATGCATTCAAGTAGTAAAATTAAAGTCGATGGTAGTCGGCACAACAGTCCTGCAAGAAGACATAGTAATCTCTACTATATTCATTAGAGAACATCGGCAAAGGGTTATGAATGATAGAGGATACTATAACCCGCTCGTAAATAACTGTAGAAGAACCATCGTACACTATCCACTCTCAAGTACAGGAAGAATTCTGGATGAGTATGAATGTCCACTAACAATGATAAGAAAGCTCATCAACCCCGCCATAAATAAACACGTTGAACCAGCTTAAGAATGCATGCAGCCATCGATCAATTAACAAGTGTGGGGGATCAATGTCAAATGCAACAACACCTAGCATTCAGTATTAACATACAACGAACTAACGACGAACATGTGTTCAAAAAGTCCGAAGCAGATGTCATCTTATGATAAGATGTCCTTGCAATCAACAACCACACAGCATTAGGCCAACACATCGGTCCTCGACCGATAGGAACAGGAAGCGTACAACAATGGAGATACTTGTGGGTTATTGCAGAAGAGCCGACAAATACCCAATATGTCGTCTACATGCAAAAGCAACAAATCAGTGGTGAACGCAAGCATCTTCAAGCAACTGTAAAAGATTCTCCAGTGCGCTATAGTTCATCCTCAAGAAGAGATAAATGCCCCCACATGTGCACTTCAATTTATATACACAAATACCAAGAAATACACATACAATCACAAAACCCGTATGGGCCTCGACAAGCGTGTTATAGATACACACGTGACATCTAGGGATGCTGCACAGGTCAGAAAATAAACTCAAGTTCGAGCCTGATCCTTCTATGCGGGTAGATAGGAGTCGACACGGCTTGAACCATAAAATAAATATACGATCGCGGTATCAACCGTGATACTTGTTTTATACATTCATATTAGGCATTCAAGGCTGACAATAAGGAAAATTCACTAACAAATGCATGAAGCTGGACGAAACTCGATCCTTGTTGGCAAATTGACAGAGTCGACAAGGTTCAACCCCGATGATGGCCGTGTTGAACGTAGATCTCAACAAGAGGGGTTAATTCCAAAAAAAATTCAAAATACCCCCCAAATACCCACAAAACTCCAAAACTCCAAAAAAATACAAAACTCCAAACATTTAAAATTGAAATCAACCCTTAAAATACATAAAGCAAAATACATCCACTCTCCACAACAGTTTACCGAGGTGGATAAATTTGAAAATAACTTCAGATCACAAAAAGCTAATGTCTGATCGAGAATAACAATATGATTCATTCTCAAAAAGCCTTATGCTAGTAAGGATGTGGCACGTGTCCTCTAACTGACAGTTTTGTCGTCAAATGGCACCGTAGGTAAACGATTATGACTGGGGCCCTCTGAACCGGGTGGTTCGCCACCAAATGGCACCACTATATTATGGTTATGGCCAGAGCCCGTATGCCCCCAAGGGCATCAAATCCTTGAGATATGAATCAATAGAGTATAATCGATAGGGTACAAAGCACTTTGTCAGCTAAGGTGGATTCAAATTTGTCCCATTAGACAAATACTCACCCCAGGTCTATAATGTACCCTTGGTCGAAGCAACCCATGACTGCCGTCAATGATCCTTCTGTCATGTTGGGTCAACTACCTTCTCTGACTAAGTAAACTAGGGACTATGATGGCCCGAGACGACGGAACCATGGGATCTTGATAGGGTCCATCATCCATTCCTCCACCATCCGCTTTTAAGTATAAGATGGTAAAATTTCTATTTTAAATATTCAATCTCACATCCCTTAAGCTCATGCTGCTACTAAATGCCAGATAACGTGTATTTTGACGTATCTGATTGACGACTAGCCTTAATCAAAAGTTCTCTCTTATTATCGGGAGGAGTAATTAACTATAGAGGCTTGCGCTAATAGGAAACCAGAACTCAGATCATAAAGTCCTCACAAAATAAGGGCGAAATCTCTTATTAGTGACTTATCTACAAACTCAATCTGCCTTCCCAAAATTTACCCTGGAACTTAATCCGTTAAAACTCACCCAAAAGCATGGGGAGGCCTTGTGATTTTTTGTATACAATAGGTTTTTTGTCAGTAATGGCTTAAACTATGGACATTCTTGCCAAAGAAATATAATTATCACCCAAACTATTGACGAGTCATGTTTCATGCTAATGAATGTCTTTGGTGGGCGATGTGATTGCTCTAGCCAAGTTATTTAGCTAGAATTTACTAGATATCTGATACCTACATGGGTATGCCTAAGTATACAAGTAAGATACTTACACATTCTCTACTTGGCATATTCTTAGACATTTTTGCTCGGCATATATTTAGTTACAAATTTAAACAGCTTAATTTAGAGGTTTTGTTTTTCTCATCCTTGTTGGTTTCATAAATGAGACATGAAAATCAAGGAACTAATGTACAACAATTATCAACAAGGCTAAGTTTATAATTTCAAAATGCGACCTTGAACACGTATCAAGCTTAAAATTGCGAAAGAGCTTTAACTCATCTCAAACTTAAAGTCTTCAAAGAGAGAGTTCTACTTATCCAAATTTTGAAGTCGCCATGATGTTAAACTCGTTGAAGAAATGAAGTCGTTCAAAGAAGAGTTCAAATTGTCTAAGAGCCATTGTCATACAAGAGAGAATTTAACTCATCTAAGAATTAAAATCGTCCAAAAAAAGAGTTCAACTCATCCAAAAAATAAAATCACTCAAAGGGAGCTCAAGATTTGATGTCATTTTAAATAACATTCAACTGGTCCATTGAACTCTCCATGAATTGAACCCACTTTGAACATCCAAAACTATTCACTAGAATTCAAACAGCTCATGTGAAGTTAGGCAATGACTTTATGTAGGAACATTCCCTATTAAGAAATAATTAATAAATATCTAATATAATAAAATAATCATGTCTAACAAATCTTTATTTCATATAAGCATTTCATAAGTTATCTCAACCCCTATAAATAAAAGATAAATTAGCAAGACTATATATATATATATTGAAATTATGTTAACTGTGTACATATTGCACCGTTAATAATGGCTCCAATTAAATAAACTTATATTTGACAATTATTTAAAAAATATTTATTAAAAATGCATTTTAAATGAAAAGTAAAAAAAATATTAGTTAAAAAACTTATTTGAAAAGCTTAGCATAGATTGTTGCTATGGTATGCCATGCTTTTGAATACAAATTCTTTTAACATATTATTTTCCCTTTCAAGTAGTCAAAGTTCGATTCAACTAAAATATTGAAAAAATAAAATGATTATCTTGTTGACCTTTATATGCCTTTCATGTTCAATTGAGTGTAGTCAACGTGATGGTCAACATATGCAATGTTGCACAAAACCACTCAAATGACTTTCATTCCCGAAATGGATTACATGGAGGCATCTAGAACATCAAATTAACCTACGAAAAACCACTCGTGCACAACTTAATTAAACAATGGTAAAAAAACGACTATATACAAACGTGACATTGCATCAACGCATCCAAAATAATGAAATAATTCATAAAAGACCCAATCTTTTCAATTCAAGTGAATGTGGTCGAAAATAATGGTCTACAAATGTGACACAATGTGAAGTTTCCTAAACCCTAAATCTACCGTGACTCTCTCTAGTCTTATATGGCACTGAAGCTACTCTAACCATTTCACGTATATACTCATTTCACACTCTATCTCTAAGTGTAAAGTCAGTCATCCACTTGAGCATCCTCATCTTTCCAACACTTAATTTATGCTTCTCTTTTAATGGCCAACATTCTGCACCTTAAAGCATTGCAGGTCTCACCACCACCTATAAAATTTTCCCTTAAGTTTGAGGGGTATATTTCTATCACACAACATGCCTGATGCATTCCTCCACTTCAATCATCCAACTTGAATTCTACTAATAATATCCCCATCTATTTCACTATCATTTTGAATAATAGACCCAAAATATAAAAAATGTGTACTCTTTATAATGACTTGATTGCCTAAAATCATAATCTCCCCACTAGATCTATAACTACTATAATTACACTCCATGCGTTCGATTTTAGATCCACTCAAACTAAAACCTTTAGACTCTAAGTTCGACCTCATAATTCAAGTTTTCCTTCAACTCTCTCAAGTCTTATCAACAAGATGAATATCATCAGCAAAAAGCATACATTAGGGTACATCCTCTTGCAAATATATAGTAAGAACATCTATGATTAAAGCAAAAAGATATGTGCTTAAAGTTGATCATTAATGTAATCCAACTGAAATAGGAAACTACTTGGTAAAACCACCTTGTATTTGAATACACGTAACAGCTTCTACATACATATTCTTAATAACTTCAATATAAGCATTATTGAACTCCATTCTTTTCTAGAACTCTCAAGAGCACTTTTCTTGAAACTTTATCATTTGCTTTCTCTAAATGAATAATATGCAGATCTTCCTTATTCTCTCTAAACTTCTCAATCAAACCTCTGAATAAAAGTATAACTTTCATAGTATACCTAATTCAGCATAAATTCAAATTGATTTTGAGAAATATTAGTATCACGTCGTAACATATGCTCAGTTACTTTCTCCGAAAGTTTTATTGTATGACACATTAACTTAATTCCTTCACACACTCTAAAAAATATTAATATTCTAGCACTACTAAATAAAGTTTAATATTTTTTGTGATTATACATTGTAAAACATGTTAACACATCAAATTTCTTTAAAAGCGCTAAAAAATAGTGGTAAAAAATCATCCCAAATTAAGCCTAAGTTAGAGCATGTACATTAATTTTAAATACTAATTATGCTAAAACTAATATTTTATGGCTAAACACAAAACAACTTTGATCCAAGGTATGAAATCTGACCCTATAAAATGAATGGAGCGGAAGAAAAGAGAGAAGAATAAAATGATGGAAAATAAGAGATTAGGTTTGCTAAAGAGAATTTGTGCCTAAATGTAGAGTTTTCTTCCTGATCCATGCACATAGTTATGATTCCTGTCCATATTCATTTGGATCAGGTTAATTAAATTTTAACGAGAACATGAACCAAATTTTATAAGCAACTAATCATTGAACTGGCTCAAGTAAATTTCAAATTAGAACATCCTGACCAACTAAAGGAACTGCATATAAGAACAACCACGAGGATTCATCAAGAGTCCCTGCTGATCTATTAAGAAAAACTTGCCAGAGAACCATCCTACTTGCTAGGAGTATCCTCCAAGTTAACAAGAGTGCTCACTGACTTGTTTAACGCACCCTCTAACTCTGTGATAGTACTAATAAGAAGCTTATAATTCTCACCTAGGAAATGTGGATGTGTTCCTAGCATATTATACTTTAGCACTCATCAAATTTTTTTGGAGGGTACTCAAACATGATTACTCGCTAGCTACATCGCCGACTACAGTAGGATCATCATATTTCTTTTATGTGATATATCAAAGTTTCATTTGGGACAGCTTTCTTACTATTTTTTAAAACAATTTTCTAGCACAAAATTTTCTACTTAAAAAAAAATTTATACTAAAAAACTGCTTTAAAAAGTATTTAAAAAGCTGCCCAAACAAAATCTAAGTTGTCACTTCTATAGTATCAACTTTAATTTCCAGCTATAATAGGAGATCCGAGGCCAAGCACAAAGATACAAGATCTGAGACAAAACTACAGCACTGAAATCTAGGTCAATCTTAAGATTCCCTTCCCCTTTCCTCTCTAACTTTATCAATTAACCATTTCTAAGTAAAGGGATCAACCTAATTTTCTGTATTTGAACTCGGTTAATTGAACATGTTCTCTCTCATTTTTGAGTTCCCTCACTTCCAATATGCTCTAGTCTCAAGTAGAATGTGACTATTACCCACCAAATATTTTTTTGGATTCAACACTCTATATCAAGATATGAAGCTGAGAAAGAAGACCGTCAGCCAAAAAGAACAAAAATTTCTTATTATCTACAAGAGAAGAACCCTAATATATATAGTAAGAACCAAAGGTGGTAGAAACATACAGCTAAAATAAATTTTCTAGATTCTCATGCACCACATTACCATGCATGAATATTTTTCCCATTTTATATAATACATCAATTCGCATGAAATATCAGAAATTTGATGTGCATTAGAATACTCATTCTTTTCAAATGTCTTTGCTCTTACAAGTCCTGAAAGTTTTATCCAGATTGTAAGCACTGTAGACTAGAATATCAGACAGACTCCTACAATATAGACACATTGAGGTCTTTCTAAGCAACAAAAGTGAATAGAAAACAACCTTCTCCTCAACAAAAACTATCAATTTAACTTATTGTTGATATGTTTTCGTAAAACATCATTCCTATGATATGAGGAAAGAAATTGGTGTATAAACCTTGTATGTATGGAGATATTTTAAGCGAATTGTCATCTTGCATACAACAAGAACAACAAGCCTCTATCCCACTACATGGGGTCGGCTACGTGAATCCTTTTTCTCCATTGAGATCTAGCAAAGAAAGGTCCTTTCTAATATTTTCTAATCAAATCTTTTTAGGTCTACCTCTACCTAAAATAAGCGGTTTATTATAACATAAGTATCAAAGAACCGATTCTCAAACCAAAAGCACCTTTCTCTTCAATAAATAATATTAATTTGACATATGGTTGAAATGTGGTCGCAAAACATCATTCTTATGATATAAGGAAAGAAATTGGCAGATAAACCTTTCGCATTTGATGATGTTTTCTAGAATTGGTATCTTTCATGCTCATCAGAACAATCATTTGATCATAGCATATGTATCAAGGAGTGACTCTCAAACCGCAGAAATCACCCTTCTCTTCAACAAATAATATCAAACTAGCTTATGGCCGAAATGTTGTCACAAAACATCTTTCTTATGATATGTGGAAAGAAATTGGAAGATCAACCATGCACATATGAGGATGTTTTTGGGGAATTGGTAGGGAATTGATCATTGCATATACATCAAAGGAGTGATTCTCAAACCAAAGGACCCCATTATAGCACATCAATGACTAACAAAAATCCCTTATAAGTAAGAATAATGTTCACTCCCCAAAATGAATCCACACATAAAATAGATTTATTTGATTTTTCTGATCACATCAGCATATATGTGGAATACATTTCCATTTAATAGAGACATATACGCATCAACATCATCAATGCACAGAAATTAATAAAATCTCAAAACTTCTGAGATTTACTGGAGTGTAGCATAACTTTATCAATAATTCTCTTTCATAATATTTCTTTAAGTAAGAAATTAATATTGACCAATCACATGCTGTCATATAAGTGCTGGTTAATGCAAACTATATGCCAGCGGGTCTGTGGAGCTTTTCGCATCTAAAAGAACCCAAGGCATCTATATATCAAATCAATATTGTAAAGAGTGCAATATATAGCAAGAAGAAAAACTCGAGAGGAGAGTTTTCACTATGTATTAATTACAGAAGCTGTTGGACATCTGAACAAGCATGGGATAAGGGGTTTAACTGAATGGGTAAGCAAACTGCAGAATGTCACTCAAAAGCTTTGAGATTGCATATAATGGTTCATAGCTTTATAGCATCAGTGCATATTACAACAATGGAGCTTTTTTCGAGTTAATTATACTTTCTAACACTCTTCCTGCTTGTTGCTCCTTCTGTGACCACATCTGCCAGTTTATGATTGTTATGTTAGATGATCAAGGTAGGGATGTTTTGCCAGAAAAGCTCGAAAACATGATGTTGAATGCCAAAATAAAGAATCAAACCCCAGAATTTCTAGGACTATTATGGCACTTGTGACATATTTTGATCTTGAGTTATATTAGATGGATGTAAAGATGACATGTCTAAATGGTGACATTAATGAAATAAATTATATGATGCAACCAAAATATTGTGTTAGGAGACACAAAGAAGATGGTTTGTAAATTAAAGGACTCAATCTACGAGCTTATGTAAGCTTCTGATCAATAGTATTACAAATGTCATCAAATAATAGTCTTGTTTGGTTTTGACATAAATGTAGTTGATGATTATGTATAGCAAAAGCTCAGTGGGAGTAAGTATATTGCCCTGATACTAAATGTGGATGGCATACTACTTGCTAGTAACAATATAGGCTTATTACACGAACTCTAGGGAGTTTTATCAAAGAAATTTGAAATGAAATATCTTAACGACGCTTCTTTTGTATTAGGTATAAGAATACAATCAATACATCGAGATCGCTCCGGGTGTATACGTGATATCACAAAAGAGCTGTATTGAGAAGCTACTTACTTAAGAGAATTAACATGCAAAATATAAACCAGGTGACACCGCTGTTGCTAAGGGAGACAAGGATGTCATAAAAATGACTTCAAAATTAACGAAATGCAAAAGATTCCCGATGTATTATTTGTTGGAGTTTAATGGATACTCAAGTTTGTACACGTCCAGATATAGCATATATTTTTGAAATGCTAGGAAGATATTTAAATAACCCTAGTAAATATCATTGGAAAGCAGCCAAACGGGAAATGATGTATTTATAGAGAACAAATGATTACATACTCACATATAGGAAATAAGACCAATTGAAAATTATTGGATATTTTAATTCATATTTTGTTGGGTGCCAAGATATTTAAAGATCTACATCAGGCTACATTACATGCATGCAGAAGGAACAATTTCTTGTAAGAGTGTCTAGTAGACTCTCATAACTTCTTCTAGCATAATAGTGGAGTTTACAGTATGTTATGAGGCATCCAAATATGGAATACAGATGTGAAATTTTGTCAACCAGTTGCAAATTTTGGAAGAAATTGAAAGACTATGAAAGCTATTTTCTAACAAGTCAGCAGTGATATATTCGAATAATAATAGGAGCTCATCAATCAAAGCATATAGACATCAAGTTCCAAGTTGTTTAAGAAGAGTTCACAGCATATATTTTTCTATAGAGTATATTGATACAAACTCTATGATTGTGGATCTATTTACCAAAGGACTTCCACCAAAAGTCTTTTATGAGCATATTGCTCATATGAGTGTTGTATCATTTGATGAAATGCCGGTTTAGTAGGACCTTGTATTTTGAAACTATTTATTGTTATTTTATATATTTTGTATTAAAAAAATGCGTAGAAATAAAAAATTCAATTTATTTGACTATGATTTATTTTAAGTTGATCTCACTAAGGAATAATGTTAGATCAGTTAGAAATTTGCATAATTAGATCATAGTATATGTAATTTTCATGCTAGACATCCGTATTAAATCTATGTCAATTAGCTATTTTAATATATCCTCAATCACATCCTCTTGTATTTTCTCATTCTCTCTGGCATCCCATAATTAAAGATTAAAAAGACTCTTTTCTAAAGAAAATCGTACTGAATTAGAAGATTAATAACCCTTAATCGTCTCCTTCCATTGATTAAGATATGATTCCGCTTTCATTCTATCTCGGTGATTTGACATGAAATTTTTTGAATGAATATAAATTATTTCATCAAAATTTCAGTTATCTCTTCTCATTCTAACATGCACAACATTACAAATTATTTCCACCAGAAGTAGCTATAACGAAACTTACTGAATTATGATCAACTGAAGAATTGCTCCTCAAATGGACGCCCAAGGGCCACTTCCTGGCCCTTCTACCAGTTCCATCTATCTACAATGTAAGATCCCATGCACAATCGTTAGAAAGACAGAACTGCTGGGCGGAGGCTTTTCTTGAAACTTCACAATCAACCCATAGCTAGATATTGCAGTACCCTCTTGTTTCTCCTTAGCAGTTCATAAAATAGCTAGCGGTTCTGCACCAAAGCCGCCATAACCCCAAAGTTCATAATCCTTCTCTATCTCGCAAGCCGCATCCTCCTCCCCTAATCCCCTCAATCCCTTTATCATAAACTTAAACAAGTACTCATTCGGCTCGCAACCTCCTCTCTTCATCATCTCATACACGTCCTTCACTGCCTTCCCTTTTCCTGCTGCAACCAGCGCCTTCACGAGCCGAGCGGGTCCGCGGAGATCCCCAGCCAGAGCACCCCCACCCATTTGTAACTCTTCCATGAGCTTCACCATTAGGATATCAATCTCAGAATCCCTTTTGCTCCTCGTCAGAGACGAAACCATGTCGGCGTAGAGCGCGCAGTCGGTCCTATACCAGTTTTCCCGACGCGCGACCTCAAATAGTTTGAGAGCCATCTGCCACTGATCCTGCCTCTGGAGCTCGGTAAGGGCGGCAAGGAGGTCGGCCCTGATGAGGCGAGCCACGGATGTGGAAACGATGCGTTCGACGGCCGCCTCATCATTGCGCGCACGTTTGAGTGCTTGGACGGTGAGAATGGCTTCGGTGCTTAGCGTCCGGCCTCGGCGTATTGGCTGGCGATTGTCCCGAGGTCCGGAGACGATTATTGAGGTGGAGGAGGACGTGCGGTTAGGGTTTCTGAGAAAAAGGTTGGTGAAGTGGAAGCGAGGAAAAGATGGGCGTTGGAAGAAAGGCGGCAATGGCGTTAAGGGTGATGCACCGGCAGCGGTGGCCGCCATTAGGTTCGGCAGGTTTCCTCCTCTCAATTTTGTTCGTCAAAAGCCGGATAAGCTAAAAATCTACAACCACGTAATTGATCATTATGCTGGACCGTAGAATAAAATTCTAGTTATTATTTGACGTAATTTTGGATTTAAATTTAAATTTATTAATTATACTTGATAATTTTTTATTTAATATTTAATTATCATAGGTTATATGCTTTTTTTAAATTTAATTGCATTACAATGTTAATTTATTTATGACTATTTAATTTTTAGTTATTTATTTAACAAATGGGATATAATATTAATTTAAATTTAAATATATATGTACTGGTTAATTTAAATTAATTAATTCTACTAACTACTTTTATTATTTTGCCATTAGTAATTTGAAATCAATAACTAAATTCTCTAAGAATATGAGCTCTACTTGAATGAATATTTTTGCTTAACTTGTTAATTTAATGGAAATCCTATTGATATATCTATTATATACAATGTAGTGAAAATCGAACCAGATAATGAAGCACGGTTCGATGGTTCGATCGGGGTTGAATCGGATGTTGTAATAAATACTAATTTTATTTAAATATAGCATAATTTACATAATATGATGCCATCATTAAATCAAATATGACTAAAAATTATAAAAAAAATCATGAAACATAAAACATGAATAATACTTTTTTTAAATTGAAGACATAAAATATTGAGTAACTAGTTTGTTCTTTGTAAGTTCCATTCTGAATATCGAATTAAAATTTAAGATAGTGCCATAATCTCAATTTAACATTGAAAAAGATAGTTCAAAAATGAAACTTAGATTTCATTTGGGACAACATTCTTACTGTTTCTTAAAGCAACTTTAGTATAAAAACTAAAAAAAATTATACTAAAAAGCTGCTAAAAATCGTCCCAAACGAAACCTGAATCTTCACGTTCATATGCATTGAAATAAACCCATATCATGCATTGAACAATTTTTTACTCAAAGCGATATGATGATCCATCAAGGTCCAATCAAGTACATCAAGGCGTACTCGCTCTCAAGGCATTGAAGTTTACAGAATCATTTATGGATCTATATCCTCAGATAGGCTTGCTAGCTTTCTGCTAGCCTATTACACTATCATAGAAGCACGATACTCAATTGGAAACCATTTTCTTAGACAAGAAACAGATAAACTACATCTCCAACCTCATTAGACGTGACTCGGTTGCTAGTGAGTTTTCCCTTTCCTTTGTTCCTCATCTTCCCAAAATCCCCTTCTTGACTGATGACCTAGCCCAAGTTGCATGGACTGGAGCTTGTTACTTGTTGGGTACTCCATAGGGCCAAGACCAACATACACGAGTCTTCTCAACAACAAAAAGGCTTGGCCTCTCAAACGTTCGGTAGATCTTCTTTCTCTGAACGATGTGTTTTTCCTCTTCAAGTTTTCTGCTCCTTAAGACTACGACGCTGTGTGGTCCGGGGGCCCCTAGTTCTTCTTTGGAAGACCTTTCATATTAAAGAAATGGACCCCTAAGTTCAAGCCTAAGTGGGACGAGTTTAGCTCCATCCCCTTATGGATTAAGATTGTGGATCTTCCCTTAGCCGTTTGGAATCTAGATGGTATCTCCAAAATTGTCACTTTCGTTGGCCAGCCCGTCGCTGTGGATGCCCTTACGGCTAAGAAATCCTATCTTAGATTTGCTAGAGTATGTGTTCTGGTCTCTAGTTCCTCTTCTCTTCCAGATGAAATTCTATTTCTTTAGACGGGGATGATGTTATGCTAAAAGTCCAATATGATTAGAAACCCTCTCCTTGTACCGTATGTGGTTCTCTGGTTCATCCCTTGAACCTTTGTCACAAAAACCTGCAATCTAAATCATAGCCCCCTACGCACCCTTATGGTAGAAGTGCCCGCAAACTCCACTCATCCCATCCTCCCACCTCAAGACACATTCCTAAGCCCTCCAACCAGCAGCCTATCCTCCCTCAACCCTCCCATATTATTTCCTCCATAAGCTCCTCCTCCTCCGACCCACAAATTGATCCCCTCCTCTCCCCCTCCCATCAGATGCTATCCACACTACTCCCCTCTCCCCTATCCCAACCTATGCTCAATAAAAACATTCCCAATCTGAATTCCCCAACAAATGACCTCTCATCATCTGAGCATTCGACGCATACAGCCCAACCTCCTATTGGCCTAACTGATGATCCTAGCAATTTTGATGATCCTTCATCTATTTTTCTACCACTACACAACCCAGGGCAATTAACCTCTCCCAACAAATTTGTTGTACTGCAACAGGAAGAGCCTCCATAATCAAATGAACCACCGGATGTTAATAATGCTCAATTTCCATTCAAGAAACCCCCCACAGCCAAATCTTCCAAAGGGAAAGGAGCCAAAAAGGCGACCTCCTCTTCTTCAAAATCTAGATGACCCTTCCTTCTATTGGAGGCTGGAATGTTAGGGGCTTTAATGGTCCCGAGAAAGTATTTGATTCTAAAAAACTCATCTCCGCTCACCACCTTAACATACTTTGCATTATTGAAGTCAAAATTCCTTGCCTTGAGGATGATGACCCCTAGTTTATCAACTCTCACAAGCTCTTCCAAGATGAAATGTGTTGTAACAATTTCGACTCTTCCACCCTGGGAAGAATCTGCCTGAAATGGAATCCCACCAACATTTCCTTTTCCCCTATTCTATTATCTCCTTAGCTAATTCATGGTTTGCTTCATTCGGGCTTTATGCCTCCTATCACTCTCTCTATCATCTATGTGGCTAACACCCCGGATGAAAGAGGCTCTCTTTAGCAGCAAAATGCCAACCTGGCTACCTCTATTTCTACTCCCTGGGTTATTATGGATGACTTTAATTGTTGCAGGTCTGAGCTAGAGAAGTTTGGTAGCAGGACGATTCATTATAACAGGTTAGGTGAATTGATACTTTGGTTTTCAATACTATAAATCTCGCCTCTACTGGTTTGTTCTTCACTTGGTTTAATCAATGACTGATGATCAGATCCACATTAAGCTGGACAGAGTTCTTATTAATCACTTATGGCTAGAAAAATTTCCCTCCTCCTTCAACCCCCTCTCTGCTCCGACCATTCACCTCTAGTGTTTCTCTCGAATGCCCCTACTCCTAACAACCACAGATTTCAATTTTAAAATTTTTGGATTAACATGAATGGTTTCTAGGATGCTGTGATTAGTACTTTCTCTTCCTACTCCAATAGCAGTATGATTGTTGTTCTTTACTCTAATTTACAGCACCTCAAATCTCTTCTTAAAAGGGAACAGTGGACTAACTCCTCCTTTCTATCTTCCTAAATTTCTGAACTCCAAGAGTTACAGAAAGAACTATATGCTTCAACTTCAATGCAATCCACTTGATATATCCCTTAATGCTACCTTAAAAGAGGTCAACAACTCCATATCTTCTCTCCAATCAGCTTGGAGCTCATGGCTAATTCAGAGAGCTAAAGCCAAATGGCTTTCTAATGAGGAAGATGATTTGGGATTCCTTTATGCTAGAATTAGATCTTGGAGCAATTTTAACCACATCAAAGTGCTTTCCACTGACGATGGCCTCCTCCTCAAAAGTAGATATTGTCAATAACACCATTCAATACTTCCAAAGGCTTTACAATTCTCCTAATCCACCTTCTGCTTCTACCCATTACATTCCCCCAAGGTGCACTATCCCCTCTCATCTCACTGCCTCCCTCACCATACTTATCTCGAATCAAGAAATTAAAGATGTGATTTTTGCTAGCCCCTCTTCCTTTACTCTAGGGCCTGATGGATTCACATTTGAATTTTACAAATACGCTTGGGATATCATCGGTTTGCAAGTATGCAATGCTGTTAAAACAACTTCTCAACCGGTCACCTTCCCAAATGAGCCAAAGCAACTGCCATCACTCTTATCCCAAAATGCCCGCATGCTTCTAACATTTCTGATTACTGTCCAATCTCCCTTTGTAATGTATTTATAAAATTATAGCCAAAATCTTGGCTAATCGTATGAAAGGTATCATGGCCCTCATTATTCATAGGAGTCAAGCCAGCTTTATCCAAAATAGAGACTCCTAAGATAATATTATTTTGGCTTCTAAAATTTTGGAGGATTCAATGCCAATCTGAGCAAGAAGTGGTTATGTGCTAAGCTTGATATCAGGAAGTCCTTTCATACAGTATCTCATAAATTTTTAATCATTAGGCTTGCCTAGAAGGGCTATTTGATTAAGTTTATTAATTGGAGTAATGGTTGCATTAATGAGGTTCACTTCTCCATATGCATTAATGGGGCTCTGGAAGGGTTTTTCAACTCTTCTTCTTGGCTGAGACAAGGCTTCCCCCTTTCTCCTTTGCTTTTCACTATAGTAATGGATGCTTTTTCTTGTGCCCTAGATTCTAGTAATTTTAAGGGGGTCTCTTGTGGAAGAAATAATTTCATTTGTTTTATGCTGATGATTTATTGGTTTTTGGTTTAGCTTCTTTGCAGAATGCCTACTCTTTACAATAAACCCTTTCCATTTTCTCTTATACTTTTGGTCTTCATTTTAATAAATCTGAATGCTCTATTTTCTTCTCTCGCAACACTCCTCAAGTTGCAAAAATTAGCCTTATTCTTGGTTTTTCTCAACCAAAGCTTACCCTGAAGTATCTTGGGCTCCCTATTTCCACTAGAAAGCTTATAAATGCTTACTTCCTACCACTCCTGAGTAGAATTTCTACTCTAGTTGCTAGTTAGAAAATTAAATTATTGCCTTTTGTAAGTAGAATTCAGTTCCTAAGGTTTTCAATTGCTAATATGCTGGCTTACTGGATTAGAGGATCTATCATACCTAAGGCCTATTGCAAATTAATAGATAGACTATTCCAGATTCCTTTTTCACGGCTCCACATTTGAGAAGAAACTGCATTTAATCTCTTGGTCCAAAACCTGTCTACCCAGATGTTTTGGTGGCTTGGGTATCCCCGCTAATAATTCTCTCTACTATGGCTTTGGTTGCTCTTTTATTTGGCGGCTTTACAAATTTGAATCCCTGGTGGCTGATTGGTTTAGAAAAAAATTGATTCATAATTAAAACCACCGCCTCCTAAAGCTTCTAAATTCTGGAAATACCATATGCCTTACTACTGGTTAGATTAGGGATAATATTTTCTTCCATGTGGTTGCCCCTGATTGTAAGTTTTCTATGTTTTGGGATCCTTGGTGCAACGGTATGGTGGTATTTGAATTTATGCATCCCCCCTCTTCCTCACATATTTCTATGCAAGCTTTTATCTCTATGGGTGAGTGGCAATTCCTAGATCACTTCTCTCTGTTAGCCATCTAGAACATTTCTGCTACACCCATTCACTAACACCTATCTTCCCCTATTGCTTGGAATTGAGATGTTGATCCCCCTGTTAAGACCTTCTTCTTGAATTACTTCTCTAATTAACAGAATGTTACATGGTATAAGTTCATCTGGCACAAGCATTTTGCTCTTAAGTTTTCTTCCTTTGTTGGGCTGGCTCTTTGCCATGGTTTAAAAACAACAGATATTCTTTCTAAAAGGAATATTATCACTCTAAGATGTTGTTCTCTTTGCTCTGTTGAGGATGAGAGTATTAAGCATTTATTTTTCCAGTGTGATTACTCTTTCACATTTATTTCTAAGCTTTTACCGCACCTGGATGGTTTTCTCTTTAAGCCTACTTTAATACAGCTTTTTAATTTCTATGAGGAGCTTCAACACTTTAAAGTTTATGAGAATGAGTTTTGTTTTTTTGTAATCTGCTACTCATTGTATTACATATGGAGAGAACGTAATGACAAGAAATTTGCTGGGATTGATAATGCCTTCTCTATCACTTGTCATAAGATTTCCAAGGCTATCGCGACTAAGACCTCCAATTCGAAACATTATGAAAGATTACTTTCTTCCTTTCCTACCTGTTTTAGGTCATAATTTTGGTCTCAGGGGCCTATGTTTTTGGTTTTGCTATGCTTTGCACCACATTTCTCTCTAGATAGATCTTTTGGAAACCCCCATTTGGACAATGATGAATGGAACCAACCTTCACCTGCCTCCTCCCCTTGGATGGCCTTGTCATATCTTCCAAATTATCTTCTCCCTTTCACTTAGCACTTTATTTGTTAATGCAACCAATTAGATAATTCGTTGGCTAGTCTGATGGCAGCTAGGGGCTTCTACCATTTTTCTTCTATGGCTTTTCAGGGTGTATGAGCTACTCAATTCTTGATTCCTCTAGCAATCTCGTTATTGTTGGTTCCAACCACCTCTAAGTCCGATTTTGCTTTTTTGCATTTTTGCTTCTTTTCTTGGGGTCTCTTCTTATAATTTTTGTTTTTCTTACAGCTCTCACCTTACTTGTATTTTAATTTTGAGTTGTTTTAGGAAAAATTTTTGTAACTCTTTTTTTTAATATATCGGGTTATGCCCCAATTTTTCCCTAAAAAAAATAATTATACGCTGATTTCACTCTATTAATTCAGCTTTAGGAGCTAAAATAAGATTCCAAAATAAAATCAAACCACTTAGATAAAAGCTGAAATAGGCTTCTTTCTCTTTCTAACGCTAACTTGGGTCCTTGACGAAGATTAACAAAATTAAAAAAGAAAAGAAGCCAGAGAAAATACAAGCTTCATTTTTTTATTACAACGAAAGAAGAAGAGCTGAAAAAATCTACATAAAATATCAAAATACACTTCTCCACCCCAGAGCTAGATGATTTCCATCAAGAATCGATAGAAATATAGCAATAAAAAAAAGTTTGGGGAAGTTATGAACATCTTACAAAGCAATAGGAGTAGTTTGCCGGGAACGAATGAGATGTTGTTAGCATACACCAACCGTTAGCAAGCATCTTCAAGACCATTGGGACCACTAGTGTGAGCAGAGACACTATTGTTATTCCTTTACACTCCACTTGCTATTTCGGTCCATCACAAACAGCTTAGCAGCCTTACTAACAACCTGTCTGTTGTCTTTGTATTTAAAACTATCTTGTACTACCTGATGAATCAATGAATACATGATACCTTGCTACACTATTCTCTAAAAACTTCTTCAGTTCTTCCTCTGAGTTCCTTTCTTCCTAGCATTTTATTACTCTGTTTCTCCTGAGCTGATACCTTTTCAGATCGTGTAATGTGCTTGTCTTAGGCTCTTGCTAGACTTACAAGCTAAAGCTCAAAACCAATGGTCAAATTGACATACACAAAGAACGTCTTGTGGCTCAGGGATTTAAGCAGGAGTATGGCATAAATTACAAAGAGACATTTAGCCCGATTTCTAAGATGCACACCATCTGCATATTACTCAGAATTGCTCTCATCCATGGTTGGTCTATCCTGCAATTTGATATATCAAATATCTTTCTCCATGGAGAACTTCACGAGGATGTTTAATGAAGCAGCCACCCGACTTCACTAACAGTTAGTTTCCAACCTATATATGCAAGCTTCAAAAAGTCATCTACGGCCTTAAGCAGACCCCAAGGCAGTGGTTCACCAAACTTAATGCCTTTCTACTTGATTTCGACTTCCATTTCAATAAGGTTAATCCTTCTTTACTTGTATACTCTATGGATAACACACAATTATATCTCCTCATATATGTGGACGATATTCTCCTAACCGGCAACAACCAACAGCTTCTCCATTAGCTGCTCACTCAGCTTCAGGCAATCTTTGCTCTCAAAAAACTAGGCACTATCTCCATGTTTTCGGCATACAGGTATGAGACAAGGCTGATGGTCTCTTCCTTCATCAATTGCACTATGCCAAGGAATTACTAAACTCAATCGGCTTTGCAAGCTCACTCCAACTCCAATGTCACTAAAATACTCCTCTGCAAGATTATCGGACTAGCCCTTCAGTGATCCTCACCTCTTCCATCGACTGGTTGGTTCACTTCAATATCTTACCATTACCAAGTCTGACATCATTTTTTTCCACAAACAACCTTTACCAACATATGCATCATCTCACACACAGGGACTATCAGACACTCAAGCGAATCCTACATTACATTCATGGGATACTAGACTTCAGTCTTCCACTCATTCATAGTGATCTATCTCTAATAACATATGTTGATGCCAATCGGGCATTTGACTTCTCCAACGAAAAACAAGTACAGGATTCTGTATTTTCCTCGGTAAGAACTTGGTTTCCTGGTGTGTTAAAAAGAAGTCCACCATTTCCAAATCTTCCACTGAAGCTGAGTATCGGGCTCTATCCTCTCCTACAACTGATATCATCTGGCTTAGACGTCTCCTCAATGACTTTCAAGCCACTCAACAAACATCAATCAAGATCTTGTGCAACAACACATCAGTAATGGCGCTTGCTCACAATCCTATTTTCCATGCCAGGATAAAGCACATCGAAATAGACGTTCACTTCATCAGTCTGCACATTAAGTCCAATACGGTTGAGCTACTCCACATCAATTCTGTTGATCAACCAGCTGACATTTTTTACCAAGCCTCTCTCCCTCATGCATTTCCAAACTCTTACAACAAATTAACAATCCAGTCCTTGGATTGTCAAATTGAGGGGGGCTGTTAGCATAGACCAACCATTAGTAAGCATCATCAAGACCGTTGGGACCACTAGCATGAGCAGAGACGCTACTGTTATTCCTTTACACTCCACTTACTATTTCAGTCTGTCACAAACGGCATAGTAGCCTTGCTAACAACCTGTTTGTTGTTTTTATATTTAAAACTATCTTTTAATACCTGATGAATCAATGAATACATGATACCTTGCTATAGTATTCTCTGAAAACTTCTTCAGCTCTTCCTCTGAGTTCCTTTCTTCCTAGCATTCTATTACTCTGTTTCTTTTGAGCCAATATCTTTTCAGATCATGCAATACGAGTGTTCATTCATGCAAGGGAAGCTACGTGAATGCCTACGAGAAAGCTACGTGAACGCCAGTGAGTGAAGCTACGTGAACGCCAACGAGTGAAGCTACGCGAATGCGAGACCGACTGAGATGGCTGTGGCTTGGGAGGGAAACTATCAAACTAAGGCCTTCTCCAGCCAAACTTTAAATGCTTGTAACGCATCGCTTGATTGCTCTAATGGAACGCGAAAAAATTCGCTAATTGGTTGCAGGTGAAGAGGATGTCAATATTGGGGTCGCACTATTCACCAACTATATATATTTATTTTTTTAATTCAAAAAATTTGTTATTAATTTAAAACTTTTAAGTGTAGAATTTTATTATTATTAATTAAGAAATAATAATTTAGAAACACATTATTTTTTAAAAATTATAATATTTTTTACATAATTAATTTATTTAAGATATAACATTAATATATAAATTACGATAAAATTCTCATACACATTTAAAGGATATCAAGTAATACAATACCTCAACAAAATAAATAACAAAAATCAAAATACAGAACAAGTTCGGATAATAAAAATTAAAATAACTAGTAATGACAATCTAATAATATGGAAGAGTGGTATCGTCTCCTCCAAGATCACTGAGATATTATCCAAATGAGCTAGAAGAAGGAGGTTGTTGTTGATCTTGTTGTTGTCCGAACCTCTTTTTTAAAATTCGCACTTGTTCAGCTTGGACAAATGCTCGAACATCAGGAATCTATATGGAACTTAAGTCTTGAAACAAGATTTTATTTTCTTCCTTGAGTTCTTTTAAGGCATAGTTCTTAGTTTGAAGTTCCAAATATTGTTGTCTCTGCGCACTTGTTTTTTTAATTGCTTAATAAGTTATTTATTTCATATTCCAGAGTTTTAATAAATGTTGACATCTCTTCATCAATTTTTCTTTTTAGCTTGGCTTTCTTCACCCCAATCGGTCGTTGGAGATGGCCTAAGGCATCCGGGCTTAAGTTCACGGTTCATTGTGCTAATCACAAATTTCGACCATTTGATTAGTGATCGATAGTGCAATGTCTTAAGCATTTTGAACCAAACAGTTCGTTTAAACCTGGTAGGTTCACCCATTACATGGTTGAACAGGTGGTTCATATGATTTTTTACAGGCTTGAAGCTAAAATGGTTTTGTTGTTTGTGGTTGAACTTGCCGATCCGATCATGTTTTAAAAATATTGGTCATATATATATATATATATATATATAATATAAGGGTTGATTCCTAAGCTCAATATTATTGGATATATCTATTCAAGAGATAAATAATACAAATATTTTCTTAATTATTCCTTAGAAATGTATTATATGTAATACACTGCATTCAAATATCACATATTTTTAAACAAGATCAAAAGATGAAGAAAAAAATAAAGTGGATATAAAGATTAAGGGGCTATTTGGTTGGCTAAAAAATAATGCAGTATAAAAGAAATGTACTGTTAAAGGAATACTTTAAAGTTATTTGGATGAATGTGAAATAAATTCAAACGAATAATTTTTTTGTTTGTTTCGAAGTAAAATAAATGAAGTGTAAAGTTTAAAGATGGTGAAGATCGACAGGTGCCGACAATGGTGGTCGATGGTGGTGGTCAAAGATGAGTGGAAGCGGTCGACAGTGGTGTAGCCAGTGGCGGGTGGCGGTGATGGCCGGCCGTGGTGGTGGTGGCTGGAGGCGGGTGGACGGTGGCTGGTGGTGGTGGTCGGAGGCTGTTGAAGGCGACTGGTGGTGGAGGCCGGCCGCAGTTGGTGGTGGTCAAGCGAGCTTGCTAGCGGTGTAAACCGTTCTCGCTCAAAACTAGACAAATTTTATTACCTCAAAAATGAACTAGAATGATTTACACTACATTTAATTTGCTTTGTAATCCTTTTTCATCCTATCAAACACCAAAATTTTCAAAACCCCTCTATTTGAAATATTTTATATCCTCATATAATCCAATCAAACAGCTTCTAAAATATTCTGTCTGTGAGTCATATTTGCACCAGATGAGAAACAACATTTTTGTTTCATTTTTAATTTTATACTTACAACAATTGCACCTGAACGGGCATCAATATAATCATATGTTCCTTTCATTTTGCATGTTCTTTAAAATAGCACAATTTTAATTTGTGTTTTTGTTTAATTCTTCATGGTGTAATTTAAAACAAATTTATTGGTCATTAATACAAAATATTTATTTTAAAATAAAGTAGAGAGGAATATTAAATAATGCTAGATGATGGCCATGTATAGCAAATGGGCTAAATCCTTCTAAATATTTCACGATAGTGACTCCCTTCAGAGTGAGATGGTTTGAGTAAGCCACTCTTGAGGACTTCTGTTAGGTCTCACAAGGACAATATAAAGTAAGTTCATCCCAAACTACATTAGGCATCTAGCATGGGTCGTATTCCTTTGCGTAAATTATGATTGAAAAGAAAGAGTTATCTCTTTTACACAAATCTCACTAACTTATGGATCGTAATGAGACCCACTTCAGTTGGCTCTATTCGAAGACTGGTTATCTCCTCTAACTGGATAAAAGGTATAGTACTGCCATATGATTTGGAGAGATTACTACGTGCGAAGTCCGGACACAAAGAACCGTTCGGTTTTGTAACTGTGAACAGTAAAAGCGCAGCAGTGAACAATAAAAGCACAGTGATGAATAGTAACTATACTTTAACTGTTCACAATCACAAAACCGAACGGTTCTCTGTGTCTGGACTCCGCACATAATAATCTCTCCATGATTTGGAGATTGTTAGCCGTTGCCTTGAACTCCAATAAACTTTTTTTCAAATCTGCATAAAAAAAGGGAAATAATTAGATGAATTGTAACATTATATTTTGTTGCATGGGCATTTGACCATATTTAATGATATATTTTCACTTTTTGAGAATGAGAAATTTATGAACTCCTCCATTCCATAAACAAAATCATAACATGCACTCTCTAAATGATAGTATGTTAATGCATGATGGCTACTCATATATTCTGTATTAAATAAAATAGAGACAAGCTTATTAAAAGAAAGTATAAGCTACAGATGATTCTAAAAATAAATTACATGAACTAGTGATAACCTCTCTTATTATTTCTAAATAGCTTGATAAAGATTTTTATGTCAATATAAGCACAAACCATTAAAGGAAAGATCATGGACAAACTAAAGCACTACCATGCAAGCACCAATAAGATTTATAAAATGTAATTATTATCATGCTTCATAAATAATTCAAAAACTGAATCTAATTTGAAATTTATGATCTATCCTGCCCCGATCATAAAATTAATCTCTATTTGCAGATGGTAGTGATGGGAGGGGGTGGAGTGCCATGTGGAGTGGACGGGGACGATGTGTTATGAGTGCTTATATAGCAACAGAACTACTTGTAATGAACTATTTTAGACCTGCTAGGTTTTGTGTATGCATGTAATATTTAATGATTTATATGAATTATTAGAGTTATATTATTTTCCTGATTAAATACTGGAAGAAAATTTGTGAAGGCTGGAAAGGTCCTTAGGAGCGCTGCAGCATTATCTTGTTGGCGCTACGATGTTGCCCTCTCTGAGATCTGTAGTGTTGGCAGTGTAACGGTATTTTTTTTTTAAATTTATTTAGGATGGTTTGTGGCACTGAGATCGAGCACTACAATACTGTGTTCTCTATTTTGATGCCTAAAATTGCTCCTTGCAATGCTAGGGAAGGTGGCGCTGTGGTGCTATATCTATAAATATCAAAAATCATTTCTCAAAAATTTATTTTTCTCATTTGAGGCAAGTGACTACAGGGAGAGGGAGAGAATTGCATAGAGAGAAAATTGAATTTAGAGGTCATAGAGTCGATTTCGACCAACGAGCAAGTCACGAAAGTTGTCAGATTAGAGAGGGGTTAATGTTATTCTACTTTATTTTAAATTTTGAATGTTCATGTGAGTGTTTTGGTGATTTATTAGGTTAGATTTTATACAAACTCAAATCTATGAATATCGAGAAAATTTTTGCTGTGTAATTTTTGGCAAATTATAGAATAGAATGTTCTAATCACATTAATAAGAAAAACTTATATTTTTGCTTGGGTATTTTTAGTTGCTTAGAATTTAAAGTATTTTAGTGAGTATATTGACCTTGATAGGAATATCTATAGAACAATAAAAGCTTTAAAATGATGTTATAAATTTTCTTCTTGAAATGTTTTATAGTTTGTAAATGTTGAATGTATATGCAAGTATTTTCTTAAAAACACTTATGTGTTTGTTGTACATATGAGATTTTGTATATTCTTACTATTCATACATGTTAAAAGTACTGATATTTCTATGTTCACGTGACTAGAAATTTGTAATAGTTACTTGGGAGATATAAGAGCCTCACCAACTGAATAAATAAATGGTGCTATACACAGGGAGCTATAAATGCCTAATATTATACATGTGTAACATCGGGAGGCATAAATGTCCAATACTGTACATGTGCAATACTTAGGAGGAATAAAAGCTTGATACTATACATGTTTAACATCAGGAGGTATAAGGGCTTGAACTATACATGTCATACTTGGGAGGCATAAGAGCTTGACACTGTATGTGTAAAGTACTTGAGAGATATAAGGGCTTAAGGGGACGAATGTGTTGTGATGATGAAAGTGTGAAATTCTGAGAGGTATAAAGGTATGAGGGAAAGATTGATGTGATATATGATGAAGTATTGTTATTTCAATTATTTTTATGTTACAACCTGACATCTATCTTTATATTGATTTTTTTTATTGCATTGAATTCAATATACTAAAATGATTGATATGTTAAAACATTATGTCTAGTACAATATTGCGAGTTATACTATAAAGGTTTATGTATTTATAACTTCATTGTTTCTAACATAATGATGAAATAACATATTTATTTATTGTATTTAGTTATATTGAGAATTACGATAGGTGTCTGATGACCTATTAAGCAAGTGTTGTTCATTCTTTTTATTTGCATGAGTAAATTATAGGTCAAAAAAAAAAAGGAAAAGAATAAGTTGAGTAGATATTGTGATGCCCCAAGATTTAAAGTGGAATTTAACCCTAATTCTTTAATCAAACTAAGCTAATCATCCACAAATGAAAATATACTAGAGTCACTAATCATTATAAGTATGTAAAATAAAGATCCAGAGTGCGCAAAACATAAGTTTCATTTCCCAAAATAATTATATACAAGAATCCATATTCCAAATATGTCTAACAAAATATAATACCATGGAATGTCAAAATCATAAATACTTGATAACCTAAATTGCTGACTTTCTATCAGACGGAACCTAATCAATGATATATTGACCTTTGCTTGAAATGGTATAGCAATAATAGAGTAAGTTTATAACTCAGTAGGTTAAACCTAGTTCCCATCATAACATTCAATTCATAATTATAAAAAGAATTAAAAGACTACGATTAAATATTAGAAATAGTTTCTAAATCAAAGATTATAAAATATCATTTAATTTACAATGCACTTGTAAATGCAAGAATGCAAATGTCTTGATGGCCCTTATAACTCCCAATCTTCCACCCCTCACCTGGTCACCCAGGTGCAAGCAGAGCCACCTCCCACCTGTTCGAGACAGGTGCAGAGTAGAAAGCAACCAATACAAAATAACTTTCAATATAGAGAGTTTCTAATATAGAATATTTTCAATACATAATACTTCCACCTTTAGCCCAAGCAGAAAACTTTCATAGAATTTTCTTTTCAATTCAAAACTCCATGCATGAGATGCATGCCAAAATATAAGTATGAGCTATACAACAATATCTATAATGAATTATATCATGTTCTTACGTGTATAAAAAAATTCCCACTTTTTTATTTATCAACACAGGATGCTCAGAACCTTATCAAATTTATAGTGATTATATAAAATATTAAAATAGATACTTTCTTAATTATACTACCAATTAGAAGTGTATCAATTTCCCAAAATCATAAAAAAATCAATACAAAAGAAACCAATAGGTAAAAACTAGCATTTTTATAGCCCAATCATCTAGATAAAGCAACATACAAAAACTTACATGCTGAAACCTTTTTAAAACTTAAGAAAAATACTTTTAAAAGCATAACTTTTAATTTACTTATCCAAATTAAAAATAAAAATGGGGTATATGTTGCCTACCTCCAACCTGACAATTTACCTAACTGAGCTGATGGACAAAAATCAAATTTCAAACTCTAAACCTTAGCTTTCTCCTTCTCTTTCCTTCCTCTCCCTTTCTTCCTTCTCCGGGAAGCTAGGGAGAATGGTGTATTGATTGTACGGATTTGATTTATATCAATTTTATGCCCGTATCCTTAAGGAGAATATCGGGGATGATATATTCTTAAGGCGGATAGATTGTAATAGCTCGTATTTTGACCCAGTCAAATAATTTTTTTTTGGAGTCAATATAACTCCAAATCACAAATTGTCTTTGCCATAGCACAGATTTTGTAGTGTTTTAATTACATGAACTTTTTCATAATTTATGGGCACTGGTGCAAATCCTTAAAAAATGAACATCTATCGGTATAAGTGTGAATTTTGGGACCGTCTGGTGTCCATTTTACAAATAGATTTTATCATTTTTTTAAATAAATGAGTTATTTTATGGATATTTCTTTATAATTTTTGAAGTTCCAAAAGATATTATATAAATTTTATATTAAAACTAAATAAATTATATAATTATATAATTATTATTTTAATATAAAATCTAATTCCACTATCTTAATACATTAAAATTCCTATTCATTCGGCTTGAACTAGAACAGAGAGCATACAAGGAAATTAAGAGAAAAATATAAGGAGAGAGAAAAAGAAATTAAGAATTTGGAGGCTGTAGAGCAATTTTCGTCAGTCAGACTTGTTAGAAGATTTGCTTGTATCACTGTAAGGAATCATCATCCTATTTGTGATTTCAATAAATTTATGTTTTGGTATTTTTTGATTAAATTTGTGTTTTCATTATAAAAAAAATGAGAATAATTTTGTATTGATTAAACTTTTATCACATAATTTTTTATATGTTATAGAGACTGAGATTGTGAACATTTTGAGTATTTATTTGAGGTTTTTTGTAGGATAATTTTGAAAAAATAGTGATTTTTTACCTATCCAAAAATTTATTTTGTTATTTAAAAATAGTGCTTTAGTTCAATTAAAGCTTCAGAATGATATTTTATACAATCCTTGATAATTTAGTTAATTTTTGAAGATGCGAATTTTTGCATAGTAGAATCTTATGTTACTTGTTATTATGATATTTTAACTCTTTCTGAATTAAGCCTAATTATATTTTAATTACTACTATGCATTAAAAATGGGTGTGAATATGTGGTTAAATAATAACTGGTCGCTATTACTTTTATAGTACTGTGATAATATTGCGTGTGTAAAAGACAAGTAAAGACTTGTTGACACATTGGTTGGAGATTAATTGACTTGTACATGATAGTGGCCGACGAGCTTTCCTTTGAATACTATGGGTTGATGTTATTCTCTACTAATTAATGTGATACTGATTGAGAGTTATAAGAAGATGATTACTATGTCGACAGGCAAAGAGTGATGACTCTATTTACTGAGCCAACGATTTACTAATACTAATACAATACTAAAAAACTCCGTTATAGCCAAAATTCTTAGTTGTTTAGTGTGACATACTAAGCACATAATATACTGACTAAATATTGATAGAATAACTAGATAGTATGTGTACACTCCTATATGATTTTACTGCATTAATATGATTTTGATAGTTTTTACTAATGCTTTAGTTTTAGCGCTTTATATGATTTTTTTACTGATTTAAAATACTGATACGATGACTACTTTAGTGATTTGACACCCATATTAGTTTAGTGATTTATTTTTTGTACTACTTTATTGGCTTTTGTACTATATTATTTTACCATTTATAGATTCTACTGCTACTACATATGAGTTTTGCTATTTCTACACTAATTCTTAATCATATAACTATCATTTGACTACTGACATGCATATTGCTCTTTTACCTTATATTGAGTTTAGTTGTAGGATTTAGTTACTTGTTGGACTCTTGAACTCATTATATGTGATTAAATAATTTCAGGTCAGGGCAGAGGATATAGAGTGTGATTGACCAGAATTTCTGAGGTTCTATTTGTTTCTATTTAAGATATTCTTTTGTACTAAAAATAGAATAGTTATGATATGATTGTATAGATCTTGAGTAGTGTACATGACTTTTGGGAAAATGAATAAATGTATAAATTGATATTTTGATCGATAGTTTTATTTATGTTGGTATTTAACTGATGGATAAAATTAGATAGCTATGATTGTGTAAATTAAATGATAAAAGAATAATTCTTTGAAATTAGATTCTAGGGCATTACAACTTTCTTATAAAAAAATGTAAATCTAACTTAAAATAAGACTACAATCTAATGGAAATCACATTACTCAAATCTAAAAAAATTTCAAGAAGAACATTCAAAAACCAAAAAAACTTTAAAACCAAATTTAGTGAGAATCTAACTGATAAAATTTAAAATTGATTGAGAATTTTTAAAGAGATGAAGTTTTATTTTTAAGGGAAGAAACAAAAAAATTTAGTGTAAAAATTACCTATAATGAGGCAGGAGATTGGGTGGGCGAAAATGGCGGTGTGTCTATGTTTGCATGAAATGAAGAAGAAGAGTTCATCGGTTAGAAATTAGGGCCTAATCAATGGATTTTTCGGTGAAATTTTCCATAGATTTTTGGTTAAAATTTTCAGTTGGAATTCTTATTAGAACTTCTACTAAAAACTTAATCATTGATGAATTTTCTAGGGTATTCTTTGACCGGAATTTCTGACGTATTGTTCCGTCAGAATTTCCAACGTAAATACCCTCGAAAAATTTGTCATTCTTTCTTATTTTTTCCTGAAAATTTCCATCACTTTCAAATCCGTAGGAAATTATATCATAAATTACCATTTTTCTCAAAGTGTGTGCCAAATTTATTAACCAAAGAGACAGTATGTTTATCTTTGAAGTAAGAGTCGTGTAATTGTTCCTCCACTAGCTTATAGATGAAGAAATGATTTGGATAGTATAATCCTAAGTGTGTTAGGTTGATTTGGGTTAAACCACCTAAATAAAGAATATTTCACAATTTGATATTATAAAAAATTTGTGGTAGAATTGTGGTGGACTAGAGACAAGCCTATAGTCTCAAAATGAACTTTTGATAGAATTTGTCACATATATGTAACCCTAAAATAAAAATGATAGATAATCTTAAATAGGAAATGGAATTAATTAGTCGCAAAATGATTGCAATATTTTGCTACAGATCATCAACATTTGCATGGATCACTGTCCCACCTCCTCCTATAAACTAATTAAGGCTTACAAAGAATATCTCACAATTTGAATAAAAAAACCTCTATGCTAATTGAAGACTAAATAGGCTTGGGTTATTACCAACATAAATGATGGCAAAGCTTAACCTTGAAGTAGTCTTTAATTATTAAGAGAAATGAAATAACAAATAAGTTGGTTTCAAAGCTTTTTAAGTTGATTTGTTGATTTAGGCTTCATTTAGGACAACTTTCTTATTTCTTTATAAAGCCGTTTCTTAGTACATAAATTTTTTGAATTTGAAATTTTTGTACTAAGAAGTTGGTTTATAAAGCAGTAAGAAAGCTGTTCCAAATGAATCTTAAGAGTGTAGGGTGAGAGATCTAGAAAGATAGAGGAAGTTGAGGAAAATCTTAGCTAAATGAAGAAGAGGAAAAAGAGAGTTATGGACACCGCTAAACAATTTAGAGAATATTATCAAAAATCAAGAAATTTTCAGAAAATCATTATTCATTTTTTCATTCCATCAAAAATGGAATTTGATTGAACACTTTCCTAGACAATCAAAGTATAAAGAAAGTGGGTAGTGAGATAGTGCCTTAGCAAAATTCCCACAAATGATTTCAAAAAATCCAAAAGCTCACCCATTTTTATGCTAACCAAATTAGCAAGGTTCTCCATGATGAGGTTTTTGTAGGTTATTGTATATTTCTAGTATTATATATTAAATTCTTGAGAGTCCATATATGTATGTCTTATTATTAGTTGATTTTTTGGAATCTCAAATTTTAAATAAGTTTATTTATTATACTGCTCAAACCTAATGTTTTTTGTGTGTTTTCAAGAACATTTTTGAAGCCATGATTTATGCTCCATATGTATCATCATATTTGTGAAAAAGCACCTTGCATCTTGATACACATGAGAAATATATTTTGTTATGCATTTTTCATTGCATGTAACTATTCCTTGATAATCCATATTTGAGTGTAAGCTCAAGTTGGATTTGTTTTGCAAACATGTGTGTTGAGTGCTAGAAATTTATTGCGATAGTGAGATGATTGTACATCCTAATTTTGCATAAAAATCGTATACACACAAATAAAATAGAGGAACACTAGAAACACTAGATGAAAAATCATGGGGCTTGGTCTATTTAGAAAGATACACTGCATAAGCAAAGCTACAAAGGTTTGCTTTTCTCCTCAATTTGAGGTAAAATGATTGCAAAGTACTGAACTCAAGCTTAGGTTTGGTTTGTGACATCTTTCTTACTATTTTTTTAAGCAATTTTTAGTACAACTTTATGAAGCAGTAAGAAAGCTGCCCTTAGGCTTCGTTTGAGACGACTTTTTTACTGTTTCTTAAAACAGCTTTAGAGTATAAAATTTTAATTTTTGTACTAAAATATTGCTTTAAGAAGCAGTAAATAAGCCGTCCCAAATGAAGTCTTAGTCTCATGTAGTTGTAAGAAAAGTAGTGGATAGATGATGACAACAATCTAATGATGTTAGTTGGGCGATGATTGTTGAATGGTAACAGTAGAGCAATGGTTGGATGATGGTTAGACGATCGTTGGTGAATGAAATGGTCTCTGATAACAATTGTTGGGCCATTATTGTCTGATGATGGTAGTTGCATGACAATGGTAGTTGACAATGACAATGACGCTTCAAGTGATTGATTTAAGCTCATTTGGATTCGGATCAAACTATTTTAATACCGTTAAACTTATCTTGTTGTAATGTTTGTTTCGAATATAAGTTTGCTGACATCAGGGTTCAAATGATCTTTAATTTAAATTCTGAAATTTCCAATTTCAATATTACATTAAAATTCATATTTGATCAAATGATTTTTGTAATGACACATTAATTATTATTCGAATATTATTGCCATCAAAGAACATGTCATGAATCTTAAAATAGACAAATGGCCACCACCACACCCACTTAAATTAAAAAAATAAAATAGGATCATCGATTATCTAAAAATGTTTCTTCGACTATTAATAATATTACAAAAAAAACATTAATTTTTATGAGTAATTTCTGTTCTTTAATTTTTAAAAATATTTATTAAATGGACTACTTATATTCAGAGTTAGTTCCCATCACTATGTCCAGAGCTAACAGGTAGAATGAAAATGACCTGCAATAATCTGTAGTAGCATGCAACGAGAGCTCTTAATTGACAGCAAATCCTGCGGTGGCAATGAACTGTTGCAGTGCTTTGCACGAATGGTCTAAATGCATTTAATTTGTAGGGCTATCTGTATGTTTATCTTATTTCCAAAGAAAAAAAATTAATATTCAAATAAGGCTTAGGCTTCATTTGGGACAGCTTTCTTACTGATTTCTGAAGCAACTTTTTAGAACAAATTTTTTTAGTTTAAGAAATTTTTGTACTAAAAAATTACTTTAGAAAGCAGTAAAAAAGTTATCCCAAACAAAATCTTAGTGTGTTTTGAGATCCCAATCTAATAATAAAATTTAAAAAAAATCTCTCAATAATTAGAGGAGGAGCTATGCTCCTTTTCTTCCAAGCTCAAAACTGACTTGAACTGAAATAGATATTTCTTTCTCCAAACAAATGCATGCAATTGCAGCCCTGAGCTTAGTTTCTGACAACAGGAGAATGTGGATTTCTGATGCTAAACTCTCATCATGAATGGATTATATTCAGCTTCTGCTTTATTAGATTCAATACTTGATATTTCCTTACAGTTATTAGCATTCAATTTAAGTGCTTTCATGATCCGCTCTTTCTTCTAATCTGGATCAGGTTTTACACTGCATGATTCTGATTCAGCTTATGCTACTATTTTAATCATACAAACTTCTGCATGTTTACCATAGATTTCATGATTCCAGCCCCACTTTGATGCTCTTAATGCACTGGATTCTCTCTACATGGTAGTATATAACACTGTATAAACTTCAACTAACCACACATAAAAGCTTTCCTGCAACTGCTTCGCCTTTGCTGTAATCCATGACCAGGTTTCCTCTGTAAATCAACAGATCAAATGAAAGCTACATTTATTGACTAAACAAAATTTTCTTCCAAAAAACTGAGCTTATTATAGTTTACCTCTCTATCAACTGTATTTTTCAATGGCCTCAAACTTGGACCTATATGAATACATAAAACATTAGCAAAAGCCTATAAGAGCTATATTCACTGGTCGAAATCTGAACAATTCAATATATACCTGAGCGAGAGGATCTCGGTGGAGGCCAAAATGAATGTGTTTCTGGCCCTTTGTAGTCGATCTCATATATCTCTGTGCCTTTCTCTGCCATTTCATGTAAATTATCAATATAAGCTAGCATTGTTGATGACTATATAGTTGCCATGTGAATGATTAGTTATGCATGAAAGTAATTCGTAAGTTTATTAAAAACTGCAGCTACGAAGTGTGAAGAGTTTTTAGTACTCAAACCTTGACATTTTATGGAGTTGGCAGCCGCAAGAACAAGTACAGCAATGAACATAGCTGTGAGAAGAGTAGATGATCTCTGTCCCATATTTTGGTCTTAAGAAAACCCAATTTTCTTAAGAACTTATGAGAAGTGGTGCTGTGCTGGAAGCTCAGATTTGAAGCCCTTTTTAATCAGTCTTAACATTGAAGCCTTTCGCTATCAGAACAGCAAGGCTGGGTTGGCAAAGGAGACAGCCAGCAAGCACTATTTATTGATGTAGGCAGCTTCTTGCCCACACCCCCACATCCCCCATGCCCAATTCCGGACCCAGAAGGTAGATAGTGTGGTTGTCATATATATGCATATAAATTAGATTTTTTTTTCATATAGGAGGAGAACATGAATTTTTTTGCTAATTAAAATTTGAGATTATGGACTGCAAATTAAAAATGAATTTTTATTTTTATTTTCTTGGTATCATCAAAGTTAGTAGCATGCATATATTCAAGAATTGTTAAGATTGCCTTGTCATTTCTATGTTGTGAGAGTTTCAAGTGATTGTATGGAAGACAAGGTATGTGTTGACCTCATCTTTGTATCAGGTCACTAGGACCCACTTGGGTTTCTTGCTGGTGACTTAATGACTGAGAGATATCCACCTCTCAGCCATATAGGTCCTAGTCTAAAACAAATCCAAGTCTAATTAAATCCAGTTCCACCCCTCAATTATGTTCCCAGATCAACTTTCCATTCCAATTAATCCCAATCATTCATTTGATTTTTATTGATGTGGATAATTCAAACTCAATCAATCAATTCTAAAATCCAATTCAAATCCAACATTCCAAACCAAATCCTAGGATTTAGGGCCTTGGTCCTGAAGCCCTTTCTGGATGAATTTTCTATCACCAGGAAACTCAGTCAAATGATCCCTGATTTGGGGTCTATCAATTGCATTTTGCTCAGATGTGTCTCTAAGATCAACCCATAAAATTTGAACCCATTCTGATTTCCAAATGCTGCAAAACCTTTAAATATTTACAAGCGATGCCACTGGACCTATCATCCAGTGGAATTTGATCTTGGGACCCCCTCCAAACCCTCCAACCACACTCATAACCATTATCATGACTTGTTGATCAATAACCTACACTTTTTTGGACCCTATTTGACCCAGGGTTGACTTGGGGTCAAAATGACCAAAATACCATTTAAAGGAGTTTTTGGTCTTTTCCCCAAACTTCAACATCAACTTCACATATCAATCTTTAAAACCTATCCCAATGGATCCTAAATATCATTAGGAACATATTGGACTCCAACCCACACTTTGGTTTGACCTGGTTGACCAAAGTGGGTCGTAAGGGGTTTAAGCACTCATTTCCAACCAAATGAGCTCCCCTTGACTTGAGACCACTTCCATTGAGTTCATATGATCAATTTGAACTCAATGGATCCAACCCATGAGCCTAGGTCAACTTGGTTGACTAAGTCAACCAAGTTTGACTAAACCTCACGTATACTTCTACCCTTTCAAATCTTTTGACCAAGGCCTTGCCAAGCCTACCCTAACCCATGGGGTGACCCATTGGGTCCTTAAGAGACCCCTCTTGAAGGCCCAAGCCTTGGGCCCATTTGGGTTAGCCATTTGGCTTGACCCAAGTGCCCAAAGAGGGGGTTCCCCTTGAGCCAAATTCTAAGCCTAGTCCAATTGGATCAAACCAATGGTGGTATTGGGTTCCCCTTGACCCAATACACCTTCCCTAGTTGACCCAACCCTTGGGTTAGCTTGGGTTGGGAATTAGGCTAACCAAAAGTGGTCAAAACCACCTTGGGTTGAGCCATTTCTCAACCTAAGCTCAATTAAACCCACCCAATACCTCCATTGGGTAGCCCTAGGTCCAACACACTTACCCTAGTCAGCCCCATCCTTGGGTTTACTTGGGTCAACCTCTACACTAGCACAAAGTGGTCTAAACCACCTTGACCCGAGCCATTTCTCACCTCAGACCCAATTGGATCCAGTTGCCACTTGCATTGGGTAGTCCTTGACTCAACACATCTCCCACCTCAACCACATGACCTAGCTTGACTAGGTTAAGCTCAAATTGATTTGAACCGTATATGTTTGGGTCAACCTGAGCCTCCCCATTAATTCAGGCTTCCCCATGCCCAATTGAGCTCACTTTTGAGCTCACCAGACCTCTAGACGTCTTTCCACCTCAACTCGATCCAGCCCATAGTCGGGGGTGGCCGAAACGAATGAGAATTCAGCTCCGATGGTCCCCCCATCCTCGAACTCCACCTAAAGGCTTCTATAGCCTAGTTTCACTAGGATTGAGCTCACCAGGTTCTGGGATGATGGCCCCTTCCACTTAGTGTTATGATTTGTGTAAATCCGTTCATTCAATAAAATTCAGATACAAATTATTTTTAATGATTATAAAAGTTTTTTATTTGTTTTATTTTTCTCCTAACATATATTGGAGTTTCTTTTTTTTGTGTGCACTAGCATGCTTTTTAGGATACTCACACTCCAGATTTCTGAAGACTTCAAGTTCATGTGTTAATATTTATTGTAAGTGAAGTCTGTATTTTTTATTTTCTTGAGTCTGAGAGAGTGTGATTGTAAGTTGGATAACTGTGCACACACACACAATGGGGGAGTGAAAAGCTTAATTTTTTAAATTGTTCGTACAGTACGATATACAATCATACGGGACAATCTGTATATTTATCCCCTTAACGAACCTATTTATTTTGAAAAATTTTCTAAGTTCATTTCGTACAGTACGAAATGTATTTCATACATGAGATTTTGAGGTACGAAATGCTCTGAATTGGGTTCGTACTGGTTCGTACGGGACAAATTGTTCATTTTTTGAACTATTAGTACAGTACGAAATTTATTTCGTACACTATATTTTGTTGTACGAAGGGCTCTAAATTGGGTTCGTACTGGTTCGTATGGGATGAATTGTTCATTTTTTAAACTATTCGTACATTACAAAATTTATTTCATATACGATATTTTGTTGTACGAAGGGCTCTGAATTGGTTCGTACTGATTCGTACGGGACAAATTATTTAATTTTTGAACTATTCGTACAGTACGAAATATAATTCGTACAGGAGGATTTGAGGTACGAACGGCTCTGACTTCGATTCGTATGGGATCGTATGGAATAAATCGTTCAATGATTTGAACTATTCGTACAGTACAAAGATCGATCGTACGGGACAATCGGGACGCGTGAAACTTGAAAATTTTAGTTTTTGGACGATTTTTCTTGCCTTTAGTATATAAGGATCTTTAAACTGACTTGTAGGAAGATACTTCTACGAATTTCTTCTTGAGAGAGGAAAGGAGAGTGATAAGGGAGAGTGTTTGGGTGTGAGTTGAGTGAGATCCTTGAAGTAAAAATTGTGAGTGGATTCACAAAGTTATCCAAGAGTGAGGATTTCATTATTTTGTACTTCAAGTCACTTCTCTATCTCCTTGAAGACTATTGAGAGAAGACCTTTGAAGAAGGTCCAGTTCTCTACCGTCACAAGGAGGGTGAGAAAGGACGACTGGTTCTCTGCCGTCACCAGGAGGGTGAAAAAGGATGATCGGTTCTCTGCCGTCACTTGGAGAGTGAAAAAGGATGACGGTTCTCTGCCGTCACTTGGAGAGTAAAAAAGGATGACGGTTCTCTGCCGCACCAAGTTGGTGGAAGAGAGTTTGTAAAGGCTTCTCCACCTTGCTGTGGGGGCAAAAGGAGAGTCACTTGAGTTTTGTGCAATACCTAGAGAAGGAGTCTCTAGGGAGTGGATGTAGGTCGTGTTTGATCGAACCACTATAAATTCTGGTGTTTTATGTTCTTACTTTTTATTTTTTCTGCACTGTTATTTTTATGCATTTTATTTTTCTGTGGTTGAATTTTTGAGATTGAAGAAGCCTTAAAAATTTACTCTGTTCGTACTGTATGAAGGTAAATAGTACAGTACGATTTGCATAAGTTTTTAAATCTAAGTTTTCCAAAATTCCAAGAGAAATTTTTAAAAGGACCAATTCACCCCCCCCCCCCCCTCTTGGTTAGCCTAGGGACGGAAGCAATAGGTCTAATAACCTATTCGAACTTTCAAGTGGTATCAGAGCTTTTTTTGAAAATTACTATTTAAACTTCTTTTTTAAATTCGATCATGGCTAATTTTGAAAACTGAAACACTTTAGAAGGTTACTCGATCACTATACCACCTTTGTTTTATAATATACCATTTTATTTTTGGAAAACTCGCATGTATACATTTCTACAATCTCTTGATTATCGCATGTGGATGTTAGTACAAGAAGGTTATACTGAACCCACTAGAATTGTAGAAGAAATTAGAGTTCAAACACCTTTTGCCGAATGGACTGTAGAAGAATGTGAGCTAGCTCAATTAAATGCAAAATGTTTGAATAGCTTCTTTTGTGCTTTGAAATTAGAAGACTACATGCGTGTTTCTACTTGTAAATCAGGAAAAGTTGGGATAGGCTTTGCATTACTTATGAAGGTACAAATGAAGTGAAGCAAACTAGGTTGAACATTCTTTTGCACAACTATGAACTATTTCACATGAAATCGAATGAATCAATCACTGACATGTATACACGCTTTACACATATTGCTACTTCATTGCATGCCTTAGGTAGGGAATTAACAAATGCAGAAAAATTAAATAAGATACTTCGTTGCTTGCCTATTGCTTGTGATGCAAAGATTATTGCTATAACTGAATCAAAAGATTTAAATATCTATTCAATTGATAATCTTCTTGGATCACTAATTGCTTACGAACAATCTGTGACTCAAAGACAGATTGATGCAGGAGATAAGAGGAAGGAGAAGAACATGGCTTTGAAGGTGGATGATTTAGATAGTGATCAGTCACTACCTGAGGATGAAGAGGACATTGCCTTGATGATAAGGCAATTTAGGAGTTTCCTAAAGAGGAAGCAGAGAAGATGCCAACAATGGAACAAGGGTAAGTTCCATAGAAATGTAAAGGCTTCTAACGATGTTATTTGCTATGAATGTAGGAAGCCTGGTCATATAAAGACTGATTGCCCCAATCTCAAGGGAAATCCTAGCAAGGAGAAGGCCGAAGAGAAACCAAAGGAAAGAAGAGGAAAAAAGAGACTTCAGAGAGCATTTTGGGCGGACTCAGCTTTAGATTCCTCAGAAACTGCACCAGAAGAGGAAGTTATAAATTTGTGCTTGATGGCTGACAATCTTGATCAATCAGATCAAGAAGAGATATGTGACTTAAGTTATGATGAATTATTTGAAGTTTTTGAACGCATACATTCAGCATATAGGAAACTGAAAAAAACTGCATGCTAAGTTGAATTCAGATTATTTAGAGCTACAGAAAGAATATGAGATCCTTAGGAAAGATCATGCCTTGATTGATAGCAACCACATGACTTTGTTGGATGAGTTTGATGATTTAAACAAATAGCATAATCTTTTAAAATCATCTCACACTGAACTTGAATTTAATTTTAAAACTTATATGGATAAATCATATACTAGAGAGATTCGATTCTTGAAAGTGCTAATGCTTATCTTGAAGTTTAGTTAAAAGCACTTAGAGATAATAGGAATCCACCCAAACTTAAAGATTTTCACGAATCCTACTACAAGACCACTGATTCAAAGTCTAAGAAGAAACTTTTCAGGATAAATAGATTGGAGAATCCTTTTCCTGGAATAAAGTGTTTTTCTTGTGGTATGTTAGGACATATTTCACACACCTGTACTGTTCATCAAAGAACACATCTAGTGTGGATATCTAAGATGCATAAATCACAACATATCACACATGCATCTATTTTAAAATTTCCAAGAGGAGAACCCAAACTTATTTGGGTTCCCAAGATTAACGTTTGATCATTTTGTAGGAACGCTCTCACACAAGACCTCATGAGAGTATTTGGTACCTGGACAACGGTTGCTCTAAGCATATGACTGGAGATGCAAAAGAATTTATAACACTGGAAGCTAGGAATGGAGGCAAGGTTGCACTTGGAGACTATATTACCAAGAGAGTGGTAGGTACATATATGATTGGAAACTCAAAGAACTTTGTGTTTGAAAATGTTATGTTAGTTGATGGTTTAAAATACAATCTGTTGAGCATAAGTTAATTGTGCGACAAAGGTTATCATATCATATTTTTGCCAACTAGTTGTATTATCAGTCAGAATGGACTTATTGTATTGAAGGGTGATAGAATAAATAATGTTTACATGTTAGATTTAAATGCTGTAAAACCTTCTACTGCTTTATGTTTAAAAATTGTATCAGATGAATCTTGGTTATGACATAGAAGGCTTTGTCACTCTAACATGAGAAATCTTAGAAAAATCATCGAAAAAGAGTTAGTCCGAGGTGTACCCAAACTTGACTTTACAAAAGATCACTTATGTGATGCATGCCAATTAGGAAAATAAGTCAGATCCTCTTTTAATTCAATCAAGGAGGTTAGAACTAGCAAGCACTTAGAAATCGTACACATGGATCTATTTGGACATGTTAGTACCTTAAGTCTCGGAGGAAAGAGATATGGGTATGTATTAGTTGATGATTATTCAAGATTCACATGGATTAGATTTTTATATCATAAAAGTGAATCATTTGAGGAGTTTAGAGATTTTGCTACTTGGATTCAGAGAAAACTAGGTCTAGAAATTATAACAATCCAAAGTGATCATGGGAGAGAATTTAAAAATGAGTTGTTTGATGATTTTTGCAAATCTCATGGGATAGATCATAACTTCTCAGCTTCTAGGACACCTCAACGGAATGGACTAGTTGAGAGAAAGAACATGACATTGGTTGAAAATGCTAGAGCCATGTTGGTAGAATATTCACTTCCAAGATACTTTTGGGCTGAGGCAGTTAGCACCGCATGTTATGTTTTAAATAGGGTGAACATTAGATCAAAATTAAATAAGAAACCCTATAAACTTCTTAAAGGTAGGATTCCCAACCTCTCACACCTACATGTTTTTGGATGTAAAGTGTTCATACACAACAATAGAAAAACTATCTTAGGAAAATTTGATCCGAAATCTGATGAAGGAATTTTTCTTGGATATTCAAGTGTTGGAAAATCCTATAGAGTTTTCAATAGAAGGACTTTGGTAGTTGAGGAGACCACTCATGTTATTTTTTATGAGTCTGATAATGGTGAGGGGTTTAGGTTGGAGGAAGATGAAATTATTGACTCTACCCAAAAACTTGAAAATCAAAAAGTTGAAGAAAGGGTTGAAAAGGAAGAAGAAAATCTATTGCCTAGAGATTTGAATTATCTTAAGAGTCATTCTAAAGAGTTGATTTTAGGAGACCCAAGTGAAGGAGTTAGGACTAGGCATGGTTTGAGGAAAGAGGTAAATCATTCAGCATTTATTTTAATGATTGAACCCACTAATATTGATCAAGCACTTATGGATGAATTTTGGATTTTGGCCATGCAAGAAGAATTAAATCAATTTAAAAGAAATGATGTTTGAGAGCTAATTGATAGGCCAAATGATCAAACTGTAGTTGGGACTAAGTGAGTGTTCAAAAATAAAATGAATGATTCAGGAGTTATGATAAGGAATAAGGCTAGATTGGTAGCTAAGGGGTATAATCAAATAGAATGTATTGATTTTGAAGAAACATTTATCCCTGTAGCAAGACTTGAAGCAATTAGAGTGTTGTTAGCCTTTGCCTGTTTTAAAGATTTCAAATTATATCAAATGGATGTTAAAAGTGCCTTTTTGAATGGGGTGATAGAAGAGGATATTTATGTTGAGCAACCTCCAGGTTTTGAAAATTCTAAATTCTCTAATCATGTTTTTAAATTGAAAAAGGTATTGTATGGACTAAAACAGGCACCTCGAGCATGATATGAGAGGTTAAGCACTTTTCTATTAAAAGGTTCATTTATCAAAAGAAGTGTGGACACTACTCTACTTTTAAAAAGAGTTGGGAATGATATACTCATTGTACAAATATATATGGATGACATTATTTTTGGATCAACTGCTAAAACTTTATGTGATGAATTTTCAAAAACAATGAGTTGTGAGTGTGAAATGAGTTTAATGGTTGACTTGAGTTATTTTCTTAGTTTTAGCATAAAGCAAATGAGGAAGGAACTTTTCTATGTCAATCTAAGTATGTTAAGGATATCCTCAAAAAGTATGAAATGGATAATGCTAAACCAGTAACTACACCCATGAGTTCCTCAGTATTATTAGATAAGGATCCTAAAGGAAAATCTTTTGATCAAAAGAAGTTTAGAGGAATAATTGGATCATTGCTTTACTTGACTGCTAGCAGACCTGACATCATGTTTAGTGTTTGCTTATGTGCTAGATTTCAAGCTGATCCAAAGGAATCACATTTAACAGCAGTGAAAAGAATTTTAAGATATCTTCTGGAAAATCAAAATTTAGGGATTTGATATCCTAAGAACAGTTCTTCTTTTGAAATCATTGGATACTCAGATTTTGATTTTACAGGCTATAGAGTTGATAGAAGAGTACTTATGGGACTTGTTAATTCATTGGAAATTCTTTAGTATCTTAGTCCAGTAGGAAACAAAATTCAGTAGCACTTTCTACAACTGAAGCAGAATATATTGCCTTAGAGAGTTGTGTTGCACAGGTGCTTTGGTTGAAACAGTAAATGATTGACTTAGGATTTTCTATTGGTACCATTCTAATCTTTTGTGATAACACCAGTGCTATTTGCATTTCTAAAAATCCTATTCAACATTTTAGAATAAAGCACATTGATATAAGGCATCATTTCATACGAGATCATGTAGCGAAAGGGGAAATTGAACTACATCATGTCGCTACTAAATATCAACTTGCAGATATTTTTACAAAACCCTTAGCTTTTGACACTTTTAGCATTTTAAGGACAAGGCTAGGTGTAATTGATCTTAATGCTTGATTAAAAAAATTCTGCAAGTTTTGTTTTGTAAGTGTTCATTAGTTTGTTTGTAGTCTATTATGTTTTTATTATTATATTGTATGTCTTCCTTAAATTTTTAAATATATATATATATATATATACATCTTGTCTTATGTTGGTCTTTAATTAGGTGCTGAAAACCTGTACAGTTGGAGAGAGACGAAACATAATTTTTTATGTCTATTCGTACCGTACGATGACATCATTGTACTATACAATTGTAGGAGTTTTGTTTGTACGAATGGGGAGAAACCATGGTTTGTGTCAGTTATTAGTGTTGATCATCCTGGATGAACACGTTTTCGTCTGTGCGATCCATGTGTCGATTTGGATAAGGATGAACTTAACCGTCGCTGAATGATCCTTTAATATCCTGATCGTCCCGGACGAACACATCATCGTCTGTACGATCGGAAAGTCAAAAAGTCTGTACGAAAGGACGCCTCGGGATGAGCAGTTTACGAAAAATCATTTCATTTTGACTACTTTCTTTTGTCCCGGATGAAATTTGTTTCATCCTAGATGAAATAAATTTTGTCTTGTACGAAATTGGTTCGTACAGTACGATTGAATTGATTTTCTTTATAAAGAAGGGCCATTTTCTTTCATTCCATCTTCACTTCAAACCCTTTAGAGCATAGTATAGAGATGTCTGGAAGTGGAAAAAGAGTGCATTAATCCAGAGGGGCTTCTTCTAGGAGGGACTGGGATGATAATTTTTTGAGTGGGAAAAATGAAGAGGCATACTATAGGTATGCCGCATCCAAAATCATTCCTTCCCGCATTCTGCTGTAGGAAAATCTCCATTTTACAGTGATGCCTCTCTTTGATACTACCCATTTCTCCTTTCTTCTCACTCTAATCTACTCATACAATAGAGACCTCTTTCATGTTTTTCTAGCCAACATGACTTTTAGTCAAGATCATACTAGGATCTCATCTTATGTTCTGAAATAAAGAGTAGAGATTGCCAAGGAGGATCTAGGAGAGTACTTTCATCTAAGAACCTTAGGCATAAGGGAAAATACTTTAACTGCTCGATCTGACTATGACTGGATTGAATTCAATCAGGTCATTAGAGGTGTAAGACAACCAACTCATGTTCCTCGAGTCGACACCTTAAACCAAAATGCCCGTATAATTCAACATGTTCGTAGGAGCACCATCATTCCTAAGGCTAGAGATAGAGTAAACATGACCCCTCTTCTCTCTTGTGTCACTTACCTGATCATGTCTGGTCAACCTATTGATGAAGCCCAACTGCTTTTGGACTACATTTTTACCTTACTGATATTAGCCAACCTAGTGTAAAGAGGAAGAAGAATATTGCTCTTGGTCATATAATCTATTTTATTCTTGAGAAAAAGTATAATATAATCCATCCTGATGGACCTTCAGAACTCCCACTCTATTTCACTGATGCCTCTTTTAGAGCACTTTTTGGGAGAGATGAAAATGTAATTAGTTCTGATGATGAACCTGCACCTGCTCCTGCTCCTACACCTGCACTTGCACCTGGACCCAACCAAGACTTCTACCAGGATATGGTCCAGTGATTTAATAGGATGGATCAAAGATTTGATCATGTGGAGGTGCACCTAAAGCAGTAGGATGATCAGTACAAAGAGGATAGGGTGTGGATAAGGGACCAATTCGAGTAAGTGAATACGAATATTGCCACACTTAATAGCTATTTTACTCTGTTCGCTGCTCCACCACCTCCTCCAGATCAGGGTCCTTCAGATTTCTAGTATGCTTTGTATTGGCTTGGCTTGGATATGATTGTGGTTGTCTTTATTGTTATTCTTTGTTGTTTGGCTTGTTTGATAATTTGTCTTGTTGATGTTTGGTTTTATGATCATTGTATTAAGAGTGATAGCAAGTTTATCTTATGATATGTGCTCTAAAGTAAAGCTTACTATGATGTATGTTTTGGAACTGATTAGAAATGAAATGTTCAGTGTTTCTCTGCATATTATTTTATGTTATTGACTGAAAACTTTCTAATCTTAAAATACTCGACTGTAGTTGATTAAAGTTCTAAAATGTTAATTGAGTTTATATTACAATAGAAAATTCTGTGCATAACATTAAATTCTCAAAATATTTAGATTTCGTTATGATTTGGTGTGGATTAGAAGATCTTACTTTATCTTATTTAGACATGTATTATTTAGTCTAAATTGATGTATATTTGATGTCTTAATATTACTCTTACATTCTATATCAAAGTGTTCATTATTGTATTTGTAACCCAGAGATAGTGTTGTTGGAAAGAATCTTATCAAATAAAAACAAACAAAGCAAAACTTGAAAAGATGCATAAAATATGTCATACAATAAAAGATGCATAATATCGCCAAATCTAAAAAGACACACAAAGTGTGCCATTCAATAAAAGATGTGCAATGTCGCCAAATCTAGAAAGAGGCGCAAAATTAGCCTACACTTTGAAAAGATGCACAATGTCGTCAAATGTTCTTTCCTTTAGCATTTTCTCCAAGTTCACTAATCAATGATTGTCACTTTTGACTTAGAAATTTGGTAATGTTATTTCATCTTTTGTGCAAAAGTTGAGGCTACTAATCTGTCTAATACATTACTACTTTAGATCAACTTTTTTCTCCTTATTATAATATGTAATCTAACTCTTTTGAGTCTTTACTTTTTGCATTTGATTTGAATATTGTAGTTAAACTTCATTTAATATTATTCCACTTTTCAACTAATTTGAGTGTCCCTTTTTGTTGTTGTCAAAAGGGGGAGAGTTTTATTGTTTGACATTATTTGCTTGACTTTGTTTTGACTTGTTGCATTTAAGTTTTTAGTTGCTTGTGTTTGTATGTATTATGCTTGTGTGTAGTATTTGTAGTGCTTGTGTGTTGCATGTTCTTGTTACCCTTTCCTTCGCTTATTCAGTATGTTCTCCTTTTATCCCTTATTTAGGATAGGTCATTTCTTTAGGGGGAGCTTAGGCTTTAGAGGGAGCATAGGAGATCATTTACTTAGGGGGAGTGTACATTTAGTGGAACTTAATTGCGTGTGTCAAACAAATAAATATTTTGCCATCATCAAAAAGGGGGAGATTGTTATGATCTGTGTAAATACGTTCATTCAAGAAAATTCAGATACAAATTATTTTTGATGATGTTGACCTCATTTTTGTATGAGGTCAGTAGGACCAATCCAGACCTTAGGATCATTCCAATCCTTAGGATTTAATCCTGACCCTAGGATCAATCTGATCTTAGATCAATCCAGATCTCAATATAATTTCAGCCTCTAATTAATCTAGATCTTAGTTCAATCTAGATTCAATTTCCAGACTTATTTAAGACTCTAGGACCTATCTTAGATCTTAGGATTTCTATATCCTAAGATGCCTCTAGATCTTAAGATCCCTCTAGATAATAGGATTTCTAGATCTTAGGGTTATTCTAAACCTTAGACTCTAGGATACTCCTAAACTTTAAACCTCAGGATTTCTTAGACTCTAGAATCTTTTAGAATTTAAACTCTAAGATCCCCTAGATTTCATTCCATAGGATATGTTCTAGACCCTAGGATTCCTTTAAATTCTTCCAGTTCCTATGATCTACTCTAAACCTTAGGATTCTTCTAGATCTTAGACTTTAAAAATCCTAGATCTTAGGATCATTCTAGAATCCAAAGCTTTAGGATATTTCCTAGATTCAAGATCCCAAGATTTATTCCAGATCCTGGGATTCTTCTAGACTCTAAATTCTTAGATCGACCCAGACTCTAGATCAGTCTAGGTCTTAGGTTTCTCCTAGACCTCAGATCTATCTAGACCCTAGGATCTCCCTAGAATCCAAACTTTAGGATCTATTCTAGATCCTAAGAACCTTCTAAATCCCAGACCTTAAGGTTTCCTAGATTCTAGAAGTTTCCTAGACTTCAGTCATTAGGATCTACTCTGGATCCTGGGATTTCCATAGATCAATTTAGGTCCTAGGATCCTCCTAGACCTTAGATCTATCCAGACCTCAAATCTATTCAAACTCTAGATCAAACCAGACTTTAATCCATATCCTTAATTCAAACCTTGAGCAAAATCCAGAATTCAATCCAGTTCAAAATCCAAACTCTAGTTCAAACCCTGATTCTACCTTTGATCAAAATTTAATCCTATCCTATTATTTATGATCTCTAAATGGTCATGAATGATTTGGGTAATTCAAATCCAATCATTCAAACTCAAAATCCAGCTCAAAACCAGATTTCCAGACTCAATTTCAAGGCTAAAGGTCTAAGTCCTGAAAGCCTTTTCCAGCAAATCTTTGAATATTTCAAAATCCTATCAAATGACCTCTGATTCAAGATCTATCAGTTCCACACTGATGTGACATGTCTCTAGAGGCAACCCTCCAAATTTGAGCTCATTCTGAGGTCTCTAACCCCAGAAACTGAATTGAAATCCAAAGGCTGTAAAACCTTCAAATATTTATAGTCCATGCCACTGGACCTACCACCCAGTGGATTTTGATCTTGGAGCTTTCTCCAAAGCTCCAAATCACTTCTAGATCCTTGATTACGACCCATTGATCATTAAACTGCATTTTGTGGGACTCAATTTGACCCCCAGTTGACCAGGGGTCAAAATGACCAAAATACCCCTATGGGGTGTGAATTGTCACTTTGGTCAAATGAGCTCCAAATCAAATGCAACCACCTCCAGCAAGTTTCAAATATCAAACCAAACCTGTTGGACCCACTTCCAGCCCCTGGGTCAATCTGGTTGACCAAGTCAACCTAGTTTGACCAAATAGGCCTTTATGGGTCAAAATAGGTCATTTTGACCAAATGACCTCCCCAGACCTTGGGACCACCTTCATTGGTCTCCAAATGTCATTTCAAATCTGTTGAACCCATTTCTAGACCCTGGACCCACCTGGTTGACCTAAAGGCCCATTAAGGGCCTAAATAGGACTTTTTGACCAAACAACCTTTCCAGACCTTGAGACCACCACCAATAGACTCAGAATGTCATTTTGAACTTGTTGGACCCATTCCCTGACCCTGGGTCAACCTAGTTGACCAAGTCAACCTAGTTGACCCATTAGGCCCATTAAGGGCCTAAACAGGTCATTTGATCCAGATAACCCATTTAAACCCTGAAACCACTTCCATTAGACCCCATTCATCATTTCAAATCTTTTGAGCTTAACCCCTAACCCTGGGTCAACCTGGTTGACCAAGTCAACCTAGGTTGACCAGTTCAACCCTTAAGCTCATTCACTTTGAATCAAGCTCCACATCAGCTTCAAACCCATTCAAACTTCTTTGATCACATTCCCTAATGATTTGGATTTGACTGGACCCATTGACCCAGTCAACAATTGACTTAGTCAACTGAGTCCAACTCTAATCAAAATTGACCTATTTGAATCAAATCAATGACTCTTAGTCGATCAACTCAATCAAAACCCATTAAGTCTTTGACCCCACTCTATTTTAGAGTTTGATTATATTCAAGTGTAATACAAGTCAAGTCTTAGGTTTTTTTGACCAAAAGTCAACTTGTAAGCTTGGTCAAATCAACTTGTCCACTCACTAACTTGTTCATATATCCAATCTATCCATTTGAACCCCTTTGAATCCACCCTTTCAGCAATTCAAACTCCTCATGTGCCACTTAGGCTGTCAAATGGACTGTTGACCAGTCAAACTGGTCAACAAACCCTTGAAATTCCTTTAAATGATTAAATACATATGCTCAAGTTAATCCTTTAAAACCCATTCCACTCAAGCAGCTTAAACCTACTCTAGAACCTTCCTTGAGCTATTCTAAACCCTTAGATCTTGATTAAACAGCTCTCATCACTCCCATATGCCAAGGTGGGGACCATGAGGCCTTTCCACCTCATATGTCCTTTGGTCCTTTATTCCCCTGCTCTCTAACTGTTTGGGGGACATGTGGCAGCCATCCAGGAGTTCTTCTAATTAATCCCAGCCATTAATTTGGCCTGGAGAGGTTAGAATAGGGCAAAACCGCAAATAGAGCTCTCATTATAATTCCTACCTTCTCTCACTTGATCCCTCTCCTCCAGAGCTATTCCAACCCCCAAAAAGCTCTCCAAAAGCTTCTCTAGATATTTCTATAGCTGTCTCAAGCCTTCTCCCACCAGATCTTAGTCTCCAAACCTTCATTGGTGAAGAGAGAGGATCTAGAGAGAGAATCACGAGTTTTATAAATAACTTCACATCCAGCCAGATCCAGCTCTTGGAGGCTTCACCAAAGTTGGAGAGGACGTCTTCATCTTTCCAACAAGCCCAAGAAGTTGAAAATCCACTGGATATTTTGTAAGTTATTTATTTTTTAATTTTAAACTTCAAATTGGAACTGTAGCAAATCCACAGTGCATGGAGCCCTCAAACTCCAGACATTGGAAGATTATGCTACCATGAATCTATGTTTCAATTTTCATGAATTTTGGTTGAGTATTTTATGAATTATGGGCATTTCAATATTCAGTTCAATTTTGAACTAACAGCTCTGGTGCAATCCTGACCGTCCGAGCGCGATTAAAGCGCGATCAGACGGTCGACAGCGTGTCGGACAGTTCATTCGTTCGACGGGTTTCGAACGCTGGTTGGCGCGTGACCGCGGAGGGCGACGTGGCTTTTTTCTGGCCGTCGAATTATCCGCGGTTGAATTCAACCGTCTGATCTATCGATCCGACGTGTATTAGTGGATTGCCCATACGCTGACGCGTGGCACGAGGCGCGGCGCAGCGCCACCGTCACCCCAATCATTGCCAATGATTGGATCCGACGGCGGCGGCGGCTAATTTATTTTAAAATTGAATTAAAATTATTTAAATGTCCATAAACTTTGAAAATCCATAGAAAATTCATTTTTTATCCAAATTTTGCATGTAATACCTCTATGGATTCAGGGTGAAGAGCTCTATCATTTAAAAATAATTTCATTGATTTTTGATATACCTACCAGAAGTTATTTAATTAATATTGAATTTAAACTTTGTTTATTTAAACCTTTCATTGTCATCCATTTGGGATCAATTTTGGCAGGGAATAATCATAGGATATCTTATATGTTCTGTGATTTTCCTTGCCCTAATTGAGCATATGATTGAGCTCTATAGAATTTCCTATTATATGGGTCAACTTTTAACCCAAATAATGAAAAATTCATTTCACCCTACGCATGTGAAATTAAGCTTTAATCTTGCTATGGTGTGATTGTTTGGGTGTAGTCCAAGGGTTAGTAACCTTGATTTAAGCCCATTCAACTTAGTGTCACCTAGGGAAAATAATTAAGGATAAGGACTAGATAACTTAGAAAATTTCTAGGAAATTCTACACACACCCATTAGGGGTGAAACTTGAGAACATTAAACCTAGTGGCATTCAATACCTTAGGTTCAAATTTCCCCCAATTTGGAGACCTTTAGGTCAGAAAATTAAACAAATCAAAATTAACCTCTTAATTAAGCATTTAAACTTCAAAAAATTATAATAAATCAAGTTTAAACCTAAAAATTATAAATAATATCTCAAATTGACCAGAATTGAACCCTTAACTAGTGAAAAATAAAAGCGCCTTGACTGGACTTCAAAATTAAGTTTAATTTGAGTTTAATTGAAATTCAATATTTAATTAATTTAATTAATTAAAAATAATTAAAAATTCCAAAAAACTTCTCAAACTCCTGGAGATCACTCCTTAGGTCATTCCTGACCTTTGGAGTTGATTTAAAGAAGTTTGGAGGTCATTTGGATTCAAATCATAAAAAGAGCTTTAATTAAACTAATTTTAAATAATTCATTAAATACTCAAAACTTCAAAAATTCATAACTAATTCAAATGAACTCCAAATTGAGCAAACTCAAAGGCATACAACTCATCTTAATGTCTAATATTTATAAAAAATGTTAAGTTTCTAGAAATCAATCAATTTGGTAAAAGTCAACTTTTGGTCAAACTTAGTTCAAATTCAAGTCAAAACTTCAAACCTTCATAATAAAATCTAGAAAAATCCAATTTCAGTGTACTTACTGTCTAACTGATCATTTAAGGTCTAGTATTTTAATAAAATATTAAAATTCTAGAAAACCCTTTAAATCAAAAAGTCAAATTTTGACCATTGAATTAAATCATTAAAATAATCCAGAAAATTCCACAATTCAATAAATCGTTCAAAATTCCAGAAAATATTAATTCAAACTTAAAACCAGCAACCAATCAATTTGAATAAAATTTATCAACTTTTAAACATTAATCAAACTCAAATTACTTAATTATATCGGGTACCTCTGGGTAACCCAGGCCTACGAGGCTATTAAATTAGCCCCAAGGAAGGTGAAATAAGCTTCACGGCCTCGGTGTGCAACAAAGGTGATATCCAACAAACAATTAAAATTAAATTTAAAATCAAATTCAAATCATTAAGATTTAAATTTTAATTAAAATCCATGAAGCCTTCAACCAACTAGAACATCAAGCAACTTCAATCAAGTACCCTATCTAGGACATATCAAAGCCACACAGCCTACCTCACACACTTTAGATGGTTTGCTAGGACAACCAACTCTAGTCTTAGGCTAGGCTGGTGTTTACTTTTCTGCTGTGTGCCAGGTTTTCGAGCTTTTGCTGCATGCTGTTTGCTGGTGATAGAATTGATGTGATTGTTTATTTATTTACTGCACTCTGTGATTTAAATGATTGTGCGTTAGATCTACCCTTAGGATATGGACGATTTATACTAATCTAATCTTATGCAGGTGGCCATGCTCATATAGGGCATTTAAAATCAAAGGGGGCAAAATTATAATTATTAAATTGCACAGGTGCTAAGCATGCTTAAGACCCCCTTTAAAATTAAAAGAGCATGGCCAAGTGTGGCTGGTTTGAGCATTTTTAATTTTTAATATATAACTGTTTGGGATGTAAATATAACTGTTGATTATTAGGATAACCCTGTAGGTTGTTGAGTCTAGATTTTTAATTTTAATTGATGTAATTTAATTTAAATTGAGTTGTAAATTATTTAAAGTACTATAAGATTGAGATGTTTAAACATCCAATTTGGAATCCAAAGAGGAAGGAACATCCCTTAGGGGAGAGTTCCTATCCATTTGGAGATCCAAATTAGGATGAAGTTCAAATATCCAAAGAGAAAAGATAACACCCATATTCAGGGGGAGTTTCTTTTCATTTGGATATCCAGACCCGACGATCCAAGGAGTTTCAAGAAGACAAAGAAGTGAAGAACGAGAAGAATCTCAAATCTCAAAGTCACTTGAGTCTTAGGAGTAGAATCCGGGTTGTAGTCAGTGGTACCCGGCCACTTTACTTTTCCTGCAGACTCTGGGTTGTATAATTAAGTGGCACTTGCCACATGGACTTTCAGTTTGAGCATTTATTTAATTAATTTAATTATTTAATTGATTTGAGTTGATTGCGATTAAGGACCCGCATGCTTTTAGTAGTTTATTCGGCACTCTTGCATGTGGATTTTGATTTAGGCTGGAACCCGATCGGAGGCTCGTGAGGGTACGGTCATAAACCTTTTCTACTTAAACAAAATTAAAAATTTTAAGCTCAGATAGAAAGTCTAACGCTCTTAAGAAGCAAGCCTGGACTCGCCGGGGGTTTTTCATGCATCATATTGAATTTTCTCTACCGTGTTAGGCACCTCCCCTCCTGCGGGTTCTGGCAGACCACCTGACCTATTAGGGTGCAGTTCTATCCAAGGGGATGTTGTGCAATCTCTAGGATAAAATCTATTTTTAAGCCTGATTTTTAAATTGCTTCATTTTGATTTAAGCATTTCATCGAGTCAACTAGCATGCATCGCATTAGTAACAAATTAAAATTGAGTCTAAATCTTAATTGCATTTTTATTTAGACATTTCACCCAATATATGTTAAGGGGTCAATTAGGATATGCTCTAGATGTCGACCCCAACCCCTCAAACTCAATCTTAAATAACATCCTTAACCACTCTTTCATAAAGACTTTGACTCATGGTTTTAAAGCGTTTAGGTGGTTTAGCTGGCTCCCCAATCCAGGCCGGGGTAAGTCCAGATTGCATTGCATTAGCTAGGATCCGGGTCACTGGTTTTCAGTACCCATTTTAGACTTAAGTTCTGAGGCAGATGTTCAATCCTAAGACCTCAATCTTCCGGGAATCTAATTCCCACTTTCTAATAAAATTGACCATTCAAACATTAAATCTATTTCCATCAAACTCAAGCCCAACACTTAGGATAGTTTAAGGTGTTTCTGGAGTAATTCAGAATCTCAAGGCACCTCCTACCTTTCTTCCTTTGACTCCAGAAATAAGTGTTCAACCTTGAACCAATCCCTGTTGAATTTTCAGTCCCTTAACCTTCCTTGATATCAAGCTTTGAAAATCTTAAATAAAGTTCGTATCACTATTTTAATCGAGAGTATTCGTAGGAAATTTTCTGGTTTCCTATGATGTAATTAACTACGAGGGCTTGCACTCGTAGGAGATTTAAAAACCCAGACCAGATTTTCAAAATCAAGTTTTCAAAATTTTAATTAATTATCTTTGGGGAATTCAAGAGTTGACGATCATTATCGTCATTTTCAAATGATTGATGACAGACAATATCCTCTTTCCTTGGAAAGATATATCGTACTATTATCATGATCTTGATTATGAAATTAATGATCTCTTTACTAGATTATTATAGTTAAACATTGGATTTAACATCATTTTGATATTTTGAGATCATATGTTGTTTCTCCTTGAGTTTGATTACGATAATCAGATAAATCCAAAGATTTGTAATCGGAACCTATTAGGGAACGATATGTTCACCTTTTGAGGTGATATATCATTCATAATAAGTGTTCGATTATAAAATTTAAATACTAGAAATTAAATATTTCCCAAAGAAAATTAAACCTTTTTCAAAACTTATATTTTTCAAATCAAACAAAAAATGGCGACTCCGCTGGGGACTATCTCTCTCTCCATCTTTAATAGCGATACCAATTTTATTGCATCGGTAGTTTTGACTACCTTTCTTCCGTTGGTTCCTCTCCCATTTCTCCCTTGGGTGAGTGTGGCCAACTCAATTAAGACATGTGAAAAGAGAGGCGAGTGTAGGAAACCTTCCTCCAAGCTGGGCTTTGACATTTGCCTCCAAGTTTATTGGTAGAGCAAAAGAGTCAAGCCAAGCTTGTCAAAATCTTTTTGCATATGTTGCAAACTCGCTTGCGAATAGATTCCTGCATGCTAAGTTTCACAATTTATAAAAATCCCTCAATCTCAAAACCCAGATTCAAAATTTCTTTAATCGTCGTTACTATGTGTCTTCTACAATATTCTGTTGTAGTTGAACACATGCAATTCAGATTTAAAATTCTCCAATCAATTCTGGGCTTTGATATTTCACCCCTAAATTGCTTGGTGGGGTGCAAAGAGTCAAGCCTTAGGATCTTCAAGCTAATTTGGTAAACCTATATATTTGAACAAAATTTAATATGTTGAGTTTCAAATTTTGAAGAGGATTCGTTCAGTTTCAACCTTGAGTTTAAATCTAGATTCAAATTCAAATTCAATTTCAATTTAAATTCAATTTCAATCTTGAATTGAATCCAAGATTTAAGTTTAAATTCAGCCTTAAAATCAAATTCAATTTCAAAATTGAACTTAAATTTGATTCCAAACTTAAATTCAACTGCAGATTTGATTTCAAGATCAAATTCGGGACTTTGACATTTCGACCCAAGCCAATTGGTGAAATGCAAAGAGTCAAGTCCGATCCCCGGATCTTTCATATCAATTTTATGCACCTACAAGATTGAGTGAAACTCAATCTGTTGAGTCATAAAATTTGAAGAAAGATCCATTTGATTTGAGCTTCAAGTTCAAATTCAAAATTTGAGAACAAACATAATTTCAACCTGAAATTTGAATTTGATTTTTAATTTAAAGTCAATTCAATTTTGATCGGGACTTTGACATTTTGACCCAAGTTAATTGGTGAAATGAAAAGAGTCAAGCCCGATCCTTGAATCTTTCATATCAATTTTGTGTTCCTACATGATTGAGTGAAACTCGATCTGTTGAGTCACAGAATTTGAAGAACGGTTCATTCGACTTCAATCTTAAATTCAAATTCCAAATACAACTTTAATTCAAAATATAATCTCAACCTTAAGTTTGAATTTGATATGTCACATTAAGTTTTAAATTCAATTTTGAATTCAAGTTCGAGTTTGAACTTTGACATTTTGCCCCAAGCTAATTGGTGTAGCGAAAGTGTCGGGTTCAACCTTTAAGTCCTTGTCAATTCTACGAACTACTGTTTTGAATCTAAACTTAACATGATTGAATTATCAAATTTTGAATAATATTAATCAAGTTTAAAATTCAAATTCAAGATTAACTAATTCAAATCATTGTTCATTAATTTCAGGATTTAAGCACTCAAATGGCTGGGAAACTCATTTTTTCTCTAGATAGAAACTTGATAGTCGAAGGAATCACTTCTGGTAATTTTATCCAGTTTGAAATGCAATTCCAAGACTTTAAGTTATCAGTCTATGGAGAAGAAATGATTGATATGTCTGCTGGAATACGAAGGAATGTCCCCTTGGTTGAGATTACTTTAGGGTCAGGAGTTGACTCCCCCATCTCCGAGATGGAGGCTGATGTCACCCCTTTACCCATTGTACCTTCTGCCCAGGTGGATAAGAACTAGAAGTCAATAATGATAGAAGAGCTACCATCTCAGCTTGAGATCGGGTCAAGTTCTAGTACCCCTGCTTTCAGCAAGGCCAGCAAGAACAAAATGAAGAACTACCTTCGTAGAGTCAGAAAGAAGGTTGTTAAGGCCAGGAAGACTGCTGAGGCGAAAGCCTTAAAGCACGTCAAGTATGAGGCTAATCAAAAGTTCGTTGCTCCTTCTACGAACCCCTTCCCTGGTGGAAATCATTTTCACCCTTCTCCTGTTACTCAAAGGAGGGAGGTTGTAGAGATGAGAGCACGATCTTCAATACATCTTCTTGACTACTACATGGCGAGAATCAATCAAGCCAGAACTGAACAAACTCCAGCACCAGGCTCTAGGCCCCCAGTTGAAGGTTATGACCCATCCACTCTACTAGATGATGTTAGATCACGTTTCTATACGTGTCCCACTACATCAACTAGAGAGGAGGAGGTATAGAAACCACTCGGGGTGCCACTCTCCTAATTACTAGACCACTAGTAATAAGAGAGGGGAAATAATCTAAGATTATATCAGATAGTGATACCGTTAAAATTCAACTTTCAATGGGGTCCTATTGAGATAAATCTTTTGATTAAAGTGATGCAATGATTTCTAAGGATAGTCCAGACCCAGTAATAATCTCTCCCTCCAAGGAGATCGTAGGAATCTAATTCCGTACTATTAGGGTCTTGCCACCGAGATTTGTAATTCCTTTTTAAGGAGAGCTTCCAATTTCTCAAGTGTATTGATTTCCAATTTTCAAGATAATTGAATCATCTTTTTAATGAAAATTGAGCTCTATTTGAAGTTTTAAGCAGGAGAAAGTTGTTGTTGACTCCATCAAGTGTTTGAATGCCCCTCCCTCCTACCTCTTTTGTGGGATTGATTGAACTGTTGAACTAAAATCAATGTCAAACTTAAGTTGATTTTTGAAATAAAAAATTTTCTCAAATTTCTAACAATTTTCTATCTTAATAGATATCTCTTGCGTGTTTAACATCTGTTCAATGATTTTCAAAAGTTAAGCTAATATTCATTTTAAAAGACTAGGTCATGCCTTGACGATTATTCTTCCTTGTATAAGAGAAAAAGTTTACTTCTCTTGTACTTGAGATATAATCCCGGCATTGAATTTAAAGTAGGTGCAGCCTCTTATCAAAATCAAAATAAATTCAAAAAGATGCGCGAATGCGCCAAAATTTTAAAAAAAAGGGGGAGATAGTGCAAAATGCACTATAAATTAAAAGATACGTAATGTGCGCCACCAGAAAAAGAAAGAATGAAAGAGGCTCTCTTCTGCTAAATTCTTCAATCTCAAAAGACCTAGTCAATTTTAAATTGCTTGATTTTGAAAGTCTTGAATTCAAAATTTTTTTTACCGTGCATCGGTAATCTATCAAGATACAAAAATCTCTCGTGCTAGAGAATTGAAAAGATCAAATTTCTATATTCAACTTAAACCTCTTTGAAATTGATTTTAATTCAAAATATTTAAGGGAGACCCTAGTTTAGTTCCTACGAAACTTGGTCTGGGTCAACAAAACCTAAATCTTGAAATCTTTTCAGGTTTACTGGAGTCACTCAAACTTTTCACTGTACTTCTAAATTTGTTCCCGTTTGTCGTTCCGACAGGGTCCAAATATTTAGAGGAAGTTTTCTAATAAGAAGAACGAATCTTCTACTCTTGATAAAAATTCAAAATCTGGTCCTTGAGAAGTGTGTGTAAGCCCTTCCACATAGGCATCCTTCCTTTAAGGCCTTCTTTATAAAATTACACTCTATGCTGGGTCCAAGTTTAATTCCACTGGAGGAGTATTTTATAATACTAAAAATTGTCATTCACAATCAAACCACACCCTATGCTGGGTCCTAGATCATTCTGATCTAGAAGCGTAGTTTCATGAGCTGAGACTTGCTGTTCAAAATCAAACTATAGTTGAGCAAAGTGCCCGACTCCAATTCGAGGAGCTCGAGGGCCTCAAATAAAAATCAAATGAAGCTCAACAAAGTTTAAAAGTTCATAAGTCACATTTGATTCGAGATATTGATAAGTTGTGTCACTTTAGAACGCCCCAAGTAGGAGACTTGGTCGTAGTCTTTTGGAGACCACTTTTGATCGAAAACTTGAATCAATGTTGACTGGATCGTTCATTCTAATGATGATCTTTGAGAAAATTTCCAATCGATTGATCAATCCTGAAGAATCTCACCCAATATTTTCAAACATTGGGGAGACTCTTCAAGAAGTACCATGCCAGATGAGTGTCAAACTTAAAATTAAATTCAAAACACTTCAAATTCAAAATCAAATTCAAACATTAAATTTATTTCCATCAAACTCAAGCCCAACACTTAGGATAGTTTGAGGTGTTTCTGGAGTAATTCAGAATCTCAAGGCACCTCCTACTTTTCTTCCTTTGACTCCAGAAATAAGTGTTCAACCTTGAACCAATCCCTGTTGAATTTTCAGTCCCTTAACCTTCCTTGATATCAAGCTTTGAAAATCTTAAATAAAGTTCGTATCGCTATTTTAATCGAGAGTATTCGTAGGAAATTTTCTGGTTTCCTATGATGTAATTAACTATGAGGGCTTACGCTCGTAGGAGATTTAGAAACCCAGACCAGATTTTCAAAATTAAGTTTTCAAAATTTCAATTAATTATCTTTGGGAAATTCAAGAGTTGATGATCATTATCGTCATTTTCAAATGATCGATGACAGACAATATCCTCTTTCCTTGGAAAGATATATCGTACTATTATCATGATCTTGATTATAAAATTAATGATCTCTTTACTAGATTATTGTAGTTAAACATTGGATTTAACATCATTTTGATCTTTTGAGATCATATGTTGTTTCTCCTTGAGTTTGATTACGATAATCAGATAAATCCAAAGATTTGTAATCGGAACCTATTAGGGAACGATATGTTCACCTTTTGAGGTGATATATCATTCATAATAAGTGTTCGATTATAAAATTTAAATACTAGAAATTAAATATTTCCCAAAGAAAATTAAACCTTTTTCAAAACTTATATTTTTCAAATCAAACAGATGATTACAAAAGTTTTTTTATTTATTTTATTCTTCTCCTAACATATATTGGAGTTTCTTCTTTTGTGTGCACTAACATATTTTTTAGGATACTCACACTCCAGATTTCTGAAGACTTCAAGTTCATGTATTAATGTTTATTATAAGTGAAGTCTGTATTTTTTATTTTCTTGAGTTTGAGAGAGTGTGATTGTAAGTTGGATAACTGTGCACACACACACAATGGGGGAGTGAAAAGCTTAATTTTTTAAATTGTTCGTACAGTCTGATATACAATCATACGGGACGATTTGTACATTTATCCCCTTAACGAACCTATTTGTTTTGAAAATTTTTCTAAGTTCATTTCATACAGTATGAAATGTAGTTCGTACATGAGATTTTGATGTATGAAATGCTCCGAATTGGGTTCGTACTGGTTCATACGGGATGAATTGTTCACTTTTTGAACTATTCATACAGTACGAAATTTATTTCGTACACGATATTTTTTGTACGAAGGGCTCTGAATTGGGTTCATACGGGACGAATTATTCATTTTTTGAACTATTTGTACAGTACAAAATTTATTTCGTACACGATATTTTGTTGTACGAAGGGCTCTGAATTGGGTTCGTACTGATTCGTTCGGGATGAATTGTTCAATTTTTGAACTATTCATACAATACGAAATATAATTCGTACATGAGGATTTGAGGTACGAACGGCTCTAACTTTAATTCGTTTGGGATCGTACGGAATGAATCGTTCAATGATTTAAATTATTCGTATAGTACGAAGATCGTCCGTACGGGACGATCGGGTCACGTGAAACTTGAAAAATTCAGTTTTGAACGGTTTTTCATGCCTTTAGTATATAAGAATCTTTAAACTTACTTGTAGGAAGATACTTCTATGAATTTCTTCTTGAAAGAGGAAAGGAGAGTGATAAGGGAGAGTGTTTGGGTGTGAGTTGAGTGAGATCCTTAAAGTAAAAATTGTGAGGGGATTCACAAAGTTATCCAAGAGTGAGGATTTCATTATTTTGTACTTCAAGTCACTTCTCTATCTCCTTGAAGACTCTTGAGAGAAGATCTTTGTAGAAGGTTCGATTCTCTACCGTCACCAGGAGGGTGAGAAAGGACGACTGGTTCTCTACCGTCACCAGGAGGGTGAAAAAGGATGATCGGTTCTCTACCATCACTTGGAGAGTGAAAAAGGATGATGGTTCTTTGCCGTCACTTGGAGAGTGAAAAAGGATGACGGTTCTCTGCCGCACCGTGTTGGTGGAAGAGAGTTTGTAAAGGCTTCTCCACCTTACTATGGGGGCAAAAGGAGAGTCACTTGAGTTTAGTGCAATACCTAGAGAATGAGTCTCTAGGGAGTGGATGTAGGTCGTGTTTGACCGAACCACTATAAATTCTGGTGTTTTCTGTTCTTATTTTTTATTTTTTCTGCATTGTTATTTTTATGCATTTTATTTTTCCGTGGTTAAATTTCTAAGATTGAAAAAGCCTTAATAATTTACTCTGTTTGTATTGTACGAAGGTAAATCGAACAGTACGATTTGCATAAGTTTTTAAATCTAAGTTTTCCAAAATTCCAAGAGAAAGTTATAAAAGGACCAATTCACCCCCCCTCTTGGTTAGACTAGGGACGTAAGCAATAGGTCTAATAACCTATTTGGACTTTCACTTAGATCCCTTCCAATGGTTGCCCGATCGACCCCAGCCATCTATAGCCGCAGGGATGAATTGAATAGGGCACCCTCACCCAGCCCCCCTCATTCAATTTTAGCTTTTCTAAAACACTCCCCAGACCTCCATGAGCATTCCTCTCCCATTCCCCAGTCTCCCAGCCTCCTCTAACCATCCATTCTAGCAAACTCCGGCGAAGTCCGTATGCCCTCCGCTCGAAGTCATACCTCCGGCCATCCTCCGGTCCCGATGTCTGAAGAAGAAGTGCTCACCATCCTTCCCTGAAGCTTTTGGATAGAAAAATCCATTCGTTTGGTCTTTCTACATGGTGAGATCCTCCTCCCGAGTTCCCTAGCTAGGTAGTCCGATCAAGTGTGAAGAAAACTTTTAATCCAACAGATTTCCAGCATTGGATTGAAAGTTTTAATCGTCCTGATCCTTCTTATGAAATTTTATGAAAGTTTGATGACAAGATCTCTCAGATCACGTTGGAGAACGTGAATGACTTTGGGTATGTGCTGGAGGTTGAAGACGTAATCCTAATCATTGATTTTAATCAACGGTTCGGATTAGATCTCGCAGTTCAGGAGCCCGTTTGATCATAACCGTTTGATCAATGATCCAACAGCTATAATCAATCCCGTGTTTACACAGTGAGCCGCAATAATTGGCTGGCCATTTGGATGGCGCCCGCGTGTAAAGCGCCGACTGACTGTGTAAATTCGGATTTGATTTTATAGAAAATCTAAAGAAACTTAAAAAAATTATATCTCCCTCCACACTTGACCAAATTAGATGTTCTTAGGCTCACCAGAAAGATCTTAGGGAGATCATCAAAAGCCCTATGGTCCCAAGCCCTAATTATATTTGGGTTAGTCTCAATTTCCATTGGAATGTTTGTGGTATTTATGCATTTGTGTGTTTATTTGAATTCACCATGGCTTAGGACTTTGGGAGATTGAATTTGGGGATGTCTTTGACATGTCCAAATTTTCTCTCCACTATTTGTGGAGTTTAAGGGCACTATTTGGACAATTTGGAGTCAAGGGTTATGGTTTGACCCTAGATTCCAAATTGCTTTTATGATCTTTTTAATGGGATTTAGGATTTGAATTTTGGTGTGTTGATTATGCTTAGTCTAAGGAGTTTAGAGCCACTGATTGCACCCCAATCCAAGCCTAGGGTACTGACTTAGGAATTTTTTAAAGTGATCTAGAAGTCACCTTGGGTGGCTTAGTTAGCCACCTTAGAAAGTTCCATTTGAGCCCAAATATAGGGGACTTGGACCTTGAGATTCGAAGATCTCATGGTTTAAATTTTACTAAATTTGGTGCCCATTTGGTCCCCATTTGGTCCATCAACTATGAACCCCAAAATCCCTCTCTAGATTTGGCCTAGAACATTCATTAATTCACTAACAATTCATATTAAATCCCAAAATTTCATATAAAGACTCTAATTAACCCTAATTATACCCTCAACCCATAAAAAGTAAAAGCCCTTTCAGATGATCTTTAATCTAATTTTAATTTAATTTTTAAGGAGAATTGATAATTTATTCAAATAATTAGTTAAAATAATTTAAAAATTCTAAAAATTTCCCAAAAGCTTAGAAACACCCCCTTAGGTCATTTCTAACCTTTGAGAGTGATTCCAAGAGGTTTGGGGTTGATTTGAATCAAAATCTAAAAATCCCCTTAATTAAGGCAATTTTAGAAATTCCAAAACTACCCAATCTTTGAAAAATCATCAATAATTTTAGAAATATCCATTTAATCAAAATCAATGTCATTCAAATCTAATTAAAAAGTATTATTTTCTAAAACTATCAAAACCTCAAAATTAAATCAAAGTCAAAAAGTCAACTTTCCGATAAACCATAGTTCAACTAGGTCAAAACTTGGGAAAACCATAACTTAAAGCAAAAAATTCCAAATTGAGTAAACTCATGGCCTAATAACTCATTTTAAGGCTTAATATTTAAGAAAATATTAAAACCTTGAGACCAACCATAATTTTAAGAGTCAACTTTTAGCCCCTTAATTAACACGTTTAAATAATTCCAGTAATTCTAGTAATTCTAAAAATTCAATGATTGGTTAAAATTTTAGAAAACTTTAATTTGATTAATAAAATTAATTAACCAACATTCTAATATATAACAAGCACTTTAAAGATGAAGTTTTTAGGATGGACTACTTCGGGCTGTGAGGCTAAGTGTTCTAAGGAGGCCTAATTCTTAGAGCTTGATGGCACAACGTCATGAATGGATTCAATCGAGTAAAACTTTAAAATTAAACTTATATCTTTAATTCAACTTCACTTATTAGGTTTTTCGGATGGACTACTTCAGGCTGCGGGGCTAAGTGTCCTAAGGAGGCCTGATTTCTCGAGCCTGATGGTACAATACCACAAACTGATTGATGAAAAATATAAATTAATCTAATCCTAAAAATTAGTAATTAATCAAACTAATTAAAATTCATCGATCCCTTAATCTTTAACTAATTAAATTCATTTGATCAATCAACCTTTAAAATGTATCTTAAACTAAACTTTAATACATTAATACTTAAACTCAAACATAAATTTACCCTTTAACCTTCAACAAACCTAAATATTAGATAAATTTAACAAATCACCCATTCTAGGATATATCTCAACCACACGACCTCCTCACACACTTTAGATGGCTTGCTAGGATAACCAACTTTAGTCTAGGCTAGGTCGGTATTTACTTTACCGCTGTGTGCCAGGTTTTTCGAGATTTCATTGCATGTTATGATTGAAATTTAATTGATGTAAATGTTTATTTAATTTTACTATACTCTATGAATTGATGTGATGGGCGATAGTTTATCCTTAGGTTAGGACCGATTTGGATGCTCATAGAATTTTCTGCAGGTGGCCACACTCGTGCAGGGCAATGAAAGGGGGCTAAATTAAGAACTATTATAAATGCTATAGGTGCTTCAACTGCTTAGCCCCCAAATAAATAAGAGCGGGACCAAGTATATTTACTTATTCAATTCAATATATATATATATATATATATATATATATATATATATATATATATATATATATATATATATATATATATATATATATATTTGGGATTTATTTGATTATTAAATGCTTAGGATAACCCTGCAGAAGAGTCTAATTTTTTTTATTTTTATATCAATGTAATTTGTTCAAAGTTAAGACTTATGAAAGTTGATCTTTGAGTTGGGATACATGTATCCAATATTAGATTCCAAAGAGAAAAGGTTACTCCTCACGGGGATAGTCCTTTTCCATTTGGAAGCTCAATTTTGGATCATTTTAATACCCAAAGCGAAAAAGAATAACCTCCCCCTCAGGGGAGAGTTTTCTTTTTCCATTTAGGTATCCAGGTATGATGAATCCAAGGAGTTTGAAGATGTGAATGATGAAGAGTTGAAGATAAAGAGTATCCCACTCAAAGTCACTTACGTCTGTCCTAGGATTAGAATTCGGGTTTATGGTTAGTGGTGCTAGACCACTTTTAATTTTCTATAATTTTGGGTTGTAATAAATGGGGCATTTGCCTATTGATATTATTTCAAGGAATTAATTGAATTGATTGATATGCTTGATTTGATTCAATTGCGTATAGAGTTGCCTGCTTTTACTAGTTTTTTTATGATTACGTGTCATTTTTGTTTTAGCCTGGATACGCGAAGGCTCTTGAGGGTACGCTAAATTTTTTTTCTACTCAAAACTAATTAAAATTTTTAGCTCTCATAGAAACTCTAATGATCTAGGAAGTAAGCCCAGGATCATCGGGAGTCTGCATAAATATATGAATTGCTTCTCTTCCTTGTTAGGCACTTTCCCTCCTGCGGGTTCTGGCAGACCACCCGGCCTTTAAGGGTGCTGATCTGTCTAGGGGATATTGTATAATCTCTAAGGAAAAATATTTTCAAGTCTTTTTTAAAACTACTAAATACTCATTTTATGCATTTAATCAAGTTGATCAACATGCATTGCATTAGAAACTAACTAAAAGAGTCTAAAATTTTAATTGTATTTCTTTTTCAAGCCTTTTTCACCCCACATAAGTCAAGGAACCAATTAGGATCCGCTCTAGATGTTGGTCCCAATTCTCAAAAACCTTAATTACAATATCTCTGCCACTCTTTTATAATAATGATCGGACTCATGGATTTTAAATCTACTAGGTGGTTAGCTGGCTCCCCAATCCAGGCCGGGATAAGTCCAGATTTTACACTGCATTTGTTAGGTCTGGGCCACCATCGTTCGATACCCAAAATAGATTTAGGATTCATGACATATTTTGAATTATAAGACCCCAACCTCCGGGAATATAATTTAAAATTTCTAATAACTTATTCAACTCAAATTAAAATTTCTCTAAATCCAAAATTTAAAATACTTAGATTAGGTCAGGGCAGTTCTGAATTATTTTAGAATATCTAAGTGTCTTCTATCTCTCCTTCTTTGATCTCCAGAAATAGGTACTCCAATTTGATCAAGTCCCTATTGAAATTCCAAAATTCACCTCCTTGGATATCACTCATAGAAACCCCTAAATAGATTTTCTGCCATTATTTTAATCGAGATTGTTCGTAGGAGACCCAGCCTCCTACGATATAATTAACTACAAGGGCTTGTGCTCGCAGGAGAATTAGAACCCACAGCTACTTTTTCAAAAATCAATTTTCAAAATTCAATCAATTTTGTTTAGAAAAATTAAAATCGTCAATAAATAACAATCATTATTGTCATGTTTGAACAATCATTAATACATGATATTTTCTTTCTTTAGGGTAATATATCATTTGTTGATAAGACTTCAAATATGAGAATAATGATAATTCATCTAGATTATCATAACTGAATATTCGATTGAACTTCCCTTTGACCCTGAAGGGCCATATGTAGTTCTTTCCTAAATTTGGTTACGATATTTGGGATGAAATTTATAATTCTAAATATGAACCCCATTTTGAAATCTTATTTCTACCTCTCGAGGTAGTATATCTTTTCTAACGGGTTGTTCAATTTCTGAATTAAAATCCAAAGTCAATTTTAGATTTTTCAAAGAAGATTAACCTTTTCAAAAACCCCTTTCAACCCAGCAGTATGTTGTTAGAGTTTATTGCATATATTGGATGATTTTGATTGATAAAATATATAGAGCTAAATATAATTTATGTTATTCGATCATCTTTAAAATTTTCTTTTGTTTGATGAATGATTAGATTATCATGAAAATAGATAAAATTCAAATCTCATATAATTTTTTTTGTGTATATTGTTTACTTATACATGCTCAAATATGTAACTTTGATATTTATCAAGAAGCTTGATCAATGGGAGTAGACGATGGAAGCAACACTAGACCAAAGGAAGCTTTGTCTTATATAGTAGTAACTAACACCAACCTAGAGACAAGAAGCCACTCACCTTTGCGGAAATCACAACATACAGACTCTCCCTAAAAGATCAAATTAAGGATGTAAAGATCCTCAGTAGGTTCCTCCAAAGGACTAGCTAAACAAGTCTTTGCTTTGAAGGACACTTGACCCAATAGAACTTACTCTCCCATGACATTTGTCTGCAAGCATGGCCACTCACCTATTGTAGATGTTCATAATCAAGTTGCAAGAAGTGCACACCCATGAAGCCTACGTCCATGAATTCAATGACTGAAATCATTCCTGACTCATATCCACTTCCACTAAGAAGCTTTCTCCTTATTCCTAGGGACACCTCTCATTCTTGGGGACTTGTCTCTCATTTCTAAGGACTCACCTTCACAGAATCATTCTACATACTAGGTCTCAAAGTCTCACCCAAGTCACTCTTCCTTAAAGATTTTCCAAGGTACTCGCATGAGAGAAGCATGCAACACTAGAGATAAGGGTTTATATGTACATCATCCAACTCATCCATTATTGCCCTCATTTTTGAATGAGGCTGAATTCGTTCCATTAGAGCTTAATATTTTCACTTAGGTTTCTTACCTTAGGGTAGATTCCTCCCTATAGGACCCTCTTAGGTGGATGTTCAAGGACTTAGCTATGACAAGTTCTATAAAACCCAAAACCTTAATTTATCTTTCCATAGGAGCCTTAGGACCCTTGAGTTAAACTAACCTTAGTTTGTCCTTAAAAGATCTTAAAGACTTTTTAAACCTTTGAAACATCATTTGAAACATTGTAACTATTCACAACTATGCTTGTGAAGGGATAAAGCCAATCAAATACTCAAAACCCAAGTGAATTTGTAGGTGGGCCCATGGGCCTAAATCAACCTATGGATTAACGCATTAATCTCTTGGGATCCTCAAGATACTCCATGGTGATCTAGATAAGTAGTGGATCCCCCATATCAACCTTAAGTCAAACCCCAAAAATTACCTAAATGCTATAAACCCTCGATCAAAAGGCAAAGCAGGCATAAGTTAAGAGCTAGAAGAGAGTGATGAGAAAAGGAATTCCTAGACGAGAAAATGCAAAGGGGTGAGCAAGATCTCACCTATATCTTCATCATTACAAAAAAGCTCTATCTTTGCACTATCCCTGTGCTAAGCTATACTCATAATAATAAGGACATGTTCTTGCACACTAAGTAAATCTTGAAATCACCCTTAAATCAAAATTAAAGAGTCATCCTTGACTCACTCCTCATAGAGTTACCCTTCACTCACCCAATGAAGAGTCTTTCAAAACCAATTGTCAAAGAGTTGCTCCTAAATAGAAATGCGGACTCATATTTAAAGAAAAAAAAAGACAAGATACTTATTATATACTTAAAATCTAATTACAATAGTGAGAAAGTATATTAGAAGATAAAAAATGAACAACTCACCAAAAGAGTACTCAAACACGTAAAAGAGTATAGCCTACGAGGATTTCTGAACAATTCACCACGAGGCTTACACACACCACTAGGTTATCTAAAGATGGTTTAATTTGCTAATGTGTAAACCCTATTTTATGCAAAAACGTGTGTTATGTCAAGTAATAAAGTGATAAGAAGAGTATCGCCCACGGGGATTCCTGAAATTTTATTGATTCATTTTAGTGCTTCCTATTAAACTACTATGTTTATAAAAGTTATAGTGATTTTCTAGCCTATTGATGAGTAGAGTCAAAGAAAGCATTAAAAAAAATAATTATGTTTATCGAGCCTACTGATGAAAACTAGGTTGGGAAATTTCAAATAAGAAGCTACAAATGCATAAAGTAAATTCAATATTTATAAAAGTTTCGAAACTATTATATTTAAAAATATATGATTGCATTAGAATGATTTTCTACCTATTATCAATGTGAATCAGATCATAAGTACTCCTCATTTCTATCAAGCTTGTTGGAGTATTAGCTAGGATTCCTCCTAACTATATTTCTACTATCTCCTTAAGATCTTATAATTTTAACCACCATATGCCAATATTATGGCAAGATTACATTTTAAGACCCCTAATTATTTGTCTACTCCTCCTTTGAGGCCGTATATTACAATATGTTATAAACTATAAAAAAAATATGAATACTATAAAGATTAAACATACTTTATGCAATACATGGATTTTAAATAATTGTAGATTTAGAATAAAAGTTTAGCTACACATAGAGACAATTTTACACAACACAAATATTTTATTTCACTTAACAAAATAACAAGTTACAAATTATAAAAAAAGATAAAGAATAGAAGAAAGCTTAGAAATAACCCAGATCTAAATACAGACTCCTTTGCACTTCTCGACTTTGATCTATACCAATACAACACACCAAATAGGTATACAAGAGACACCCCCTCTTAAGAACAACCCCTCACACACACACACTCACACACACACACACACACACACACACACACACACACACACATGACTCCACAATGTGCCATCCCCTTATAGGAACACTAAGGTTACTGTTTATAATTTTACAAAATAAATAAACTGCGCCCAAATGCTAGCTTGGCGGAGCTACGATGCTATTGAATTGGCATATCCATTCACCATTCATCACATTGGTTCAACCGTCTCCTGCCACGGAGCTGGGCGATTTGGTGTTGCTTCAATCCATTTGGCACTGTGGTGCTTCCTAGATAGTGCCTCTGTAATAAGCTCCCCATCAATTTTTTTTTAGTGCTCTTTTTTGCTGTGATAAAGAGGTGGCATTGCGACACTAAGTATGTGGCACTACGACACTAGTTCAAATTTTTATGATGTTTTACCTATTTTGTGCACAAAATATAAGAATTAAAAGCAAAATATATCATAATATATATAATATGGACTTAACAATTTCTCTTATGAAACATCCGCTAGCCTGAAACTAACTTAACTGCAAGGACTTTAGAAGATGACAAGTTGTCATCAACACTATTTGTACTCTAGCATCTCCCTGTAAAATAACTAAGCTTTCCATCTCCAAGGCTTCAATTCTTCCCTTAGCATGGAATGGACATGCGCAAGCTCTTCATCCAAGGTGCGACTTCATTCAATGAGAGCATCCAAAGAAGGTGGCCTAAGAGTAAGGACCTCGACACCCTAAGCACTTCTAGCAGGAGAAGTCTCATAATTTGTTTCATCATTAATGAGCTTCGATAAAGGTTTGGCTGAGAAAAGATGTTATGCCTGACGCTATATGGTATAAAGGGGAATGATTATGAAGGATTCATTATTTATCTAAGAGATTGAGTAGAATCTCATATATCTTATCAAAAAGATTTATAGTCATCATATACAAGCATGATGCTAATTTTGTCAGCACTAGTTCTTCAAACTTGTTTGGTGGTAATCTAGAAGCTCGATTGACATTAGATGGACTCTAGGTTTGCCCAAGGGCAAAGAAAATCAACTTTTGGACTTAATTCTCTAAATAATAAAAAAAATGAACTACGTTTACTATCACAACCCAACTCGATAAGACCCACAGACTAGCCAGGTCATATCATGTATGTTTGAAACAAGCAAATCCCAGGATCTAAGTTCTAGAAATTATTCAAAATTTTCATCTAATTTTAACTTCAAAATAATAATAAACACAGGGCTACTAACAATATCCAGTACACTGAAAATAAACCCATCCATAAAATTCTCTTTCATTAATCATTCAAATATATGTATAACTACAGTGCATGACTATAGACTGAGTTGCAGAATCGAATAATAAAAACTAACTATACAACAACAACAATAACAAGCCTTTGTCCCACTACGTGGGGTCGGCAACATGAATCCTTTTTCTCCATTGTGTCCGGTTCAAAGTCAAATTCTCGTTTAAATCTAATAGAGAAAGATCATTTCTAATATTTTCTAACCAAGTCTTTTTAGGTCTACCTCTACCTTTCTTAACATAAGTCAAATCTAATACCTCTACTTTCCTAACTGGGTCATCGGAAGGCCGCCGTTTTATGTGACCAAACTATCTAAGGCGACTCTCTCTAATCTTATCCTCCACTGGAGCTACTCCAACCTTTTCACGTATATGCTCATTTCGTATCCTGTCTCTAAGAGTAAATCCACTCATCTACCTAAGCATCCTCATCTCCGCAACACATAACTTAGTATTATGCTTCTCTTTTAATGGCCAACATTTTGCACCATAAAGCATTGCAGGTCTCACCACCATCTTATAGAATTTTCCCTTAAGTTTAAGGGGGACTTTTCTATCACACAACAAGCTCGATGCATTCCTCCACTTCAACCATCCAACTTGAATTCTACTGATAACATCCCCATCTATTTCACCATCACTCTGAACAATAGATCCAAGATATCTAAAACGTGTACTCTTATTAATGACTTGATCGCCCAAAGTCACAATCCCCTCAATAGGTCTATTACTGCTAAAATTACACTCCATATATTCAGTTTTAGATCTACTCAAGCGAAAACCTTTAGACTCTAAGGTTGATCTCCAGACTTCAAGTTTACCTTCAACTCCCTCTTTAGTCTTATCAACAAGAAGAATATCATCAGCAAAAAGCATACACCAGGGTACATCCTCTTGTAAATGTCTAGTGAGAACATCCATGACTAACGCGAAAAGATATGGGCTTAAAGCTGATCCTTGATGTAATCCAACCGAAATAGGGAAATACTTGGTCAAACCACCTTGTGTTTGAACACAAGTAGTAGCTCCTTCATACATATCTTTAATGATTTGAATATAAGCATTATTAACTCCTTTCTTTTCAAGAACTCTCCATAGCACTTCTCTTGGAACTTTATCGTATGCTTTCTCTAAATCAATAAATATCATATGTAGATCCTCCTTATTCTCCCTATATTTCTCCATCAAACCTCTCAATAAATGTATGGCTTCCATAGTAGACCTACCAGGCATGAATCCAAATTGATTTTGAGAAACATTAGTATCACGCCGCAGCCTACGCTCCATAACTCGCTCCCATAGTTTTAAAGTGTGACACATTAACTTAATTCCTCTATAATTCGCACAATCTTGTGCATCACCTTTATTCTTATAAATAGGAATCAATACACTCATTCTCCACGCATCTGGCATCTTTTTAGTCTTCAAAATATTATTAAAAAGTTTAGTTAGCTAAGAAATTCCTTCATCTCCTAAGCATTTCCACATCTCTATTGGGATATCATCAGGTCCAACAGCTTTTCCACACTTCATTTTCTTTAAAGCCTCTCTAACTTCGGTTTTACTAATACGCCGATAAAAACAGAAATCTTTATTTTCATTTAGGATGCTAAGGTCACTAAAGTCAATTGTATTCCTACAATCTTCATTAAAACGTTTATCAAAATATCTCATCCACCTTTGTTGAATATCATCTTCTAAGAAAAGTACTTTTTGATCTTCATCCTTAATACACTTCACTTGAATTAAATCCTTACTACTCCTATCTCTTTGTTTGGCTAGCTTATACATATATCTTTCTCCCTCCTTAGTATCTAATCTATTATATAAATCATTAAAAGCTAAGATCTTTGCATCACATATTGCTTTCTTAGAATCCTTACATTCCTCTTTATATCTTTCCCAATTATCAGAATTTTTACATCTAAACCAATTTTTATAACAAATCTTCTTATTTTTTTATCTTTTCTTGCACAATTGGATTCCACCACCAGCTATTTTTACTATTAGGGGCTTTTCCCTTTGATACTCCAAACACATCTTTAGCAATATTTTTAATATCACTAGCCACTTTTTCCCACATAACATTAGCATCCTCATGCACAAATAAAATCTTAGAATCTAAAATTTTACTCTCAAAAATATTTTTATTACTATTCTTTAAATGCCCCCATCTAATCCTAGAAAATCGCTTTACTTTATTTTTTATTTTCTGTCCTTTCATCTTAAAGTCTAAAACTAATAAGCGAATAATAAAAACTAACTATGATTATACAAAAATCAAAGAAAGAAATACCTCTATAGACATAGATCAGATCCTAATATTGCTACTAAACTAGCGCTTCTCCCTTTCAGATCCTAAAAATAGAAGGTGAAATAACTGTGAGCTAACATAGCTCAGTATGCCACATTTATCAATCTAAATTTTCAAATGAATTTATTATTAAGTATTTAATTTAGTGTTAAAAGCAATATATAATAAATCAATGTACAGAGAAAAATAGTAATTTAGTTATCGGGAATTCAAATAACGGTATTGGAAAAATATATGAACACGCACTTTATATCAGACAAAATTCAAAGAATTCTGACCCTTATTCCTCCCAACAGGTAGAATTCAAAGATTTCTGACCCTTATGGCTCCCAACAGATTGAATTCAAAAAATTCTGACTTTTATGCCTCCTAAAAGATAAAATTAAGAGAATTTTGAGAACAGAATATGCTTATAGTAGTAGAATGTGCCCTTGGAACCATAATAGAACTTCCTCCTTCCACCCCAAAACTCTTCAGAATCACATATTTCAACCAATTCAGCACATAATATTCATTACATTATAGTAATTAAAACATAAATAAACTTATTTCAGATTTTCACAAGATATTATAATGGTAAGTAGCTAAATGTACTATTGTATAGAAATGTATTATTATATAATATAACAAAATTTTTAGAGATTATTCAGAACCTAATCTTGCTACAATATTGTTTTTTAGTATCAAAATTGTTTTTTAGTATCAAAATTGTTTTTTAATAAATTAAAATAGCATGATTTTCAAAATCCTTGGTGTAAAATTTTCAAAAAAATACCTAAGTATCTAGAATCATTGTCTCTATAATATACAGAAAATTACGCAATGAAAGTTTTTGTCATTTCAAGTTATCCCCATTTTTTGCCAACCAAATTATAATTTAAATAAGAAAAATACTGAAACTTTTATATTTTTGAAAAATGAGATAGGCAACATATCACCTACCTTGATTCCAGCAACTTCCTGAACTGGGCCGATAGCTGAAAATGAATTAAAGTAGCCCAAAATTGACTTTCTCTCTCTAAAAATCTATCCCAATCTCTCTCTACTCACTGCACTAAGTGATAAATGATATTTAAATAAAAAATTCAGGCTGAGTGCCACAGTGCTAAACCATGCCGGCACTATTGTGCTCCCTCTGGGAGCCTATAGCACCATGGTGCCAAACCTAATGCTACTGCGCTAGTTCAATTTTTTAAAATTTTATAGAGCTCAGTACTGGGGCGCCACCTTTCCTAGCGCTGTGACACCCCAGGGGGAAAATTTTAAATCTTTATAACATGCAAACAAACTTTTTTGACCCACTGCAAAACACATGCAGACTCTCATATACACACATAACATTCCCAGACACATGTAAAATAGTTTAAATGAAGAAATTTAATGGATTACCTTTAATTTAGTCTAGTCAGAATGAATTAAATAGTATTATAATCCTAGAGGTGTCCCACTTACCTCGAATAGTAGCTTATGATTTCCATAGTTATTGTAGCGTGGGTTTTGGCTACCTATAGGCTCCACTAAGGATTGCATTGGTGCCAAGGTGGAATGAAGAGCCACCTCAAGGATGGTGAATAACACCATCGACACTTGGCGAGCACCTTGCAATATTGATATCCACATATGGTATGCCTTGTGGTAAGTGGCATATTTTAGAGCTTGAAAAGAGAACAACTCTCTCCTAACTCTTTCCATTCACCATCATCATATTCAATTCAACTTTCTTGGCCCTTTTAGGCACAACTACTATCACCTTGCTCCACTTCACACCAATGGGCCCACTATCCTCAGTTCTCACCCCCTTCTTCTTACTCATGAGTGGGCTAGATTTCTTCTCTTCTCCCTCCATCAACTTATGTTTACAGAGGAGAACCTTTCACATCTTCTTTTTGCCCGTGTTAGGATACTTGGAAGGACTTGGATTGCCATGTTAAGCCAATAAATAGCAAGCACTTAAGGTAAAAGGAAAGTAATGCAGCTGTAACATCACCACTTCTATCTACTATTTATAGCTAGAGTTAGTGCCTAAGGTACTCGCCTAAAAGTAGGGGACCACGCTACCGACAAGGGTTCATATGTACATCATTTAGCTAGTCTATGTATTCATGTGAGCCTGTGTTATTCACATCATGTACTTTTTTTTTTCTATTTATTCTAGATTTAATCTTTCCTATGACCCCTTCATCTTATAAATAAGGGATGAAGAGGACATATTTTGGACTACATGTTGTTAGGATTACTTATAGAGATATTATAGGTTCCCCCACACCCAAATAGCCCAAATAGAGCTTTTGTCCATACAATTGTGCAATTTTCCCTAAAGGAAAGGAAAATTGTACATTCTTTAAGCTCTTTTTAGATGCTGTGACTTTGTATAATTACTTAAGGAAAACTTTCAAGTCATGCTATGTTAATTTAAATATAATCAGGTCTATTGTTCTAATTATTATTTTTTTAAAATATGAATATACTATTATAGTTATTATATTAAATCATATATATAACACTCATATTAAATTTGCGATGGCAAAGCCCATGTGGTGAAATAAATAATAGGACCCACTCATCCACCGGGCTTCTTCTGCCCTCTCTTGGTGTCACTATCCATGGTCAGGACATTTGACCAGTAAGTATTCAAGGTTTTTTTTTTAAGGTACTAATGCTTGGAATCTGTCGTCGATTCAGGCCAGCAAACTTGGGACGTTTCACCTGTTTCAAGTTAATGCTGCTCACAATGTTCATTTGGTGGCAGATGAGACAATTATCATGTCCCAAAAGCTTGTTGACGAATTATGTTTGAGTGAATTGAATATAAAGTTTGTTTATATCATATTGTTCAATTACTTGAACTGCAATTGATTTTCTTAAAAAAATATAATTGAATATATTTGATACAGTACTGCACAAAATAATAATAATTTGTCATTTAGAAAACTATGTTTAAAACTATGTTTAAAAAATATGAGGGATTTACACAACGTTGTCAAAATTGGGTCACGGGTCGGGTTTGGGTCCAATCCTAAACTGATCTGACACAAGTTGACCCGACCCGAATTTAACCCATTTTTGCAAACGGATCACTTTTCGGACTCGAACCCAACCAGCTTCGGACCCGGATCAACCTGAAAAGACCTGCCAACCCGGGTCAACGACGGCAGAGGGCGGACGGCGGATGGTATGCAGACGGTGGAGGGAGGCTGAGGGCTACTTGGGGATGGTCTGGGCGGACGACGAACAACAAAGGGCAGCTGGCGCGACGATGCGGACGATCTGGCGGACGACGAAGGGAAATTGACGCAACCCGACAAGATGAGACGATGCGAGAGACTTCACGCGGATGGCACGTTGACGTGACATGACCCATTTTTTTTCAAATCGATGATTTTTCGGGTCAGTCCAGGTTTGTGGGTTGACCCAAACCCGATCCATTTTTTCAAACGAGTCGAATCCTGGAACCCGAATCCGGCCCGTTTGTAAAATGGGTTGACCCTAATCCAAAATTTTCGGGTTTGGTTTGGGTCAGATTTTTCGGGTCGTGTCAAATATTGACTCCCCTAGATTTGCGTACATACAATTTTATTTTATACTATTTACATATCTAACACTTAAAATTTTAATATTTCATGTCTACCACCTATAGATCAAATATGAGTCCAAGAAATGAAATATTAAAGTTTATAGGATGGTCTGGTGGTAGAAATGAAATATATGAGCGAAATATTTGATATTAAAGTTGTTTGTGAGTGATAGAGATGAAATAATAAAATTTTTTGAGTGTTAGACATGTAAATAATATGATATAATGTGTTATGTATCTAAATCACCTATAATATTTATGAGTGGAGTTACAAATGCTTCCATATATATATTTGAGATCTCTCATGGGTTCCTCTCCTATTTTGTCAATATATGCTCTAATCATTGATTCCTAGGTTGGATTAATACTTTTAACTACTCTCCTATCTATCATCTACCTTAATAGATCTACTTATGTTCATAATCTTCTAAACCTTGGCATGTGTGGCCTAAAACATTTTGATTATAACTTATAGGTTGGTAAATTAAAATAATTTCTTCAGTTAAAAAATGATAGGGATCGATGAGGATTTTTTAGATCTTATTTTAATTGGTAAATCTATTGTCCTTCTTTAATAAAACTTTTTTGATGAATATTTACAAGAAGTTAATTGTTTTTCAATTGACTCTCTTTTATATTGAGGATAGTTAATTTGATATTGTTATAGATCCCTTGTGACACCTTGACAACATGGAACTTATTGAAAGGCTAGGAAGACTTATTTTGTACTCACAAAAAAGAAACTTCACATACAAGTAATATAAATCGATCATATTTGAGTAAACAATTGAGGAAGAGAAACAAAAGTTTCATTTCATTACTATGAATCCAAATGGCATGGGAGTACATCAACGAAATAGAAACAAATACATACAAAAACTGAATTAAAATAAATAACCGCAAAAATAAAACTACCTAACCCTAAAACAAAGTATGAATGACTAGTTACAAAATATGAAATACCATCTCTCTCTCTCTCTCTCTCTCTCTCTATATATATATATATACATACAAAACTTGTTATATAAAAAGTAACAAAAAGTGAGTTTGAAAAATCAAATATAGCAAATAACTCCTATATATTGAAGCATAAATGATAAGTAGATGGTGCAAGAAATATGAACGATCAAAGAGGGGAAGAATAACTATATAGTAATGAATATTCAGCGGATTAATGTTCCGATGAGGAGGGAGGTGCTTTAGATGAGAGTGCTAAAAAAAATTTATTTAAGAAATATTATATAAGAAGAAATAGAAAGGAAGTAAACGAGAGAAAAATCATGAAACTTACAAAGGAGGAGATTTCCTTATTGTCGTCCTTCAGTCAAAGAAGAATGAAAGTTGAGGACCTTCTCAAATAGCATTTGTGAGAGAAAAAGAGAAGAGGGAGAAGAGAGAAGAGGTTTCTTAGTTGCTAAGAGAGAGGAGAGGGAAAATAGGAGTGATGGGTACGAGAGGGATAGGGTGTGGATGCGCTAACCCTCGATCGACCCCTTCTTAAATTGAGTAAAGTTGGTGACAACAAGTGGGAGAATAATGCAAGGTGGAAAAATTGTATGATTTGTGTGATTAGAGATAGGTTCGATCACATGAGGAGGCTTGCGGAGCTAGGCAAGGTAACACGAAGGATGGTGTCAAAGACAGGATGTGTTGTTCGTCACATGCAGCTTCGATTCAACTGCCTGGAATAAATCAGTCTAGGCTATTACACCCCTTCATTTGGGGAAATTAAAAAACATGTTTTTAGATCAAAGAAGAACTCCATTGCAATATTGATGGATCATCTATTGAGTTTTATAATTCTTGTTGGAATATCATTAACCAAAATATGGTTGATGTGGTCATTGAATTTTTTTTGTTTTTTCTTTGATCTCCAAAATACTCGCTCTCTCTACCTCTTTAATCTTATTTTTCAAAAATAACAGTTTTAACTTTTTGATCGATGAAAGACATATTAGCTTATGCAATGTCTTAATTTTTTCTAGGTTATGGTCAATAGTCCCAACCTAATCATATATAAAATTATTTCTATCAATCATAGTGGGTTTATGGAAGGTAGAAATATTACGGATAATATTCTTATAGACCAAAAAATTATTCATGCTATTAAAATAAAGTGATTATCCATTATGTTGATATTTAACTTGGCATGCCTAAGACTTATGATCATGTTTAGTGGTCTTTCTTCTATTTATTCTTAAGAAATTTGATTATTATTATTTTAATGCTATTTTTTGAATTAAATCTGTAATATATAATTATTTGTTCTCTATGCTCATTAGTTATTCTTTTTTTTTTTTTTTTTGAAAAGGGATTTTATTCCAAAGAAAAAAAGAGGATACAAGCAAGTCCAAAAAGGAACCAAGCCAAAATTACAATTCGACAACCATAAAAAAAGAGACAATAAATAGAGAAGGAAGCAAAAGCCAACCGAGCTCAGTCATTGGCAAGAAGCTTTCTGCAAACACCCAAAAGCTAAGCAAGGATCATCCAGAGGAGGAATCAAGTAACAACCACCAAACATATCAATAGGAACCACCACCAATGGTTGCCAGCAAGCCACAGTCGTCCATGAGGTGAACAGAAAGTCGCCACATCATTTCCCAAACCTCGTAGAAAAAAAAAAAAAACTACAAAGGTAAGCCGCAAACAACACCAAAGTAGAAAAGGAGCCCTTCCAACACAAACTAAAGAAAGAAGCCATTCCCAACCAAGCAGATCGCAACAGAAGACCCAAATCAAGAAAATCATTTCTTTTTGGACTTTCGTCGATCACGCTTAGCACTCTTTTTAGAAACAACATCCTTAGCAAATTGAATAGTGCTTAATTCAAAATTATCCCGCGAATCCAAATCTTTCTAGATAATTTCCTCCCCACCATCTAAGGAATTTTCATTCTCTAACCAGTCACCATGCATCACCTCATAATCCCTCGATTTATTAATAAGTTGAGAAAATAAAGCATCACTAGACATAACTAATATAGGCACCTCAATAAGAGGTTCAACAGTTTTAGCCAAAGAAACAGAACCATTAGAAAAGGAAGTATTAAAACAAGTGGGAGTATCCAAATTATTACCAACCTTACCACTATCAAACAAGCACAATCTCAACTATAGGTGGAATGACCACATGGTCCCCCGGCTCCATAGGGACAAAATCATCAAAAATTGCAGCTTCACAACGCACTAGCTTCAAAGAAGCAGAACAATAATCCACCACAACATTATCTTCCGCCACAGCATCATCAACATCTCCATCAATAGAAGATGGAACTAGAGTAGATATAAGGTTAACCAAGCAAGGGTTAGGGCTCAATATGCCACCCTCATTGTTGACATTAGAATCATTGATCACATTACCTATTTTGTTAAAATACCCTCATTAAGACCATCAGAATCTTCAAAATCATTACCCACAAGATTAAAAAAGACCTCATTAACACCTCCAGCATCAGCAACCACATTAGTTATAGGAGAGACATACATCAATAAAAGAGCATTCTCACTGTTACTAATAACAAAAAAAGCATTCCCATCAAAAATTTGCTGACTAACAGCTCCAGCCACACTAACACCAAGATCATTAACACCTCCCACATTCCGCTCCTCATTAACAACCGAAGCCAAAACAACAATCGCATTAGCATTAGCATTCCCATCAGACAAATCTGGATTTGCATTGGATTTCAGAACATACAATGGGGTAGAGGAGTGGATGTTACACTCACCCCTAAGATGACAAAGACACTTGCATGAAACGTAGAATGAAGGAAAATCCTCCATATGAACCATTTGAAAATACCCTGCATTCTCATGCCCAAGCCAAATTTTGTTTGGATAATTTTTTGTGATGTCCAGTTCAACTAAAACCAGCGCAATGGATGGCCTAAAACCAACACAATTGGTACTATCAACTTTCAAGGGCCGACCAAATATAGAACCTAAAGCATAAAGGATCCAAGGAGAGAAGAGATGGAGTCGTAGATTGGGGAAGAAAACCCAAATTAGAATCACCAAAGATTAAACACCGATATCTTGAGAAGGTGACCATTTAGTGAGTTTCATGAAACAATTATTCACCAAATAGGATCTATGGCAAAATACTCTACAATAATCAAGATCGATAGAAAACTTAATCAGAACGTGCGACTGATCAAGAACAGTAATAGAGAAATCATCATTGAGCTAGCTTCAAGTTGAAAAAAAATCTATGAATTGCATCCAAAGAAGGTCGGCATGAAGGAAAAAAATCCAACCAAAGTAAATTGAAAAGGAACCACAAGAGCCAATATTTCTTCATCTGAGATCCACAAATAGGGCAAACCACAGAACAAACACTGCCGGAGCTCAGGAAAACATACAGTAGAGGGAGAACCAGAAAGGGCATCAATAAAAGACCACGATTTGAAGGAACCATTGAAAAAATTGGGATCACTAACTCATTTAATTGCCATTCCGGCCGTGAATGGTCTGAGGTGGAAGAGACGAGGAAGCTAAACCGGAAAGACAAGAAAAAAAATAACTCATAAAAAGGAGAAGGAAAAGATGAGCTTCTCTGAAACCTCCAGCAAGAGGCGGCAAGAATCACGAGGACGAAAGCAGCGGAACTACCCTGAAACGCGTCGGAGAACAAAGCGTCAGGGAGACAAAGCAAAGAGTCTGCTCATTAGTTATTCTTCTTACGATTTCTTTAAATTTTTTAGGGGTTCCATCATATCTCCCCTCTTGTTCATAACTATGCCAACATATCTCTTAAGGATGAATAATCTTTTCTTAGAAGAAATCTGCTTTAATGTTGGGGTATCTATAAATGACCTCACATGATTAGGTTAAATGAATCATATTTCCCTTAATTAGGCCTTTTTTATCCACAAAAAATTACTTGATCCATAAAATAAATAAGTTAGATGAGTTAAGTTTGATTTGAGTCAACTTCGAATTAAATATTTAGGCCCATATAATAAATGTGTGGGGTTTGAGCTAGGTAGACTTGGGTCTTGTCAACTTTGAGTTAGATTTAAACTCAACCCCTTAGCCGAAACTGGCACACCTACTTTAGGTGTATTATTGTCTATAAAATTTTAATTTTAATTTATTATTTATTAATGAAATAATTATTTTTACTATTGATTTTTATAAATTTTTATAGAATATTATGTCCCTTATTAAGAAATATAAGCACTTTTTATGTTCGACTTATATATTCATTTGTCAAAGTTTGATTTTATTATCCTTAATATGCACATTATTAACAAGAGTAATTATATCCAACTTATCAATAATAAAGAAAGTTTCTTATGTATTATCTTAATCTCCCTTTTTTATAAAGTTCATAAAGTATTAGATCATTTTGATGATCTTGATAGCTAAACACACAATTTATAGGGGTTTGTGGGTGGGAGGGGGGGAACTTGATTTTTAAAAATTCTTAAGGATTATTCCATACCTAAGCGTCCAATACATTTATGATTTTATTATTCTAGAATCATTCTTTCACTTGTTGCTATTGAACTTCATGAGCTTGTAAGTTTATTGAGGTTTTTATGATTACAAATATTAATGGTTGTGTTGATTTTTGGTTAATTCTTTTGTGTGTGCATGCTTTAGATTTATACTAATAATTTTAGGTATACAATGTAAGAAGGTTGATACAAGGATGACATACAAATAAGATTGCAATCACAAGCCGAAGAAGGCGCGCTCAACCTAAGCTCAATTATGTACATCTATGAAGAATCTGAAGCCATCAAGATAAAAGAAGACAGTTGAAGAATCAATAGAGATGTTCTTATTTGTATGTCCTCAACTTTTGATCTTGCTTTGATAGAGATTTTCTTTCTTAAAAAATACCCAGAAATACTAATTATATTGTATGATCCCTGGATGAATTGTACGATCTGAATAAAATTTCTAAAAAGTAGTTATTTTAGATTTTTAGTCCAACTACCCTATAAATATAATTTTCTTATAACCCTAAAATATATGAGAGGCTACAAAATTCTAAGAGCTCTGGGAGTGAAAAGGTTCTTCTTCTTACCACTTATCTTGCTTTGATAATTTCACCATTAAAGAGAGTTATTTTATATGAGCTTTCACACTGTTGGTTGCTTCCCCCAAATCATATCCTTAACCCTCTAATTTGAGATTCTAAGCTTTGTTTTAAGACCTCATTATCCTTTGATTGTAGGAGATATATTGCTCTTGCAGTGTATTGTGGATTCTAGCTAGTGGGCTGAAATAGTCGTGGTTTTCAAGAAGGAAAAGACATGTATGGATTTCTCTAATATCCCATGAATGATCCATGCTTCTCCACCTTACATAGAACAAAAAGAGAGAGAGAGTGAAATTCTCAAGTAGAGGACATGGGGAGAGAATGTAGGCCTCTAGGCCGAACCACCATAATTTTACTTTGTATCTTTTTCTCTACTGCAATTTGTTTCTTTGTGCTACTTATATAAAATGTGATGATAATGTTTTTTTATGCTCCCATAATTTTTTATGATGTGATAAATATAAGAAATCAAATTTGATCTTGATAAGTGGTAATCTCAACGTAAAGTAAATTTAGGATTTCATAAGAAAAATAATTACTTAATTTTAATTTTACATTTAAATAATTTGCACACATCATGTAATAGATTATAGGGTTGTAAATAAACTAAGCATTCAATAAGTTACTCTTGGCTCGGCTCGATCATAGCTCATTCATGATCGTTTGTTTAAATAATCAAATAAGTTTGAACAATTTTTAAAATATTTGACTATTAAATAAACAAGCTTGAACAACTATTTCTTCAACCCATTTATATTCATCAATGATATAATTAAAGCTCGTGAAAAAGCTCATTAAGAAGCATGATTAATATTTAATACAGAGCATATGAATAACCTTGTTAAAAATCAAGTAAGTTTTATTATAAATCTTTATTTGGTATATTTTAACACAATTTTAAATTTTATAATAATAAATTATTCTTATTTTATTAAAAATTGATTCCATTTTTTATATTATACTCTTTCAATAGAATAAATTTGTTCATTTTTGTTGGATTGCTTGTTTAAAGTGTTCATGAAGTAAATTGCCTTGAACTCATAATGAACACTAAAATCAAAGATAAATAAATACTTCTTTAAGTTTGAAAGATTAATAAATTAATAACTTTAATAAATCATAATAAATCATAAATAACTTTAAATGACTTTAAATTTTTAGGGAAGAATCTGTAAGCCACTGTTCACATGAGAATTAATTTTTATGAAAATTGAATTCTTTTAGAGGTTCAAAATCAAAATCCTAATTTCTAAGTTAATGGGATCACTTAAATTAGATTTTAGGAAAGTTATTAAAAACTCTATAATCATTTAAAAATATAAAGGGTTTCTTTGGTAATAGGGAGACTTAGATGCTCAAGGTTTTAAAATAAGAAATATATTTAAATAATTTTGATAATAAAGTACATCATTAAATAAAATAATTTGTAACAAAATAAAACACACCCAATTGACTTTAAACTTTAATGAAATCATGATGAGATTAAATTCAACTCCAGTGATAATTTTTTTTAATTTTAGAATATTTTTAGTTAAAAAATACAAAATAGGCTCATTAAATGATATAAAATTTTCAAAAATCAATTTAATCCAGATAAGCTCAAAATTTTCTTGGAGGACCTCTTGTTGCCCTTAACCTCTAAAAATTATGGATGCCCTTAGATTTTAACTTAAATTTTCACCAATAAATAATTAAAAAAATAATATAATTTTTTTAGTAATTTAAAATAATTTTAATTTTTCTTAGGATGTTCATGAGGTTATTTCTAACTTGAAAGAATTATTATATAACATTAGGTATCATCTAAAGCAAAATAATAATAATAATAATAATAATAATAAACTATAAACTTAATCCAAGAATAATTAAATAACATATAAATTATAAAATCAATAAAAATAAAAAATATTAAATAAATATTTATGTTAAATCATCCCTAGACTAAATTGAATGATCTAAGATTAAAAATGAAACTCCAAACAAATACTAGAGTGACACTCTCATAGCTTAGCACACAATATTGACTGGATCAGTCCCTGGCCTTAGACTTTCTCGGGTAAATTTGTATTTCCTATATTTTATTCTTAATATTTTGTTATACAATGTGCAGTATTTTATGTCATTAGAATATTTTTTTGAACAACTACAATAAAACAAAAATAATTTAACTGACAATGCCAAAACTTATTTACTTGCAAAACCAGAACCTTTGTGTGTGCAAAACCAAAACTAAAACATATTGTATGCAAAATTGAAACCAAAACTGGCTTGCTTGATTAGGATAAACCTGAGTTTATTTTGATGATAGGCTCTTCTGGAAACTTTATCTATAAAACAAAGAATAAAAATAAAATCAACTAGAATTTACACTTAGGAATTCAAAACAAAATGTAAAGCATTCTATGACCAAACATTATACCTTGCATTAGATAAAAGCATTTTGCTTATTCTTCATGATTTGGCCAGTTGGCTTCGGTGGATAAATTTAGAAGTCCCAATAATAAGAAATAGCTAAGCATATCTTGCATTGCATAAAGACTTTGATATCGTGATTTTAAGTGATTAAGTGGGCTTAGTTAGCAATCCTTTTTAGATAGGATTATAAGCCTAGTAGAGTCATGCCTACTTAAACTCTTGGTGGGGCTGAAAAACATGCTTCCTTAGACTTAAAGTTTAGGCTCTACTTGTGTGGTATTTTTCACCTAATTAGTTTTAGGAGTTGAGGCTGACAGTTTCTCATTTGCTACATTATAAGTCCAAATCTTTCAAGCAATTTTTCAATCTTATATGGATGAAATGAAAACATCAAATTTCTAATAAATTGAACAACTTAAGTACTAAATTTTTAAATTTTATAGCTCAACATAAGATAATTTAGAGTGCTTCTAAGCTTCTCTGAATCTAGTGCTCCTTACTCTTTACCTTTTATCTCATGAATAGACTATTTTTATATTGAAATAATCCCATTTAATTTTTTGAAAGAACATTCTTCAATAACAAATTTTAAAATCATAAAAATATTCACCACTACTTTAAGCTAAAGTATTTTCAAGAGGTCACTCCTCCTGAGAAGTAATTAATCATAAGAGCTTGTCTTTGTGAGAAATCATTATCCTAGAATAAAATAAACCCTATCTTACGAGCAACAACAACAACAACAACAACAACAAGCCTTTATCTCATTATGTGGGGTCAGCTACATAAATCCCTTTTCTCCATTGTGTCATATTAAGAGTCAAATTTTCGTTTAAATTTAATAAAAAAAGGTCATTTTTAATATTTTCTAGCCAAATCTTTTTAGGTCTACATATACCTTTTTTAACATTGGTCAATTCCAATATATCTACTCTTCTAATCGGGTCATAGAAAGGTCAATGTTATGTGTGTTTAAACCATCTAAGGTGACTCTATCTAATCTTATTTACCATTGGAGCTACTCTCACCTTTTCACATAAATACTCATGTTGCATTCTATCTTTAAGGGTGAAGCCACTCATCCACCTAATAATCCTCATCTCTGCAATACTTAACTTTATGATTCCCTTTTAATGGTAAACATTCTGCATCATGAAGTATTGTAGGTCTCACCACCGTTTTATAGAGTATTCCCTTAAGTTTGAGGGGGTACTTTCTATCACACAATAAGCCCAATGTATTCCTCCACTTTAACCATCCAACTTGAATTCTACTAACAATAGACCTAAGATATATAAAATGTGTACTCTTATTTAATGACTTGATTACGCAAAGTCATAATCCCCACACAAGATCTATTATTTCTAAAATTACACTCAATGTATTCAATTTTAGATATACTTAAATGAAAACCTTTAGACTCTAAAGTTGACCATAATAATTCAAAATTTCCTTCAACTCTCTCTAGTCTTATCAACAAAAAAATATCATCAGCAAAATGCATACATCAGGGAACATCCTCTAGTAAATGTCTAGTATGAACATCCATAACTAAAGCAAAAAGATATAGGCTTAAAGCTGGTCCTTGATGTAATCCCACTAAAATAGAAAAATAGTGGGTCAAACCACCTTTTGTTTGAACATAAGTAATAGCTCCTACACACATATCTTTAATGACTTGAATATAAGCATTATTAACTCCTCTTTTTTTTAGAACCCTCCAAAACACTTCTCTTAGAACTTTATCATATGTTATCTCTAAATCAATAAATATCATATGTAGATCCTCTTAATTCTCTTCATACTCCTCTATCATGTATCTCAAAAAAAGGTATATCTACCATGGTAGACCTACATGGTATGACTCCAAATTAATTTTGAGAAATATTAGTATCACATTGTAACCTATGCGCAATAACTCTCTCCCATAGTTTTAAAAATGACACATTAATTTAATTCCTCTATAATTCACACACTCTTGTGAATCACATTTATTCTTAAAAATAGGAATCAACACACTCCTTCTCCACTAATCTAGCATCTTTTTATTGTTCAAAATAATATTGAAAAGTTTTGTAAGCCAAAACATTCCTTCATCTCCTAAGCATTTCCACACCTCTATTTGAATATGATCTGGTCCAATTATTTTTTCACACTTCATTTTTTTAAATACTCTCTAACTTTGGTTTTTCTAATATGACAAAAAATAAAAATGTCTATTTTCATTTAGGGTGCTATGGTCATTAACTTCAATCATATTCTCACAATCTTTATTAAAAAGCTTATTAAAATATCTCATCAACCTTTGTAGAATATCCTCTTCTAATAAAATCATGTTTTGGTCTTCATTCTTACGTAGCTCACTTAAATTACATCCTTACTTTTCATATCTCTTGGTTTGGCTAGCTTATACATACATCTTTTGCTCTTCTTAGTATATAATATTATATTATATAAATCATTAAAAGCTAAATTCTTTGTATTGCATATTGCTTTCTTAGTTCCTTATGGGCTGCTTTATATCTTTCCTAATTTTTAAACCAATTTTTATAAAAAAACATCTTTTTTTTTTTAATCTTTTCTTATACATTTTGATTCCACCACCAACTAATTTTACTATTAGGGGCTTTTCCCATTGATACTCCAACCACAATATTTGAAATATTTTTAATATCACTAGCAACTATTTTCACATAATATTTAGCTTTCTCACACACAATCAAAATCTTAAGATCTTGAATCTTACTCTAAAAAATATTTGTGTTAGTATTCTTTAAATACCCCCATCTAATCCTAGGATCACATTTTACTTTATTTTTCATATACATTAGTTCATCTTAAAATCTAAAACTAATAAGAGGTGCTGGGTACACATGCTTTAACTTGGAATAACTTTACAATCTTTGTAATTTAAACAAACTTTTTTTCTTTATAAAAAAGATCTATCTGAGTTTTACTATATTCATTCTTATAAGTGATGAAGTGTTCTTCCCTTTTCTTAAATAAGATATTAGCAATCACAAAATCATAAGCTAAATCAATATCTAATATGGTCCTACCAACTTCATTAGTCACTTCAAACCCATAACAACCATGAATGATATCTCTCTATCAACATGTCCATTTAAATTTCTTTCAATAAAACCTTTCTTCAAGAGTTATATTTTGTATTAATTTATCGAAGTTATTCAAAAATTTTAATTTTGAGCACATTTTCAAACCTACATGAGGAGCATAAGCATGTATAATATTAAAAATTTTAACAATAATCTTTAAAGCTATAAATCTATCCCCAATTTAATTAATTTCTATAAATTATCCTTCAAACTCTTATCGATAATCACACCTACACCATTTCTAGTATGACTTCTACCCATAAATCATAGTTTAAATCCTAAATTATTAATCTCCTCAGGCTTCTCTCCAGCCTATTTAATTTCTTTGATGCATAAAATATTTATCTTCCTATGAATCCTAATATATATTAACTCCATTAATTTTTTTTTGTAAGAGAACCTATACTAAGTTTCTATCATAATCCTAGTTTAATGGACCAGCATCTTTGCCCACATCCATCGATGATGTGGGCGGAACCCTTGCTTATTTGACATTACGATAGGGCACCAATGCAATGACCATTGCACACTTCTTGTTGTATTCAAGCGTCGCTTCTAGGGAACACTGTAGTATTAATACAATATATTAAAGGATTCATGTCATGATTATTCAACAAGTTTTATACTGACTGTCGACCACCTAAATTAACCCTCCACTTTTCTAATGTAGGGCTTGGGACCTGGCAACTATAGTGTTTAAAAAAAAAAACTCTCTAAAAATGCAGACATTCTTCTTAAATGTTATCACTATTTTTTAAATCCATTGTAGAATTTCAATTTCTCTCTTTCAGTATTATTTGTTAATTTCTATGTGACATTTGATCACAAAAATAGAATTGTTAAATATGTAGTTTATTGTTCCCACAATAGCTATGCATATTAATCTACCTTATTCTATTCAAGGTTGATTAATTACCCAAATTTTCTTAATTAAAATATTTTTTAATTATTTCATTAATTAAGAAAAAAGAATTTGATGATTGGTTTTTTTACCTTTGACTTGCTTTTGAAGCTAATTTCCTATATTAATAGATTTAAAATCCTTTAATATAAATTTTAAATCTCAAACTTTTAATTTTAAGAAATTGTTAGCATCTTAGATATTTAAATTAATCAATTTTAAGAATTTCCTTAAATTTTCTAAAGTTACTTAAAGAAAAAAATTTAATTTTAGCTAATTTGGATTGGATCATTTATAACTAAAGAATCTTGGTTTTGCACACAAATTTATGTGAGATATTGGTAAATCAAAGTCAAATCCAGGTCAACTTGAGTTTACTAGTTCACAATCATTACATGTCCTCAGTCATTTTTGTATTGCATCATGCAATTGCACTTAGACCTCTTTCTAGGGTCATGTATTGTTAATACTATAGACCTAAACTTCCCTTCTAATTGCTCTTTTTAACTCAACAAATAATGGTTGGGCCTAATTAATATGGGTGAAGCATATTTAAGCATATTTTTGATGAATCTCATTCAAGATCTTGGATCTCTCATATTATTGCAATTGCATTTGCATGCAATTAAGACTTTGTTTGGGATAGCTTTCTTACAGCTTTCTAAAGCAACTTTCTAGTACAAATTAAAAATTTTTGTACTAGAAAACTGTTTTAGAAAATAGCAAGAAAGCTGTCCCAAATGAAGCTTAAGTTAGCACTTGATTGGTTGATTAGATCTAGCCCTTAATTTCAAATTTGGTCTCTAGCAATGACAGATTCACCATCATCATCAGGTGATAGCTTAATTGATGCTGAAAATCAATATATCATAAACTTGATTTCATATGTCTATTTAGAAATATAAATAATATAGGGCATGTCAAATTATTCAATTTTTAAAATTGAGTGCACTACTTAAGGCATGTATAAGGATAATGGTTTAAAAATTTTTATTGTTATCTTTAAAAATTTATAGATTGATATAGATTTTTTTTAATCACTTCTACTAATATCAATACTTGTTTTTCAAATTTAAGTCATCAAACTCAATAAGAGTATGGTGATATGCCTTAAATTAATTGTATCTCTGAGATAAAATAGCTTTATAGACTATTCTAGTCATATGAGTTTATCCTTGAAGATACTCTAATTCCTTACATATATAATAAGTGTTGATATAGGGCACAATCTTTATCGATTAGCATATGAATAGTGTGCAGTTAGGTTGACTTGCTACAAACTCATTTTGGAATATGATTTTGCATTAGATAGAATTATTCGTTACATTATATGGCTAATTATTTACATTAGAATTTCCTTTCAACTAGGTTGACTTTCTTCAAAACACAATCATGATCTAGTTTATTTTATCATAGAGGCCATATGTCCATAAGTGCTAAACTTGTTTATATTTTTTTTATTGGTACTAGTTGTTTGATTTGGTTAGAGAAAATATGTGGATAATTGCTAATCATGCTCCTATGTATTCTTACTTCTGATCATATAGATTTAGTTTGGAAAGATTTATGAGTGTGATGGGTGTAAGCAAAGATTTTCAACAAGTATGTTTTTAGATCTAAGAGTACATTTTAATCCACATGATTCAATAGTGTCTAAGACAATTTAGTTGTAATGACAAAGAGCAAAGGGATCTCAATACTTGTATCTTATCTCAAGTCCTAATTTTTGTCATTTATATTTGTGTATAGAATTAGGTTGCTTATATTTATGTAGAGCCCACATATTATTTTATATATTTTTTGGGATTATATTTATAAACCCAACTTTACCTAGTATTTTATCTATTCTTTTATTAGGGTCCCTATGTTTCACCTTCATTTATAGTATTAGACTAAATGTTGCCTATTTTCTTACTTTTTAAAAATTTTGCATGTGATTTGTTCATAAATCATACTCTATGGTAAGCTCTTAGAGAAAATCTTTTCTATCAAATTTAAATAATTGATAATCAACTTTAAAATTAACTTAAAAATTTGTCTTATAATAAAAATACATGGCCTAAGGGTTTTAAATTAACCTACTCTCTTTGCTCCTTCTTGAAGAGGTATAAGATAGAGCTTAGCTACAATTAACCCTAGCTTATGCCTATATATAATATGACCTATCCTAATGCATATAGTTAAAAGCCTTCACGTAAGGACATAATTTTGCTTACATTCAAGTCGCTTAAGATACTTAGGAATTTGTGCTTTTCTTTTTTCATTTGAGATCACAAGAATCTTTTGGATGATGTAATTCATGATTGTTGATAGAATGTCTCATGGTCGAGCTGGGTCGAATATCTTTGTCGCTAAATGAGGTTGGGCTTGATGACTTGAGATGACAAATCTATGAAATATTGACCAAGTTTATACACTTTATCTTAGATTCCTTACCTTCAACCATTACTCATCACCCTTTTGAGCACATTCATTATGGTTGATTTTGATGATTTATTAATCATCATTGCTTATGATTTTCTATTTGAAAGATACCCATATACTTGATTATAGTGATTTATCCTCTATCTTGTGATTTGATTCATTTAGAAGCGTAGACTATCCTATTAGGATGATGATTTTTTAAGCAAAGTTTACTCATTAATGTCCACCCAATAAAATTAGAACATAGGTATATTTCCTTTATAAAGGGTGTCTTATGGAGATGTCTGGCAGAGAAATTAATATTAGGGAATGCATTGCTTTTGAGAGAATGATGAACTTAATTCTCTTAGTTTTAATTATTAAAATTTAAAATTAAAAGTATGATTTTTATGAGTAATTATATGATTTAAGATAAAACTTATTAGTCTTATCTCTCTGTATCACTTTTCTCATCTTTTCTTGTGAAATCTCTTATATAAAAAAGCACTCTTATATTATTGGTTTTTTCTTTTTTAAAGGCAAGACTTCAAGCTTTACCGATGCATATATATATACACACACACACATGAGATATAACAAAGGATGGTAGATATTTTTGCACATGAAATAAATAATCATGAAAATAAACATGATATTTGAGTTAAAATAAATTCCATTTATATAAACAAGGCAGTTTTTACATACCTAACACTTAAAACTCTTCTTTTTTACTTACCTAGCACCCCGAGTTCTCTATTTACACACCTACCACCCAAATACCATTCGGCTATCTAAATTACGACTCCGTCAAAACATCGCCCCGACCCTTCCTATTTGTGCGTGAAACTCCTCTCCTCTGCTTTGTTCTAGTAGCTCCCTTTCGCGTTTGAACCCCATGCCCACGTCGCTCTCCTTCTTCATTTTGTACGAACATACTGTCGAGCCGAATCACTCGACGTCTCATATGAACTTCATGAGTCTTTGGCCTCCCATCAACCCTTCCTCGATCAATCAGGTGCTCACGTCGAACCCCTCTCCCTTCTCTTTTAGTATTTTATCTATCTTTGTTGTTATGCATTTCATCTTCTCCATTTTGTCGTTGTTGTCGCCAAACTCATTACAAAAAATCCCATTCAGAGATCTAGATATATTTTAAACTAGAAAAGTATTTGGGACCCATACTTAGGAACTAATTCCATATTTGTGTCTAAAGTGAAACTGTTCAGCAATTTATCTCATGCTTGCATTTGCTAATTGGATGAAATTTATCTCATTAATAATTGTATTGGCATATATGGATTTCAACAATTTGTGCTCTATTATTTTCAAATTTGGAGGATATTGAGTGTAGTGAAGGGCCAGAGTAGGATGAAATATGTTGGTGGGTCAGAAAACTTTAAAGCTTACGAGAAGTGATATTAATTTATTATTATTATTGAAAGAATGAACCGTAGCACTTATCCCGTGGCCTAGGGGTCATGCCTACAACCTACACTATCACATTAATGGAACATCGCCTAAAATATACATGCCCATTATCATTGATATAGATGTAATTGGCATGCTTATAGATTCTTGTGATGGCCATAGAATGGGGGTGGTTGTCGTAGTGAAAGATTATGAAGAATATATGGGTATTGCTAATGACAATCAACATGGTGATACACATGATTTAAGTGCAAACAGTAGGGCGAAAATGACGTAATAGTGGATGGTATGTATGATGGTTTCTTTACGGCTCAGGATTGAGAGGAAAATTCTCTATGTGTTGGATCTCATTTTGAGGATTTGTTATGTTTCAAACAAGTCATTCGTTCCAATGCAATTTTACATAATTTTGCTATCAAGATTAAGGCTAGTGACAAATCAAGAGTTATTGCAACTTGCACATACCGTGGTTGTCCATGGAGGATATGTGCTTCGTTATGAAATTATATTCGACCCATTTATAGAGCTGGGAATAAGCAAGCTACTACAAGCTGGGTTACATATGAAATCAAGGACATTGTGAACAAGAATCCTGATATTACACCAAAGGACATCGATAATAACCTAGAGACTACTTTTGGTTTATCTTTACCATACGTGAAAATATGTCGTTCAAGGGCATTAGTAAGAGACCAAATGTTCATCTCAATAGATGATAACTACAAGTGGGTGCCCACACTAAGATCTATATTAGTCAACAGAAATCCTAGCTCTCATATAATATACCAATTTGACAACCATAATCAATCATTCAAGAGATTACTTTTTAGTTTTAAGGTTTGCATTGATGGCTTCTTTGCCGGGTGTAGATATTTAATTGACATTGATGCGTGTCATCTGAAATTAAAGTATTTAGGTGTACTACTTTCTGTGAATTATTTGGATGGGAATAATGGTCTCTTCACTATTGCATTCGCCGTTGCTGAATGTGAATCAAAGAAAAGTTGGGAGTGGTTTATGATGAATTTGTTCGAAGCTTTTAATTGTGATATAGAACATTTAGCCTTCATATCGGGTATGGAGAAAGGGCCAGGTGAAGCTATTAAGGTTGTGTTTCCAATTGCTGAGCACAGGGTGTGCATGAGACACCTTTGGAAGAACATTAAGAAACTTTTTTGTTGTGATGATAGGCACAAATTGCAAAAGTTGGTGTGGACTGCCACAAATTGTAATAATTTGCATGATTTCAATGCCAAGTTAGAAGAAATCCTTAGCATTAGTCCAAGAGTATATTCATACCTAAGTGCATTGACATGTAAGTGGTCGAAAGCCACTTTTTGTAAGCATATTAAAAGCCACTACAACATAAACAATATGGAAGAATCCTTCAATTCATGGGTGGAAGAGGCTTGGAGTAAGCCCGTTGTGGATCTAATCGACATGATTAGAGGAATGTTGATGGAACAATGTTCTTAGAGGAAGTTAAATTGTACTTCTTGGAAGGGGCTTTTTGTTCCTTGTGTAAAGGAGTACATCAGAGATGTTACAATAATGAAAGAGAACTTCATTATTCACCAGTCTACTGCAACCAAAGTTGAGGTTGAAGGGAGTTACGAGCGTCATGAGGTGGACATAGAGAACCATATTTATAACTGTGGGTTCTGGCAGTTATGTGGACTTCCATGTGTACATGGTGTTGCATTCATTGGAACAAAACATTATAATCTATGGCACACATACATAGGTGAGCACTACTCCAGTTATAGGTTTGCTTCCATTCTAGAATTAAACATTTTTTTGTTATTTTATTTCTTAACAACACTAGTTTGGAAATATATAAAATGGCGTATGATGGAGCTACTACAACACTTTCAAGGAAGGAGCAGTGGTCAATACTCAGTGATAGCGAGGTCCACTGCTTTTAGATAGAGTACATTTTAAATGTAATAGTTATAGTTGCATCTATCAATTACAGAACTTTAGTTCATATAAACCATTTTGTTCTTAAAGTGATTCAATGGAATGAAGTTTAGCTGACTTCTGTAATTATTTGCTAACGATCATTTTCTTAATGTGATTCAATATTTTCAATTTAGCTGACTTCAACAGAATGAAATTGATAAGGAGATCTGATATGGCTTTCAGCTTATGCATAAGTCAGCTCACCTATTTTAGTGGCTGCTCCATTCTCCCTGCCTTATTCCTATACTTGCTACATTCACACCGTTTGATGCCTGCTGTTAATCCTGGCTGTTAATTAAAAGCTAACCAGCTCTATATGTATAAACATTACAATGCCTGAATTTATGACAAAAAATAGTAACCAGTTATACCTCTCAATGCTTCTTCTATTACTTCTCTTTGCTTTCTCTGCTTTGTGTTTGTTGCAGGTAATCACAGAAGAATAGAGAGGTTTCAACATGGTATCAGAGCATTAGGTTAATTTTCTTTTTACTGCAATGACAGCTTCTTCGACCTCCTCTCCTACCGCTATCTCTGACATGGACATCTCCCCCTCGATAGTTTGAATCCCTCCTCAGCTCAAATTTTTCATGGCTAATATCAAAACATTGGTCACAGTCCAGTTGAACACTGAAAATCACCTACTATGGAAATCTCAACTTCTAAAGTGGTTTGCTGCCAACAACTTTGATGACTATCTCACTGGCTCGGTCACAAAACCCCTCAAAAAGCTTCTATCTGCTCATGGTATGACTGCTCCAAATCCCTTGTTTCAAACATGGATGCTAATTGATCAGCATCTTGCGTCGGCCATATATTCGGCCGTATCTCCCTCTCTGCTACCCTACATTCTCAATTTGTCTTCCTCTCACAAGATTTGGACGACCATGGAGCTCCGACTTCAGTTGACGAATCGCTCCAGACTTCTCCAACTTAAGAACGAGCTGCATCAACTCCAACTAGGAGATAAAACAATGTTTTAATATCTTTCTGATATAAAGTCAAAGGTCGACGCTATTGCTGCTGTTGGATCCTCCATAGACATTGAAGATATCATACTTTATACACTAAATGTGCTGCGATCCACTTATCAGTCCTTCAAAGTTGTTATCCATAATCAGCTACAACCAATTACTCTGGATGATTTCTACGCATTGTTGTGTAGTGAAGAACTGCACATTACGTCTGAAACAACTCGTGACAACATTGCAAATTCTCCATATGACCCCAACTTTGCCTTAGCAGCTACTCAAGGTTCCTCTCATGGTCGGACATCCATATCTTCCAATTACCATGGACGTTCATCCCCTGGTCATTCACTTATGGGTTGTGGCTCTGCTCGCTCTTCGCCTGGTCGCTCGCCTTCATCAGCTCGTGGCGGACATCGCTCCCACCCTTCTATTGACTATCAAATTTTTGGGAAATCTGGACATTCAATGATTCATTGCTGGTATCGTCACGACAATACATACAACACACCTCTGCAAGCCTACATTACCACCGATACAGCCCAACCTACTGACTGGTTCCTTGATTCGGGTGCAACAGAGCATCTAACTTCTAATCCTGCTCAACTACACAATGTTCAATCCTATACTAGCTCCTCTCATGTTCAGGTAGGAAATGGTCAGCATCTACCAATTGCCAATACATCTCAAGGTTTGCTTCCCACCCCCTACCGTAAGCTTCACCTACCCAAAGTTTTACATGTTCCCAATTTTTCCCATAACTTGCTCTCTATACACAATCTTACTAATGATAAATCATGTTCTATGCTTCTTGATGCCCATGGTTTTGCTCTCAAGGACTCCCGGACCAACAAGATACTTCTCCAAGGACCCAATCGACATGGTCTTTACCTAATTAAGCTTCCACCTCACTCAAGGTTCCTGCAACCTTCAACCACAGCACTGGTTGCTTCTCCATTAGCATCGCTTCTATGGCATCAACGTCTTGGGCATCCCTCTGCTTCCAGTCAACACCGTTTATCTTCAGTTCTATCCTTTAGTCCTAACTCTACTTATCTTCATTGTAATGCTTGTACTCAAGCAAAGTGTACTAGGTTACCTTTCCTTTATCTACTATTTCTTCTCAACTGTGTTTAGAACTTATCCATAGTGATGTATGGGGTCCCTCCCCGATTCTATCAATGCAATCTTATCGTTATTATGTAATCTTTGTCAATGACTACAGTTGTTACTCTTGAATTTATCCTTTGCATCACAAATCTGAAGTTTGTTATAAATTTTTACAGTTTAAAATTCTTGTCGAAAAATAATTTCAAAAACCTATAAAAGCACTACGAACAGATGGTGGAGGTGAATTTGTAAACAAAATTTTTCAAACCCACCTACTTAATTTTGGTATCATTCATCAACAATCATGCCCATATACACCCCAACAGAATGGGGTCGCTGAACGAAAGCATCGACATTTGCTCGAAACTGTGCGTGCTTTGCTATTCAATGCCAATCTACCATCTAAATTTTGTTTAGATGCCCTCTTCACTGCAATCTATCTAATTAACCGCATCCCTTCTCCTACTACTTGCAACCTTTCCCCACATGAACTTCTACATAATAAACCACCTAACTACTCTCATCTTTGAGTCTTTGGTTGCTTATGTTATCCATGATTTACTCCTCATCTTGCCAACAAACTTGCCCCTCACTCCAATCCTTGCATCTTCCTTGGTTATCCTCCTCATGCTAAAGGATATAAATGTCTTGATGTTAGCTCTTCCAAAGTCTATATTTCCCGACATGTTCACTTTCATGAAACTATCTTCCCATTTAAGTCCAGTTCACCAATAGTCCCCTCTACAACTATAACATCACCTACTACCTTTATTCCATCCACATTAATTCCCATTTCTACTATACAGAGTTCTTCAGATTCCACCATACCAGCTGAGTTCCATATCCCTCATACTACCAACTCTTCACAACCTAACACTATCTCCTCCTCTTTCAATCAGAATGTTGTTATATCCACTTCAAATTCCTCCACCACCATACTACCAACTCAACCTATTCCACCAACGCATACCATGGTCACGAGCACAAATCGACCATTTAAAACCAAGACAAATACTTGACCTGCATCATGATGTGATTCCTAACAATCCTACTGGTTTTACTCAAGCATCTAAGCATTTAGCTTGGTGAGATGCCATGAGTCAAGAATTTGAAGCACTTCAAACACAAGGAACTTGGCTACTTGTTCCACCCCCTTCGACCAATACTGTTTTGGGATATAAATGGCTATTCAAAACAAAATACAATTCGAATGGATCCATAGCTCAATATAAGGGTTGCCTTGTTGCTCAAGGTTTCAAGCAAAAACATGGGTTGGATTACAATGAAACCTTTAGTCCAGTAGCTAAATTTCCCACCATTCAAATATTATTAATTGTTCCTGTGACAAATCAATGGCATATTCTACAATTAGATGTCATTAATGTGTTCTTACACGGACCACTTGAAGAGACGATATATATGAAGCAACCACCTGGCTTCAGACAAACAATTTCCAACCCATGTGTGTCTATTAAAAAGGTTATTTATGGGCTCAAGCAAGCGCCTCGCCAGTGGTTTTCAACCTTTTCATCTTTTCTTCTTCAGTATGGTTTCCGATCGAGCACTGCAGATCCCTCTCTGTTGCTATTTATGAAAACTTTGTTCAACTCTACATTATAGTTTATGTAGATGACATTATATTAACGGGAAATTCTTCAGCTGAGATGGATAAACTCATACATGCCTTACACTCCAAGTTTTCTATGTGAAATCTAGCCGATTACATCAATTTCTGGGATTGCAAATCACATATATTCCCGACAGCATTCATCTAGCTCAATCATCATATGCTGCTGATATTTTGTCTAACACTGCAATGACTGATTGCAAGCTGGCTCTAACGCCTCTTCCCACCAACTTTGCTACAGCTTCTCCGTCAGATTCTCCATATGATCGCCTTGACCACTATAGACAGATAACATGAGCTCTCCAATATCTAATGCTTACCAGACCTGATCTTTCATATGCTATAAATTTCCTCTATCAGCACATGCACAACCCTCTTCAATCACACTATCAGCTTCTCAAACGTGTTCTACGTTATGTGAAAGGTATTCTCTCTCTCGGTCTACCCATCACCACTTCAAATCTAGTATTACAAGGCTTTGCAAACTCGGATTGGGCTACCGATCCAATTGATCGTCGTTCGATGACAGGATATTGTGCATTCCTAGGCTCCAATCTCATTTCTTGGGCAGTTAAGAAGCAAATGTTTGTGGCTCGATCATCCACAAAAGCCGAGTATAGAGCGCTTTCTACTGCTGCTTGTGACATTATTTGGCTTAGACGACTTTTGTCTGAATTTCAAATACAGTTGTCTGCACCAACTAATCTTTATTGTGACAATGTTTCTGCCCTTACATTAGCCAACAACCCAATCTTTCATGCAAGAACCAAACATATATAGATTGATTTCCACTTCATACATGATTGTATTCGCTCACATTAAATAACTGTTCATCACATTTATTCTCAAGATCAACCAGCTGACATCTTTAAGAAAGCTTTAAGTGCTACTCGTCATGCTCAACTTCATGACAAGCTAACAATATGCTCACCTATTGTTACCTTGAGGGGGGCTGATAAGGAGATCTGATATGGCTTTCAGCTTATGCATAAGTCGGCTCACCTATCTTAGTGGCTGCTCCATTCTCCCTACCTTATTCCTATACTTGCTACATTCACACCGTTTGATGCCTGCTATTAATCCTGGCTATTAATTAAAAGCTAACATGCTCTATATGTATAAACATTACAATGGCTGAATTGATGAAGAAAAATAGAAACAAGTTATACCTCTCAATGCTTCTTCTATTGCTTCTCTTTGCTTTCTATGCTTTGTGTTTGTTGCAGGTAATCATAGAAGAACAGAGAGGTTTCAACAGAAATTAGCTGACTTCTGTAATAATTTGAATCAAACCAATTAACAAAAATTCAGTATAAAAGATTTATAAATAGAATTTCATTAACAAAACCAGTTACCAGACATAGATACATACAAAACTTCAAGCTTCAAAACTTCCAACTTATACAGAACGCCACACAGGCATTTACAGAATTACACACAAGCAAAATGAGGATTATGTTCATTTACAATTACAACACTTTAAAATAGAATTCAAGGCAACTGCAACAAGCAAAATGAGGATCACCAATAACATTTTAATTTGAAGAAACTCAATTGTAACTAAGATAACATGATTGGAATGGGCTTCAACTGCATTTGCACTTGTAAAATGATTCATATCTTTTGATAAACCATTTCGTTTGTCAAACCACCTAAAAAATCTACAATCATTTTTTGATCTGTTTTGGGGACATTGATAGAACTTTCTGCCATGATTATTAGATTTATAGCAAGTATAAATTGTACATTGCATATTACAATGACAATATAATGGGTTGTCCATGTTTCGCATTAATGTCGTTGAGCAGCTCGAACTCATTTCATAAATCCACAATAACTGCAATTGCAATCAAAGATGCAACTCACAATTCATCAAAAAGGATGTTAACATATCTGAATTGAAACTTTATACTACATCACATTCATTCTTCATTTCTCTAACTAGGAAGAAGTTTGGGGTATTTCCAAAAGTCAGCATATAAAACTGTTCCTAAAGACTATATTTGATAAGAATTTGATGGAAGTTGGGAAACTATGCAAAATTTACACAAAACATAAAGGAACACATGTTTCAACCATACAAATCAACAACCAAACATTAATTCAGAAAGTAATCTGCCCGAACCCTTTTAAAGAAGATGACTTGACCAACCAAATACTAAAATTCACAAAGATGGGAAAATTTTCCAGCAAATTTAACATTGTGTAAGAACTAGGACAAGAGATCTAAGATGGGACGAACAGCCGAACAACAGACATGGTGAAGAAATTGAATAGAAGAACAGCAAATGGAGAAACTCATTTGAGAAAAAAATCTAGGCGACCTAGTGGCAAGGCTGGTGAGGCCAAATCCAAAACCCAACGAAGAAACGGAGTAGAAGAACAACAAACGTAGACAAAGAAAAATAGAATACGAAGAACAACCGTAGATGGAAAAATGGAGAAGGTGTTTGGCAAACCTAGATTGAGAAATGGAGAAGAAGAACACCATACCTATGTGAAGAAATGGAGAAGTCTAAATGGCGATGCAAACAAAAGTTGCCGAGGGAAGAAGAGTTGTTGCGTGTGACCCTGACTTTCTTATCGGTGTGAGGTTTTGACGGATGAGAGTGTTATTTTAGATAACGTGAATAGGTTTTAAGTGATAGCTGTGTAAATACAGAACTTTGGGTGTTAGGTGAGTAAATAATAGAGTTGTAAGTGTTAGGTATGTAAAAAAATCCCTATAAACAAATAAAGAAACTCTATGTTTTATTTTAGAGCCAATACATACTAGAAATAAAAAAAAATCAAGAAGAAGAAAACCAAATTAGTTTCTTGAAGCTAATGAACATCTAGCCTCTCTCTAGTTAGTTTGATATGGGTCTCTATGTGAATATAAATTTTAAGCCATTAATGATGACTCATGTCATCAAATTAATAAGTTTACATAAGCATGATATCACCAATATGTGTATCATTTGGTCCGCATAACTAAACTCTAAAATAAGCTATCTTCTCTAATATGAAATAAATGGCTTATGCATGTGAGAATTAGGTTAATACACTAATCTAATAAATATTAATGAAATTTTCAACAAATTGGATAGCTAGAGATTGTTACTCAAAACTAATGCCAAGTAATGTCATGTTCTTAAAATTGAATCAAATATTTTTAATCATGTCAAAAAAAAGATTTTATGACTTATTAATTACATATTTTTATTTCATTTTAATTATCATTTTATTATCCTTGATATATTTAGAATAAAAAATATATATTCAATCTTATGATAAAGTACCTAATCACATGTACTATGCCAACATATTTAAATTTTTTACTTTGTATCATTGAATTATATTGATTTATCATCTTAAGCTCAAGTTTAAGCTACAATGGTTCCAAGGAATTCTAATGAGCTTCGTCATCTTCATTATGATTGGTTAATAACCTTTGAAGTACATAATAAATCATTAAGTGCTATATGATGTTTGTTATCGTCAAATCACTGGTGAGCCATACACAAGTCACCAAAACTTATGCGTTCAACAAATATCATTCATAAAATCTATAACTTCATTTTTTGTTTCGGAGCACCTTTCATTTCTCCAAGATTCCTTCTAAATTTGAATAGGCATGTTTTAGTATTATTTCGCTTATTTACTCTAATTGATTTACATGCATATGAAGTTTAATAATTATATTAATAAAATCCTTAAAAACTTTTGTGGCTAGCTAAGGAGAACAATATTATGATTATTGACCAGACTAATTAATAAATATTCCTTGCTTAGAAGAAAAAAATAACTACTTTCTCCCTAACTTTAAAAAGGATAGCTACAATTAAAGAGGAAGTTGATGAGTGCATTTATTAAGGGCTGATGCTACATCATATTGTGATATGATATATGAATTGAACTTTTTTATTTTAGCTAATTTGCATAGGGGGTGCATACATGAATATTTATTACAATTATTCTTCCTTAAGCAACAAGTGGAATATAAGGCATTTTCTTAATTTATTATTATTTTTTAATGTTGTGAATATGATTATGAACATTTTCTTTATGTTGAAATCAATGATACTCTTTTTTATAAGGATAGCAAGGAAAATCGTTATTCCTTCAAATGAATTGGAGGAGAATTAGACAAACCAAACTTGAAGTTATTTCTAAATTTCTTCAGAATGTTGATATAGTTACATATTTTTACGTGGTGTGCTCTTACAGGTTTCACTTGAATTGATAAAGCCATGCAACTAAGGGGAATTACTCTTACCCCCAAATGCCAATTATGTTGCAACATTAGATATAATTGGATATGCTTTGTTTTCTTTAAAATAAATCTAGAAAAGTCTAAGACAACTTTGCCAAAATCCTTAGTATTGCTAATAGTGTTATGATAATATTATTTTTTTACTTCAAAAATATGTCAAAAAAATTCATTTATTCTGGTTTCTACCTTCTTTTATTTTTTTATTTATTTGGTGGGATAAAATTTATCCAACTATAATAACACTAACCTTAAGTCGATTGTCATTTTTTTCCAGAGTTTGTAAGAAGATAATTTTTTGATAGCTACTAACATTCTTAATCTTGTTCAATTCTTGGAGTTTTAAATTTGCTAACCATATTAACTAACTGCATATCCTTTTACTAACACCAACAAAACCTACATTATTTGTTCAAGCCTCCTTTAGGTTTTAATAAACTTAATTATTAATGGTTCTAAAGGGTTAATATGAGAGGTTCCTTTTTGTGGTATTAATAGGGATGTTAAGGAAATGTTAATCTTTCTTAAAGCTATGATACATTGTATAACTATTATCATCACTAGCATTCTATTTGACTTTATCAATTTTATCAAAGGAAATGGTATTAAGTGGAATGAATTTTTAATACTAAATGCAAAAGAAAGAAGCTCCTTTATAATATTTATTTAAAATTTTACTATACCTATATCTTTGTTAGTCAACCAACTGACAAGATTGCTAACTAGTGTTATATATATATATATATATATATATATATATATATATATATATATATATATATATATATATATATATGTTGTATGATCATGAAAGGCATGCTCCCATTTAATATTCTTGAGGGTGCCAATTATTTTGATAAATAGAGCTTCCCTTATCTTAAACATTGAGTTTATTTTATTTTCTATGTAATCTTTGCACGATATTTAATTTATCCTTACTTTATATCTTAGACATCATAATTTTTGTTCCCTTCAACATTTTAGTTGATGCATTTTGGGTTTTATTTTCATCTCAAGATAATTATCATTTAGATTTTGGACATTTAAATGGATATTTTGTTGAGTCCTTCATACTTTAAGATAGTTGTTTTATTGATTTTGTAGTGTTGTGCTTGTCATGATAAGCTTTAAGTATATTATAATATTGTATAGCTGAGCTTATTATTTGATTGGAACCTCCATTGGCTTGATCAAGCTTATAATTATAATTAGCTCAATCTAGTTGAATTTAACCCATTTTGAACTATTGGGGTTTACCCAAACTCAATTAACTCTAGATTGGCTTAAGCTCACCATCTTTGGGTTCTTAGTGTATTAGTGAGCCTAAGAATCTATTGTACCTATCATAAGGTGACCTAGGCCTAGCATAGAACTAGGCTAACCCAACCCTTTCCAACCAAACTAAATATGGAATCATTGGTTTAATTAACTTGATGTAACTTAATCAAACCCAAAGATTCACTACCAAATTGACTCACCTGGCGATACAAACCTATAAAAGACCTTAGGACCTATTAAGTTTGGCTAATCAAGTGGTTAAATCAACATAGACCTAAGGTGGCTTAATATAGTCAATTTAGGAAAATAGGAAACAATTGGCCTTATCTAAGCATAATTGAGCCTATCACTACTCCCATCTTGGCCAACCTAGCCTAAGCTAGGCTATGGTGGATCGGTTCACCAAAAGTGGCTAAGTCTGCCTAAATGGTTAAACCTATGATATTCTATATAGCTTTGTTATCAAATCTATCTTTAGACTTACTTTTCATTTCCCCTAAACTAAACTCAATAGCTTTCTAGTCCTAATCATGCTAGTGACCTTTAATAGTCGCTGTTAGAATCTCCGATGTTGGTGTGTAAGCTTGAGGAGTGCAAATTGAACTACTTGAAGTATTTCACTCATATAAGCCTCCTTGGCTAGAGAAAATGATTCCAAGGAGCTCTCAAAACTATAAGAGACATCATAGAGTGATCCTAAGATTCATTTCCCTTATTTTGATTTGCCAAAGTTAAAGAAGGAGGATACGTAAGTGTTTAATTACTATTAGTCCACTCCCTCCCAAGCCATACTTTCTCTTCCTATAGCTTTTGTAAGCTAAGGTGAACTATTCTAAAAAATTTGAGCTCATTAAATAGCCTGTAAACCCATCCTTGAATACCATTATTAGAGCTACTTTGGGGCCTTGCTTATCAAGCATTAGAAGGATCTATAGGAGGAGATCACTTGTGCTAGCTTCATTTGCACCCATGGAAGGAAGCTACACAAACCTTTTGGTATACTAGTATGAGCTCCAACTTATCCCTGCTTTTCTAACTATAATGCCTTTTTTTTGGTTGACTAACATTATAGAATAAACCTTTATGGCCTTTCATTTTACTTCCACCCCCAAGAGGTTCTCATAAGTCGTGTAATATTACCTGATTTAATGGAATGAATAGAGAGAAAATATTTTTTTTTAAGATTTAAGCTTACCATCTATTTTTATTCTTAGCCAAACGTAGGAGACATTGGATCAACCTTTGATTTTAATGAGACATAAAGTAGATTTTTAATTTTTTAAAAAATAATTTAGAACCAAAAAAATATTTTAAAATATTTATATTTCCTAGTAAGATAATATTATTTTTTAAGGCTTAAAATAATTATTATTCATAAATATGATTTTAAAAAATTTCTAAAAAGCAATTTAGGAGTTGGTTAGGATCTTAAAGACCTCTAATTTCAATCTTAGGACATGCAAACCTTTACTATCCCTAATCAGCTAATAATACTTTTTTATGTATTTTTAATTATCTAAATATTAATTAAAATTATAAAAATGATTCTTAGGTGTTGTGTATTATCCTTAAGCCTACTATTGCTAACCTAGGTTTTTTAGTATAAATTGGTTCAACTAATGTTGTGATGGCTTGATAAATTCTTTATTTACTATTCTTGCCAACATAGTGATGATGTATTTTTAACATGCAATATTAGAGTTTTTAACATGCAACATTAATATTGACTCATAGCTAGCATTTTTGCACCAAATTAATAAAAATAAAAGAGTTCGAACACAAAGTGTTAAAGAGTTTATCCTTGTACTTGAGATTAGAATAAGTGGTGTAGCATGAGGACCATCAAACACACAAGATGGCGAAAATGGTCCAACCATGAGGCCTCAATTTAGGAAAATTGTAGCTAAGCATTGCTAACTACCCATCACCAAGAGCAAGTTAAAAACCCTAAGCTAGGTAATTTGATTTATATTTTCTATTTAATTATGTGTATGAAAACTTCATGTGTAGGCCACCCATTCCCCTTTCCTGTTTTTTTTTTCAAATTCAATTTTCTCTTATTATAACTTATATTTAAATATTATTGTCTATGAAATCAAGTGCTTAGATATTTTTGTGATTGATTTTGTTTATATATTTTGACTAAAATCTTTTATTTTCCAAAAATATTTTCTCAAGAAAATCCAACAAAAATTCCCACTTAGATAAACTTTTAGTTATTATTAAAACATTAGTTAAAATCTATCCTACAAACCACACCATCAACATCAATATGTCGAGATCATCGATCCGGCCTTGACTTCATTGCCTATAGGTTAAATTATTAATGCTGAAGACTACTAAAATGATATTTTTAAGTGATACGACTAAATTGTATAATTTATCTTAATAATGCTTGATGCAAAAATATCTAATAATTTATGCTGTTTAATAATTTTGAAGTACTTGACAACTCTTAATGAATTCTAAGTTAGGGTTAAATTTAATGACTTGACCTTGCAAATATGGGTATATAATTATATTTTTATGCTACTCCTATATATACTAGCTGAATGATACGTGCACCAAGTTTATATGCTATGATTTTTTTTTAAATTAATTTTATTTTTCTATTTTTTATGCTATGATTTAAAAAATTAACAAGAACATGATTAAAATACAAATTGAATGAATATTATAAGAATATGAGTTTTGCATCTAACATAACAATTGACAATGAAGAAATATTTAAAAGATGTCTTGAAAAATACCATCCATGCAAGCTATTCATAAGCGTCAAGGCTACTACTCCAATTTCAAACTAGTCCCCAAAATATGCTATGAGAATAATAAGCCAAAACCCTCAAGTAGAAAGATGCAAAGACATATATAGCATAGAGAGACTAAGGTAGACCAAGGATGATCATAAGTACATAGCCCATTGAAATACATAAATTTTCCTATTAGTTTTATGTTTATTAGTTGTTTAACATTTGAGAGAGTAAGCATTACTCTAAAATAATGGATAGAAAATGATTAAAACTTTAACCACTAAAGAAAATAATCTTGTAGGTATAAACTTATCAACATTTATATAGATTTAGACTTCGTTTGGGATAGTACTGCTTCTTAAAGCAGCTTGCTAGTACAAAAATCAAACTTTTTATAGTAAAAGGCTGCTTTAAGTAGTAGTAAGAAAGTCGTCCAAAATGAAACCTCAATAAAAAATTTGGATTATAAATTATCCCATTCTTATTAAAAATATGTTTGTGTCCATCACTAATTTATTTGATATTTAACGCCATGACTTTTCATAAATAGTTGGCTTACCTTGCTTAGATTGAGTATGACATTGTAATTTAGTTTGCTTCACTTCCTAATTATGATATATCTAAAGAGGACATGATTTTATAATCTTGTATACATAGAGGCCATAGGAATGGGATAGCACTTCCTAATTATGTGTGCAATTAGTAGCAATTTTCTTTAAAGTTGCATTAAAGATTTGAGTAATCATCATACATTATTTATCTATTGTAGATCCGCTTTTCGTGAAACTAATTTTGTATTATCGATATTGTTATTGGAGGAGAAATGATTCATCGTAGCTCGAGTTTGCGGTGTTTAGAAGATCTCACGAAGACTTAATGATGTTTAGCCATGAAAGAATAGTGGAGAATAATGGCTAAAGAAGTCATCCTTACTGACGACAGATGGGTCGAACTGCAAAGAGGAACCTTATAGATTAGGATTCTTATTATGGGGTTTGAAATATTTGATCATTACCAATTTTATATAGACTAAAAAGATAATAATGGTCATTGAGCCGTCATAAATTTTCGACTAGAGAGGCCTACGTCATATTAGACTGAATTCTTATAACATGAGGACATTATGATTTATTAAAGAAGAGAGATTTGAGAATATGAAGGGATCTATTTTATTGTTGAGACTTAATGGTTAAACTTTAATTTCGAAGAATTACAAATTTTTTTAATAATTAAATAAAAAATAGAAGTATATATTTTTTGCTTTATTAAGCCATTACTCAACTTTAGGGGTTATTTGGTTGCCTGAAAAAGAAATGCAATGCAAAAGAATGCAATATAAAAAGAATGTGGTGTAAAATGAATATTTTGGGATTGTTTAGGTGATTGTAGTCTATGACATTACTTTTTTATTATTTGGTTTAAAGTAAAACGAATGCAACATAAAGTGCAAAAACGTTGTGGCCAATGGTGGTTGGCAACTAGTAGTGATTGTCGGACGAAGGTGGCTGGCCGGAGTTGGTTGGCGGTGGAGGGTAGCGACCATTGGTGGTAGCTAGTCGGACGTGTCCGACAGTGGCTAGTGGTGGCCTGCGGTGGAGGGTAGCGGCCGACGATGGTGTCTGACCGGAGGTGTTCGACAGCCGCCGACATTGGAGGGTGGCGGCCGGCAGTGACGGCTGACCGGTTGTGGCATGGGCAATGGCGGGCTATGACGGAGTTGGCCGATAGGTAGTGACAATAACAATGAGTTTGCCGTGGGAGGAATTCTAAATACATGAACTAGCTAATGTTTTTCAAATACATTAAAATTTCACTTAACTTTCTTTTTATTTCAAATCAAATATTTTAAAAAATTTATATTTGAAATACTTTATACCTTTTTGCATTAAACCAAACAATTCATTAAAAAAAAAAAAACAAACATAATAACGAAATGTCCCTCCACTAATCGTGCACGTCTCCTACTAATCCACACGGAAATAGAACTTCAACAATCACAGGGATTCACGAATCTCGAGGTTACTATTATCACACGAGTTTTGCCTTGCCAGCCTTGCCTTGCCATGTGGTAGCCGACTTCGGTAGACTGAAAACTGCAAATTGCGCGACCGGCCGACCCCCTCTTTATTTTATGCTAAATTGCAACAGGTAACAGAAAGGAAGCTGCGTCGGTTTCTTATTTCCTCAGGTTTTCCTCGTTTCCGTGTCGTGCCCTCAAGCGTTTGGATTGTCCCGTCTCCCATCCTTTTTAGTTCTTCTTCCTCAGGGTAAAGGAATAGAATAATCTTGAAATCTGATCGGGTAATAGAAGTAATTGGGGCTGCTTGAGTCTTTGGGTCGGAGCTTCGGCGGTCTACTCGTCGGTTCGGGTAATTTCTCAAGAACATGAGCGATTCCATGGTTTTTCTTTTGTGTTTTTGATGCTCTTAATTTCGGGAATTCGGCGGGGTTGATCTCTTCATATTGCTTTGGGAGGGCATGAAACAGCAGCGATCCTTATTGAGTCTAGGTTTTTGGGTATTTGTGTTTTTGTTACTATGTACTTACAAACTATGCAGAACATAAGTACATCAAAATCACTTTTATTAACATCTCGGCAACCGTAGTGGTGCTGATTCTTTTGGATGTTGAAGTCTATCTGTTAATAAAGTATGCACATGGTTTATGGAAAATGTCAATAATTTGTTTTTTTTTTTTTCTTTTTTGTTACTAGGTTACTGCTGAATAACAAAGATTGACAGCGTTGGCTTCTTTTGTCTACATCGCATAACGAACGAGGTTTAGTATTCATTATATTTTATGTTTCTGAGCTTTTGGAAGGATTATTTAATCAACTTGTATTCATTTTGTTATTCTTTTGATGCTTTAGGCATCGTTCCATACTTATACTTTGACATACATGCAGGCTCATATATGATTTTTGTTTTCATCTCTCTCTAATGACCTAAGCTGCTTCTGAGAGCCATATAAATGATATTATCCCAAACTTGATGAACAGGGTACTCCAGTGTCCTTTAGTATTATATTAGAGATTGTGTTTGTGCAAATTGGTGAAGTGTGCTGGAATCAACTGAAATCTGTTCTTCAGTTCTGTTGGTGAGAAATTGGGAATGTGTATACTACATTAATTAGATTAGTTGGGGTTAATATGCAACATCAGGAATAGCAATTCTCAGCATTTGCAAGAAATTTAGTTTGGGAATTTTGATAGTTTGGATTCTTTTATATTGAATTCAATAAGGTCACATTTGGATTCACTTTTGTTTTGCGCTTATGTTTTTCTCCATTTTGAAAAATTGGTACTTGATAAAAAACAAGTTTGACAACCATATTTTTGTTTCTTGTTTTTGGAAGAAAGGGGTTGTTTCATGAAATTGTGAAAACAACTACATGGGTATTTTTACATGTTTTGGAAAGTTGTTTTGCTAAATTAGGTTAATTAATGATTAATGAGTTTATTATGAACTAAAGCTTAATTATGGATTAATTGGTGTCAATTAAAATCATTAAGGTTTTTTCTTAGTCAATATATGATGCATCGACACTTCTCTTCGAAGAGGTATTGATGAGGACATCAGAAATTTACGGCTACGATTTTGCCTACTTTTAGTTTGATCTATTTTTATGTATTTGATTTATTATTGCTCTTTTTCCTTTCTACCCTCACTTGAGGGCTTTGTCTTATGTATGCCCTAGGGGCAATAGTGTCTTTGTTATTTCCCTTCTTGTATTTGGCTATTTAAAGCCATCCTCTTCATTTGGGGAGGTTAATGAATGAATGAATAAGAAGAAAATTCCTGCACATGTGTTCTTGGAGTTATGAGAGTTCTAGGAGAGAGCTTTGGAGAGATCCATAGGGAGGGAAAACGGATCACCCACCAACCTTGGAGATGGCCGGGTTCGTGGTTTATTTTATCATTCTTTCTTTCAATTTCTTTTCCTCCTAGCCGTCGGATTCCCTAGCCACCTCCACCTTGCCGCCGGCCAACACCTCACCACCACCACAACCCGCCGGCCCCTCCCCTTCCCCACCAAGCCGCCGCCCCACACATCTTCCCTTTTCAAAGTATTTCCAAAACCCCACTTTCCATATTTAACTCCACTTATTTTGGAAAGGATTTGAAATTTGAAATAAATCAATTTTAGATTCCAAAATCTTTCCTTTTATCTTAATCCTATTTTTGGAAAGGTGCTTAATTGAATTCGCAATCAATTAACTTCAGATTTTCAATCTTTCCTTTCTCTTAATTCTATTTTTGGAAAGGTACTTAATCAAATCAATTAATCAAATCATGATGGATTGATTAATTGGAGCATTAACTCCAAATACATTGTATCTAGACACTTGGCCCCACCTCCTTATTTCTTTCCACAAAATCAGTCACTATCTCTTTGGAAATAATTCCAATTCCAGCCCTCTCTCTTACCCGTCATCTCACATCCCTCCAATTATTCTGAAATTGCTTTAAACTGCCACATAAGCAAGTAAATTAACCCCAAATTCACTCCCACTGCTATTCACGTATTTCCCTTCAACGTTCCTGTAATTTCCTGCATCCAGAAATCTGAAATACTGGAGTTTTTCCCGCCAAGCTGCTGTCCAAACTTCAGGGCAGAATTCTATGTGCTGTCTAAGGATTACTGCAGGTCAACCTTGCTGCCCTGCCTTCCTGAGAGGTCTTCCCTGCTGCCCAGAGTTCCTGAAATCAGCCAACTGCTGTTCCGATTGGTTCCCAGCTGCTGTCAACCCCAATTCAGGTGCTGTCTACAGGCCCCCAGCTATCCACCTTGCTGTCCCATTGCTGGAAAAGTCTCCACTCGCTGTCCAAAGTTGTCGGGGCACAGAAGTGTGCTGTCCAAGGGTTCTTGCAGCCACCAACAGCTGTCCAAGCTTGCGAGAAGGCCGAATCTTAATAAAGGGTGAACTCTTGCCTTCTCTCTTACCTTCTTCGTTGATTCCTCACTTGTGGTTTTAATTGATTCATGTAAAATCTTACAACGCTCCGCTAAAACCTAGTATTTAGTAGTAATGCGTGAAGGATCTTTCATGACACTACTCTTATTGTTAGACTAGGGATATCTTATTGAAACCTATCATGTATGCAACGTTAAGAATAATTTGATCGTTTTGTGGCTTTTACTTTACGCAAGTAGCTTGGCCTAAGCTAGTGTTTACCGCTCTTTGTATTTTAATTCATTGTTTGAATCAACATCAAGTTTTATTAAGTTGCTCTTAATCTTCCGACGTGCAAACTCCTTATTTAAATCAAATTTTCATACATGTCCTGCATCAGGTATGCAGTGTTCGACATGTATCGGACTCAACACTCGTCTAACACTCTTCTAACACATATCGGACATGCCGAATATGTGTTTGATTAAAAAAGTATTACAAATAAATTGAACAAGTATATCTTAAATATTTTATGGAATTTTTTTCAATATTATTTCTTTTATTTCAAAATTTTATTTATTAAAAAAAACAAAAATTTCTATTTCCTCTCAACAGCCCCAAATTAATACTCCATTCCCTACACATTCCCATCTTCATTTCTCTATGACGGATTGCATCTAGGGTTTAACAATAACATCCAATGTCATCACGGCATCGATGCCTGATGTCATTGCAACATCCATATGTTTTAAAATCATCTCAAAAATCAACATCAATGCTCGAGTCTTGATTGCATTGTCATCTCCCCTCTTGATGCTTGAAACATGTCATTGACACCCGACTAACGACATCCTAATACTAATCATTGTAAGTATAAATCATAGTTAAATGATTTATTAATTTCAATTATTCGTAATATCTTGCTTACTCAATTTCTATACACTAATTTTAAGACATACAAATTATAATATTTTGTTTAACCTATGTCCGTGTCCTATATTTTAAATAATAGACGTATCATTTATGTGGGTAGCAATGGAAACGTGGGCCTATTATTTACAGGAGTGAAAAATAACTATTGCAAGTTTTTCTTTAAAGCCTTTTTGTTCAGTCCTTCGATTTTTATTTTCTAACTTATATAGTAAGTGGAAGGGCAAAAAATTGGAGTGGTAAGTTAGCAATTGTATCACTTTTGAGGACAGAGAGATAAACTTTGATGCATGTTCAATATATCCCACACTTCCGATCATCTTGCTATCTAGCCTCCTTGGTTGTGTATTCAATAGACAGATTTGATTATATGCTTAAAATGACACGCAATTATAATTCAGACAACACTTTGTTCATGAAACAAAAGACAAATCAATGAAGATGAATAGTTTTATAAGCAAAGGTTGGTGTTTTAAATTTCATAACTTTATTATTGAAGTGCCGTATCTTCATTTATTCTTAGTTATTCTAAATCTTTTTTTTTTTTTTGAGCTTTTACAGTGCCAACCGGCAGGCAGTGAGTTTAGATCATTAATTTTTTATTAGTTTTTTTTAAGAGAATTAAACTGGGACAATTAAATAATTCATTATTTAGCTTGTGCAATTGGTAATTAACTATACTTAGGCTAATTACATTATGTTTTTGTTTGTTCATTAAAATCTTTTAGTATTTAATCGTGAGGTAGGCATGGGATAAATAACTAAAGCAATTAAATATCTATAGTAACTGGTAATTTACTATTTATTGTGGTTAGTTTGGAATTAGATAGTATTTTAAGTAAATCACGGTGGTTTAGTATTTTTTAACTATGATTATATAATGCTTTTATAATTAAAATACTATTCAAGTTCAAGTTGAAAAGTTAAATATCTCAGTTTATGAAGATAAATATTATTATTAGAAGTTATTAATTAATCAGTAATTATGATAATTTTGTAAGATGGGATTAACTAAGGGCTTAATTAGGCTAGTTATATATAATTTTTTCCTACTATGTTTGGCTAACATTTTTTCTTAATTTCTACAAATCTGAAATAAGAAGAACATCAATGCACGTTTTCTTTCAAGGGTCCAATTGGTTATTTGAAGTTAGAAACACGTTTTGAAAACCAATAGTAAAATTCCCAGGTGGAAGTTTGTTTTGGAAGAAGTCATTATTAATAAGTTCTAAAAATTCGTCAAACCCTGTCAAATGTAAGGATTTCATTTTAACAAGCAAAGTGAATGAAAACAAAATCACTGTTTTTAAAACATAATTTTTACCTACAAACAACCAAATGAGCCCTACCTAAGTGGAAAAAACAAAAATCCAAACAAGGCCAACTTGTTCTTGGTGTCTTGGCAGTCTCCCAGTATTCTTATTATTGTCGTATAGACATAGAGACAAGATGCATTTAACGATTCATAGTCCATAATCTTCACTGACAACCATTAATCTAGGGTGGGTATTTGGTAGCAGGGAGCATTCTAATTGAATGTTTTCAACTGAATCATACATCGTGTTGCAGGCTTTTTGGTGTCCTTCTGGAACCATTGAGAAGATGGTTACATCTGTGATATTGAGTTTCTTGAAGATTATTAAGCATAAGCAGCTTGAATACGGACCTCTAATATGGTATCCCTTTTTCTGGAGGTTTTGGCTAAAGTTCACATATCCTTTCTTGCCAATTCACGAATTTTGGAAGAAAGCAATTATGCTTCTTGAAAAAGATACCATGCCAACCCAGGGAAATTGCTTTACATATCTGCAGCAACGATTATCTCAGTATTATCCTTCTGAATCTGCTGTAGGATGCTAGGGTTAAATCCTATGCATTGGGGTGTAGCTTAAATAATACACCAGCATTCCTTCCAATAGAATGATAACTGAATTATTCCATCAGAACCTAGCACACTCTACTGTGGAGGTCTGCATGAGGATTATGTTTGGTCACGTGCTTGGAACTTTTTCTATTTAATGGAGCCTTTCATTTTTACTCTCAAGATTTTATTAGAGAGTGGGCAGCCCATAGTAAACCAACGGTTTTGGTTTATGAAATTTTTACTCAACATGCCTTCATGCTATTAGAGCTTCATTCAATAGTGAGCGCACCCCCAATGGTGTAGAAGGCATGTTGCTCGATGGAGAGTTTGAAAGATCCTGATTTCTCAAAAAAGTAGCTTCTAGGTTAAGATCTGTGGTGGTCCTGAAGGAATATCGAACTTGAGTAAGTTCTATAAAATGCATACACACTTGCATGCTGACAATCTCTGATTGGATAGGGCAACATTTGGGATCAACTCCTACTTGTAAAGTTAGTCTGGTCATGCCTGATACTTGGCAATGAAAAAGAATCATCTGTCACCAGCCTTGAACCCTTTTTGAACAATCATTTTGGGAGTGATCTAAGGAAAGCCACATGGAGGAAGATGCAGAATCTTGGGATATAGTGCAAGTTTGTATATACAGATAGGGAGGAAGATTGGGTTGTTTCTGGGGATTTTCAACGTCTCTACTGGGTTCAAGCACTTTAATTCAGGGGCTAGCATATTACCTGAAGGTTCATTTCTTTTCAGTGCAAGCTCTTTTCTTTGAATTCATTGACTGTCCATTCACAGTATTTTATACAGTCCTTTGAATTTGGCATCCCCATGGCTAAGTCTCTCTCTCTCTCTCTCTCTTCCTTCAAAATTTTCCTGCGCATTCAATCTCAGTTTTGCTCTCGTATGCTTCTCCATCAGGCATCTCATTTTGTCTTTTGTAACTCCTATAGATCTAAAAGATAATTTTTGATAAAGCAATAGTTGCCCCTAGTTCTAGACAGGTATTTCTGATGATGGTTGGGCAATATTTTCTGTTCTAGAAATGGAAGGAATGCATCCTCCATAACCTTAAAATATTGTTGTTGAGCACAATTTCAGCTATTGTGTGAAAGCTCCTGAGGAAGTTCTTCATTATGCGCATGCCGGTGGCCAGCACTACTATTAGTTTTTCATAGTCTAATCTCTCTTTGCATGGAATGGCCTCCTTTTACAATGGTTCCTCAGGTACCTTAAATTTTGTGTTTGTTTTGTTTTTAAAATTTAAACTAGAGTCTTATTATCATTTTAACAAAAGTTACATGTACAGCAATGTTGTTATTTTTGAAGAAAGCCCAAAATTTTAATACTATTTTGTTGTCATGTTTTCTAATTGGGTTGGTCATATGCTTGTGGAATGATAATAAAATATACAATTAGTGAAAATTTTGAGCATCTTGTTCTTATGTAATCATTTTTTTTGCATGTTAGATATTACTTGGATATTTTAAGTGGCTATAATTAGATGTACCAAGTTCTAATATTGTGGTAGAAGGCCCAAATGATATTTCTGATTGTACAAAATACAAAATAGGTAGGATCAAACTATTTGCAATTATATGATGATATCACACAAAATATATATAGAATAAAGAAAATAATGCTAAGACATAGAGAACACATAATTCATTGGATTCAACCAACAATGGTAAACATCTGCAGGGTAGAGATGCATAATAAATCCATTGTAAATAGACGGAGAAGTGCAAAGAAGGGTATCATACAAACATATATGTAAACACCTACAATAATCAACAAAAATGGAGGATTATATCTCATTTAATTTTTGTTCAAATTTTCGTTAAAGAAATTAATCTCACTTGACCTCCAAGAACACAACAATAATTTATCTCTATAATGATGAAGTGGATTAATAATTCAAAACATGAATCATCATAACCTCTTCCATACCCAAATTTGTTAAAAGCATCATTAGTTGCAAATCTAAGATTTTTCCTTTTGCTTTTTGCAAATCTACATTGGGATCACCTTAGTCACCTGGTCAATAATATTTTACTTTTTTCAAATCTATTAGACAAGAGTATCACCATCTTTAAGTTTACTTCTGATTTAGTGGTATCTTCTAACAATATGCTCGATTCTCTCATTGTCAAGCTATCTGAATGTCACTCTAATTACAAAATACAACTAAGCTATTCTAGGGGCTATTTGGTTTGCTGCATTTTGAGTGTAAAGTAATTCAAATGCAGGGTTTTTGAAAGTTTTTGTGTTTGGTTTAATGTAAAATTTTGATGTAAAGGAAGTGTATTCTAAATACCTCAGCTAGTGCATTTGTGGTGTATTCCAAACCTGCTCAAATCGGGCGAGTTTCGAATATTGAGCACGAAAGATTGAAATGCGGGAATGAGGCGCTAACGAGACTCTTCATCTCTCGCAAAAGCCCGGCCTTCTCCGTCATTCTCTCTCCCGAATCCACAGAAACGAAATCCATCCCGGTCGCTCATCCTCACGTAATCTAGCTCTTGCGAGATATGTTGTGCTCATTCTTCTTCTTCACGAAATCCAGTCTTCGGGGGTGTGTACTTTCTCTCTCGCGAAATTCAGTCTGCAGGTGGTCACCAAATCAGTGGGTGGAGGGGATTATAGATCCTCCAAGGAGTCATCGGGCATTTCTATCTGGTTCAGGTTAATCTGTTCTATTATCTCAAAACTTAAGAAGCCGCAAGCCTCAACTCTCCCTCTCACATTAAGACTCTTCTTCTTGTTGTGTGCGATCGACACACTCGAGTAGTTGCCCAATTTCACCCCCGAGCAGCCATATGCTTTGATTCCGACTCCACAGCAGCAGCCCTAGCCACCAGTCTTCAACTCCAAGCCCGACTACGACCACCTCACACCGACTCTAGCATCCCTCACCAGCCCACGTGCTAAAATTATTCAAAATACACTACTTTTACTTTACACTGCATATACCTCACCAAACAAGAAAAATAATACTTTGCAGACAACAAAACAGCTCCAAAGTATTCTAAAAATACTGCATTCACTTTACACTGCATTTAATTTACACTACATTCCTTTTTTAGGCAACCAATCAGGCCCTTAGTGTAAATTAAAATCTCTAATCAAACATCCTAGCCAAATAATCTTTAAGAACTTCAATAAGTGCTATATATTCTATCTCTATAGTAAACAAAGTAATTGTAGGCTTAAGATATGCCTTCCAATGGATAACACTTCTTAAGATGGTGAAGATATACTCAGCTTGAGGTCGTCTACTATCAAGATCATTGGCATAATGAAAAATATAAAAATCCCTAGTGCCGTCATATTTGTGCTTGGCATGCATCAAACTATAACTTGTATTTTCATGGAAATACCTTATAATCCATTTCATTTCTTTATAATGGGCCTTGCAATGCTTATCCATAAATCAATTAATAGGATTAACATGTGAAATATCCAAGTGAGCGATTTGGGCACTTTAGCCATATCTGCTCTAATGATTGAGAGGAAGTTGTTGAAAATTGAAAGTAATTTGCTAGTTGAGAAATTACAAGCTTCTCATTTTTAGCACCAAACTTCTCTAACACTTCAACATAATTTTGTTTCATTAGAAATAAAGTTATGTAAGATAAGTTAGGGTTAATGGTATTCAAATACAACTTGGGATGAGATACACCATAAAGACTTGTAGGTTGCTAACTCTTAATGTTTGTAAAAATTAGCCACTTTTAATGTAAAAATAGCAATATACTTATTTTTTTCAAAACAATAATGAAATAGTTGGCAAAAATTTGAAATCTCAAAAGAAAATTGAGGGAAAATATAAAATTTCAATAAAAATTAAGATTTATATCACAAAAAAGAATCTGTCATATTTCACACTAAAAAGTGGCTAATTTTGGAATAAAACTTAAATCATGCATATCCACCAATAATTAATTAAGTATATAGAAAAACAATGATAGAAATCACTCATTTGAAGAATCAGGCCTCAACCTAATGTAAGGAGACTCACCCCTAGAAAGTAGTCATCATGACATGTGCGTTCAAAAAATTCACTTCTAATAATACTTAAGAATTGAGAAAAGTTAAAATTTTATTTTATCACTCAATGTTTTATGGATTTTACTTGCATCCAGGGTTATATGTGTGTGTGTATATATATATATACCAGCTTGTGTGAGGGTCTAGTAAGAATTTTTGTGCTAGTTCACTTGTACAATTTCAACTACTAATTTTTAATTTCTTTGTATACTAATTGTGCCATTCGATTGGCTGCTATCTTTGCCTTTTATTTGGCATCTTTCTTTTATCTGGCTACTAACTTTGTTAACTACTATTTGTATGGCGAATGAGTTACTGATTAACAAATTCTCTGATTAGATCTGTAAGCTTTTGTTTTAGCTTCCTAATTTCAGGAACCCAATCTCTTTCTAGGTATTTATCCATTCGGCGTTTTAACGCACTTGTAATTTTTTATATTTCTTCATTTAAATGCCTATATAAAATTAGCTCTGCTTCTGGATGAACTTGTCTAAGCTCATTTATAATATCAGCTTCTATTGGTAGTATTGTAATATTATTTCTAATTTCTATCGGGATATCGTCACGTAATGGATTAACCATTTATGTAAACTTTTCTAGTCGCAAAGTGATAATAATATTATGAAAATACTTCTCCCCGAAGGGGTGCGAGACGCTACTCGTTAATATGTTTGATGCCTCATCTTTGATTAATACTAACAGATTATCCGGTTAATAAAAGGCTGACTGCTATTATTATGATACATGAAAAATTTTTAAGAGAATGGGGTATACACTGACATACACCGACGCACAGCATTTTTCAGGAACTCAAATAGGCTCCAGATTATTCTTTTTAACTCCATATGAGCAAAACATTCGATCTGATCAGATAAATTGTCCTCTCGGCTGATAATAATTTTGAAGAGCAAACCATAGTCCAATAGTTTTTGGACTGACCACTTTTGAAATGATCTGATATGAGCAAGATTGAGTGATATGTGCATCATATAAAATCCGGGAGTACAGATTTTACAGGAACATTTTAAGCATCCTTTCTGAATAAAAAGTTGTTTTATAGCATAAGAGATTTCTGATACTGCTTCATCTGTTAAATATGCTAAAATTATTTTTTTAAAATAATTTTGCATGTCTAGTTGAGTATCATCTTGAACTATTCTAAATATTTTTCTTTTAATGCTGTCTTCTATTTCAGGGAAGTACATATGTTGATATTGTTTTAGTAAATTATCTTGAAATATATTTAGTATAATGTTAGAAATTATGAATATTTGAGTTCTTGAAAAACGCTGTGCGTCGGTGTATGTCAGTGTATACCCCATTATCTTAAAAATTTTTCATGTATCATAATAATAGCAGTCAGTCTTTTATTAACCGGATAATCTGTTAGTATTAATCGAAGATGTGGCATCAAATAAATTAACGAGTAGCATCTCGCACCCCTTCGGGGAGAAGTATTTTCATAATATTATTATCACTTTGCGATCAGAAAAGTTTACATAAATGGTTAATCCATTACATGACCATATCCCGATAGAAATTAGAAATAATATTACAATACTACCAATAGAAGCTGATATTATGAATGAGCTTAGATAAATTCATCCAGAAGCAGAGCTAATTTTATATAGGCATTTAAATGAAGAAATACAAAAAATTACAAGTGCGTTAAAATGCCGAATGGATAAATACCTAGAAAGAGATTGGGTTCCTAAAATTAGGAAGCTAAAACAAAAGCTTACAGATCTAATCAAAGAATTTGTTAATCAGTAACTCATTCGCCATGCAAATAGTAGTTAACAAAGTTGGTAGCCAGATAAAAGAAAGATGCCAAATAAAAGGCAAAGATAGCAGCCAATCGAAGGCACAATTAGTATACAAAGAAATTAAAAATTAGTAGTAGAAATTGTACAAGTGAACTAGCCCTTTTGAATGATGCCTCCATATGATTCGATCATATAAATTAAAAAATATATATATTGATTCGAAGGCAATTCAATCATATAAATTTTAAAAAAGTGAAAGCTATAGCAAATACGATTCAGACGAAAAAGAATTATTCGTGATGAAATTCATTCAAAAATATGCCATTGCAATTAAAGAGGCTTGACAGCTAAAAATTATGTATTTGTAAAGAAAGTTATATCATATAGAATTTATACCTCGGTGCTGAAGAAGCTATATCAAATACAATTTATGCTTAAGAAACTATGAAACCGATAAAGCCCTAAATATAATAAGTGCTCCTAACTCTTCCGAACTAAAAATAAAATAAGTTTGATTCAGCGCCTAAAACTGCCTCGAGGTGTTATGCCTCAAGGCGTACGCCTCAATGGAGAAAATTGTAAGCATTGGCCAAACCACCAAGTCTTAAGCCTCGATGCATCCAAGTTGTGCCTCGAATCGAGATGCGCCTCGAGATGTATGCCTCAAACGCCTTTTTAAAGCATGATTGAGAGACATTTCTCTTGATAATAATTGTTGGAATTAACTAGGTAGTCATATTCTGCAAAGCGAACCTGGGATGTGGTGAATGAAAGGTTTTGAAGTGATGAAGAATGGTTCTGTGGCTTGGCATAAAAGAAATGGCGCTTACGTTTCATTAAAGCATGTGTGGTTGGGATTTGCAATTTCAGATCTAGCTTTATTTAGGTTAGAATTTAAGAACTTGTGGCTTATTGTTTTGGGGCTTGGATAGCTAAAAATTATGAAAACTTTGAAATAGTCTCTCAACTATTTGAATGTGGCTAGTTTAATTTCAGAGTATCATATTTTTTCAGTTTAATCTCTCTACTATACAAAATTGATTCAAAATGATGGACTAAATTGTGATCAATTTTGTATAGTCTAGAGACTAAATTGGGATCAAATTTGTATCATGATTTATATATTAGGGATCATTTTGGGTCAAGTTTATATAGTTGTGAGGCTAAATTGGAGAAATATGATATTTGAGGACTTAGATTGGCCAAGCACAAATAGTTATGGGACTATTTTGAAATTTAATCTTTTATTTAAGTTCAAATCACGTCATCACTACTGTGATTTATTGTCCTTTGGTTCGTGAATCTAAATTATATATATATATTCTTTGAATGATTGATGCTTAATCACCACTTGTCAGTTTTCTTTCAGACCTTGTTTTCTTTGGATTAAAGTTGGCAAGGTTATGGAACCAAGGAATATTTTCTATGCATCGCCACTGCCTGAATTCCACCATGTCCATCTCTTGAATCGTCCGAATGTTAATCCCCAGAGGCACATTGGTAACTTCTCTTTATCCTTTTTTTTTAATGTTTTACGTTTATCCAAGCTAGTTCATTGATTTAGAAATGCCTCTGTCCTTTATTGGAACTCTATTTTCTGGAAATGTTGATATTTGACTCACAGGAAGTACTATGCTGGGATCAAATGAGCACACGATAATGAATTATAGTGTGAATTTTCGTCATCCAAGTACTAATTCTGGAGCAATTTGTGACGACTATCAGCATCCTGTGTTTACTGTTAGCAGTAATCACAAAAATCCATGCCAAACTCAAAATGTGCCTTACTGCTACAATCAACATGCTAATCAGACTGGGACAACCATAGTTTATCCACCAGCGGAGAGTTCTAGGATGGCATTTAAAAGGAAAACTCCTGCACACCCTGTTTATGAGAATCCCTATGGGTATCAGTTTACTGGAAGTTCTTCCAACTTTCCAGTTCCCCCAAATCATTTTCAGCTGGAGACTCTGCCAGTTTGTTCTAGGCCTCTACAACCTAATGGCAGTGTTTACAGGTATCAAGACGAGACTCTTGTATCTGCTGGTGAAGAATATCAGAGGAATGTAAGAATCCGGCACAACAATGCTCCTCAAGCGGGCCTGAACCCAGCATGGCAATCATCATCTAGTAGACCAACACAGCGGTTCCACTCATCAACAAGCATGTCAGCTGCCACTGTTGCTGGTGGGCAATGGCACCACAATGCTCTACCAGGAACATATTCCCAGTGGAATCATCCTACAAGTTAGTATAATTTATGCTGTTAATCCTTTTTTTTTGGTCGTCCCTTACACAGCCTTGTCTTACTGTTTCCTTACCTGCAGATGCTGGCTGCTCCAATAATCTAATGAACCAGTATGTTTTAAGAAATTGTGTTTTTGGTGGCGATGCTGGACAAAATAATGCTTGGATCTCAGATAACGGTAGAAACTCATATGCAAGAGTACCTAATCCACAAGGTTCTGACGCTCAAGACACTTGGGCCGGTCCAACCAGTTATGAGCAAAGACTAGCTCTTAATAGGACCTCTTCAAATTACACTAACCTGGCCGCCGCCCAGGGTACTGGTCCTTCAGGAAGTGTGCCTGTTTCATCATCCAGTATTCCTCGGCTAAACAATCTTCAAAACAGCTCGACAAATCGAGTTCCGAGGAACTTTAATGCAACCTTTATCATGGGAAATGCACAGCGTGGATGGACATCTCAGGTAAGTGGAGCTAAGCAAATATACTATTTTGGAATCTATCTACAAAGCCAATCTTCATCATAATGAATTTATCCTCAGAGTTTGCCTGTGATGGATGTTCCTCCCCCTGCTTATGCGTTCGATTTGTTGGATGAACATAGGGGTCTAAGACTCGACATAGACAACATGAGCTATGAGGTCTGTAAATCCTCCTCAACTATCCTTTACTGCCTCCGAAGCTTATGATGTTTCAATGTATCAATTACACTAGTTCTTTGTTAACTACAGGAACTTATTATGTTAGAGGAAACGATTGGAAATGTCAACACCGGTTTGTCAGAAGATCAACTCTCCAGGTGCTTAACAGAGAGAATCCATTGTTCATCAGCTTCAGCTCAGGATGATCAGGATGAAGCCAGCTGCCCTATATGCTTGGTAAAATTTTAAAAATCCATGTTTTCCTTCAATCTTGCAAGGTAAGATCAAGCACTAATCTCTTATATCTCATTTAATTTGGGAACAGGAGGAGTTCAAGGATAAGGATTGCCAGGGAATAACGAAGTGCCAGCATGTCTATCACGCCACCTGCATCAAGAAATGGTTAGGGTTAAAGAAAACCTGCCCAATTTGCAAAGCTCTGGCGCTAGATGATGATGTGAAACAGAAACAGAAGGTTTCTTTATGATCAGCCATCTTAGCTTGCTAGATTGTTACTTGCAATCTGCCTCTGATAATTGTAAATAAGATAGTAAATCGCACTATATTTTAAGGATCTAGAAATTGTCATTTGTTCAATTGCATCGTTAATTTCATAGCAATTTATTGATTTGTCCATTCACTCATTTTTTTTAATTTAATGCGATGAAAATAAATAGTGCAAATTAGATCTCTCCAATATATGATTGGAGTGACTGAATGCCAAGATTGTATCCCATGATTCTTGTAATGTAAATTGCTACTGAAAGGAAAAATAACTTATTTAATCTTCCCTTTTTATGAGCTGCAAATTATTTATTGTTATAATTATGTTGAATCATATATTAAAATCATTATATAAATTAATTAGTCTCATCTAAAGATTTCAAGAGCATATGATCTTACTCGTTGAGCGTCTATTCAAACAGTTCAAAGATTTTATTTGGGACGACTTTCTTACTGCTCTTTAAAACAGCTTTATAATACAAAGAAAGCTGGTCGTCTCAGCTTTTGAAGCAGACGCAATTACATTGATTTATATATATTGTAAATCAATGGATTAATCAAATTCAAATAAAATTTTAATAGAATGAAATTACTATAAAACTACTTTTTAAAAAAATATCATAATTTGGCATCTGGATAGTTATATTCGAATGTTGATTGGTAAGTACAAATTTGACGCAAATAAATTATAATTTTAAAATTTGACTACAAATTTAATGATCTTTATAAACTAAATTAATGAATCAAGCCTCTCAGTCATAGAGTTTAATAAAACCATCAACTTTTGAAACAATATTCTTATTAAGAAAATTGAAGGATGAAATTATCAAATTTCAGATATTTAGGTTTTGTTTGGGATAATTTTTTTATTATTTTTTGAAGTATTTTTTTGTATAATTAAAAAATAATTTTAAGAAGCAGTAAGAAAGCCGTCTCAAACGAAGCCTTAATCTACTTTGTATGATGAGAGGTTTGACAGCAGTCATTCTATGTAGTTCTGAGCCGGACGATCATAGCTCTCATTTTATTTTGTAATGGCAAGAGAAGAGGGGGTGACTGTTAACTGTTCATTTCTTTTGGGAATTATGAACTCTGTCAATTTACAAAGATAGAGCTGCTGATCTTCATATATATTTCATTATTCATTATAGGTTGCAGATGCCTAAATTTTATTGATTCAAAATTTGTGATAGACAATGATAGATGAATGAGATGAGTGATTCTATCATTAAAAAATTGATACCAATCAAATACAACCACACAAAGAGATAACTGGTTCTATCATTAAAAATTGATATTAATCAAGTCAACGAGCACGCACCACTTTTTTTTAATAATAGTAAACCATGTAATTGACTCTAAGCACTTTGAAAGTCTTTACACATAAAAAACACTATCATCTTCTTAGGCAGTTGGAGCCAGCCATCGCAAAAATATTGATATATGAGGTTAAATCATCTTAAAAATTGCTAAAATTATGCATGCCACTGATTTAGTGATGATAAATGAAAAGGAGGAGTTTGATCATTTATTTGATGGCCATATCATAAGAAAAATAATGAGATAATATAATTCTCCTTAGGAGAAGAAATGTATGTATGTAATTTGGTCACATATAATTTTGATAAGTTTCAAATACCTACCATAAGTTGAGGCAAGAAAAATGAAGAAAAAAGGATGATATTTGCAAAAAGCCCAGAGATTCAACAATTAAAAACATAATGCTACATCAAAAGGGAGGTGCCTGATAAGATTATTTTCTCATAAGTCTCTCTTTCGAAAAATCCATATAGACCTTTAAGAAGACAACAAACGCCATAAGTATTTTTTTGTCCTAAATATAAAAAGATTGTGTTATTTATAGCCTACATTATTACCATGATAATTTTGTCACTCTCAAGTTCTAAGTGACATCATTTAATTTACCTTAGAAGCATATGTTCAATAAAACATGTAAATCATTCTTTGCTTTATAGATGTTAACTATTATAGTAAAATATGGAGCCTTAATTATAATTAAGAAAATGAGCTTCATAATTAAGTCACCCTATCAAATGCAACCCAAAGCTTTCCAAACTTAGCTAAGAGTGGGATATCCTTAATTAGGAGTTTTCATAAGGATTAGTCCCAAGATGTAACTATGGAGCCTTATGTCTATGAAAAAAACATGATCCTCTAAAATTAAAATAGGCCATTGATGTCTCTATCAAATTACTTGAGAGATATCTCTAAGATCTTATCAAAATATATCTTTGAAACTCTAATTTGCTTAGAAGTTCTTTCACAAAATTCCAAAAGATCAACCTATGTGAACATGAGTTCATTTTGAAGAACACAAATTTTTAGCGACTTCATTGGGAGATCAGTACCTAACTTGGCTCTCAACTTTAAACAGACTTTACGTCTGACAGCAATAATGTATCTCTGGTTTATATGCTTTTACTAACATAAATCAAGATAAGTAATCTTCAAAAGTCATAACATATTTTATTGAGTTGTGAATTTTAATTTAACTTGAATCATTTACAATATCTTAAGCCACTTACCACTTTATATCATTTATAGATCATCTCTATCAGATTCTAAATATTAAATTACTGAACTCGCAAGAAAATCAATAAATTCACTAATAGTATCTCATTCCTCATCCTTAAGTGTCATTATGATTTTGTTAACACTCATTCAAGTGATCTGAGACCTAGTTCATGATTCCTTTCAAACTGGGCATTGAGTCAAGACTTTATCCGTAGAAAGTATGATAGGATACTATGGAATTTTTGTGATAAGTCCCAAATGAATGTGATAGTGGGCAAACCCTCCCTTTTCGCTATAGAAAAAAAAACTCAATGCTCTCATTGTGATTATTATCCTTATTTGAATGATTAATGACTATTTTGTTTAGTTTATAGGTATTTGTGGCCTATTTTGTGATTATTTACAAAAAAAAAGCCCATACATAACTTTTTGAATAATTTATTCTATTGTATATATGGCAATGTAAAAGAATAGAAAATTGTCATTATTAAGAAGGTCAAAGATAAAACTATTTTTAGTTTAGTTATGAAAAACCTTTAAAAAATATTGATTAATTAATATTTTATTTTATTTGTGTAGCAACAAATAAACCATGAAATATAGGTTCTGATATGAGGATTTTAGTTTATAAATTTGATCTTTGTTTGTCAAACAAAATAATTCCATGAATAATATTCATTTAGAACCATCATGTTTTTCACAAATTGCAACATCTCTTCTTGGTCTTGATAGCTTGAGATCTTCTAATTAAAATTTCTTTTGTTTTGTTTATCTTTTTATGAAGGATGTAAATATATAATATTTTTACTCTTTGGGTTTTCCATTTCATGTGTCAGGGATATTGTACAATGAAAAATTTGTAATGAAATGGAGAGAAGACTGCAGGAGATGCTATAGTCATTAAATGAGAAATATAGAGAGCAAAAAAAAACAATAATGGATCCTGGCTTAATTGAAATAATCTACTCTATACTTAAAGTTATAAATTAATGTTTTTTCTCAAAACTGAAGGAAGTAGAATTACAAAGTTGGGAGTACTTTCTTTATCTCATGTAGTTGTTGTAGAGATTATGGGAGTAAAAGAGAGAGAATGGTAGTTGGTGACGGTGGTCAGATGATGACAGTCGGATGATGGTGGTTGAACAATGATAATTGGATGAGGACAATCAGGCACTAGTGCTCGAGTGATGAAAATTAATGATAGTGAATGTATTATGATAGCCATTCAATAGGGGTTGGAAAATGAAGATTGAACGATGGTGATTGAATGACAAAAATCAGATGATGGCAGAGGATGTCAATGATTGTCAACGTCAAATATTAGATAGAGCTCAAAAGTACTCTAGATCTTCAAGATCTCTTTGAAGTTAGGTCTAGTTTGCCTTTATGTGGAGAATGAAGGTCTATTTATAATATTTTGATAAACTTAGTTAAAGTCACAAACTCAAGTCTAGTTCCCTTCATATAAAGAATTGAGGTCTATTTATAATATTTTGGTAGAAATAATTTGATAGATTTAACTAAAGTCTGAAATACTCCATCAGATGGCTCATGTTGATTTCTATAATGATAAATTATTCTCAGGATTTAATAGCCTTATTGATCTCAAATTTGAGTACTGATGGGACATTAGATTTTTTATATTGAGATGCTCGATCCATTTATAAGCATGTAAGATTCAAAAACCTCTTATCATTCAATTGATGTCTTCAAGTTTTTAATTATACTTCAAGTGCCTAATTTAGATTTGATATGTCATCAAAAAATTATCTTGATCGGGCACGAATCTCGAGGCAAAATCAAGTTGGAAACTTCGGAAATTCATTTTGGGATCATTCGAACTTCGATTCCAGCAAACTTATAGTCGAACTGAGCGTCTCGAAAATACAAACCCAACGACACCAAATTCAACCCAATCCGAGCCCAAATGGGTCCAAATCAAGGGTCTGAAGCGCTGTTGGAAAGTTCAAACCATAATTTGGATTACTAAACGGATTCCAAATGTGACATACTTATAGTCGAATCGAGCGTCTCGACGGGACAAATCCAACGAGCCCAAGATCGCCAAATTCCGACATCATTAAGATGTTCAAATATCCAGCTAACGGTCTATGATTAAGGGATTCAAGATCGGTCATCCATTCAAACCACTCCCTAACTACCCCTGATCTTCTACCTATTTACAGGCCATGCCACTCACGAAAATCTATAAATAGAGACCCCATTTCTCATGAAAAGGGACACATATTCCTAAGGAGAAAAAGAGAGAGCTCTTGCCCCCTCGCTCCTGCTCGACCACCGCCGGAGTTTTGCCGGACCACCGCCTGACGCCGGAGTTCCGCCGAACCACCGCCTGAGGCCCTGCTCTTCGCCGGACCACCACCTGAGGCCTTGATCCTCGCTGGACCACCATCTAAGGCCTTGCTCCTCGACGGACCACCACCTGAGGCCCTGCTCTTCGCCGGACCACCACTTGAGGTCCTGCTCCTCGCCAGACCACCACCTGAGGCCCTGCTCATCGCCGGACCACCACCTGAGGCCCTGCACTTCGCCGGACCACCACCTGAGGCTCTGCTCTTCGTCGGACCACCACCTGAGGCCCTGCTCTTCGCTGGACAACTGCCTGAGGCCCTGCTCTTCTCCGGACCACCACCTGACGTCCTGAGTTATGCCGGACCTCCGCCTGAGGTCCGAACTTCCTCCGAAGCATCACCTGATGTTCAAAGTTATATCGGAACACCAAATAAGGTCCTTCCGACCTCCGTCTCCCTACCAACTCAGGTCCTCATGACCTCTGACATCAGATTAAGGTCTTTCTGACCTCCAACGTCAGCCGACCACGGTCCTTCCGACCTCCGTCGCCCTACCAATTCAGGTCCTCCTGACCTCTGACATCAGATTAAGGTCATTCTGACCTCCAATGCCAGCCGACTACGGTTCTTCTGACCTCCGTCGCCCCACCAAATAAGGTCCTTCCGACTAAGCTTTATATTTCTCTACCGCCGCGAATACTCCAGGACGCAACAAGATTTATTTTAATTTGTATTAAATCACTTTTGGTGCCATTTGATTTGTTTTGTTAAGACACTCCATTTCATTATAAGTATGTTAAAACCAGAGATAACAAAATTCTAAATTTAACTTGATTTTTTTATTATAAATAAAGCATTAAGATTCATGCCAATCAAGTGAATTTTGTACGGATATATCATTTTCCCTACTTTTAGGCTTTGAAATCTATGTTATCCAAAATTATACATTGATTTACTATAGAAATTGTGCGGGAAAAAAACCAAGAGGAAGTATATAAGAGTTAAAGTGAGCCCCAAATTAGTAGGGATGTCAATATTTGACATGCCCCGAAACCCAACCCGGACCCGACCCAAAAAATTTCGGGTTTGGGTCAACCCGTTTGACATACGGGTCGAGTCATCTGGCTGTCTGAGCTCGTGACCGCATCAAGTCGCCAGGCCATTACATCAGGTTGTTCGCGTCTAGTCGCTTTGCCATCGCGTCAGGCCATCTGAGTCAAGACGCCAGGCCATCGCGTCAGGTTTCTACGTCTAGTCGCTTTGCCATCGCGTCAGGCCGTCTACGTCTAGTCGCTTTGCCATCGCGTCAGGCCATCCACGTCAAGTCTCCAAGCCATCGCATTAAGCCGTCCGTGCTTGTGACCGTGTCTAGTCACGGAAGTCGCACCAGGAGCTCGCCACATCCGGCCCCTCCGGCAAACCGCAGTCCCCGCTCACGTCTGTTGTTGGCCCCTCCTTGATTGCGTCCACCGCCGGCTACTAGCCCCTCTAGCTCACACAACTATTTTTGGGTCGGGTCGGGTCGGGTTGACCCGAACTCGAACTGGGTCAGATTCGGGTTGGGAAATGTGACCCGAATCCCAAATCGGGTCAGATTCGGGTTGGGTCAAAACCTGCCGGATCAAAATCGGATTAGACCCGAACCTGACCCATGGACACGATTTGACACCCCTACAAATCAGTAAGTGTCAATTTCTCGGCCCTAGAATTAAAAAAAAATTCATAGAGATTCTATTTATCTTTGATTTTATTGAGGAAAAATTTTAAGAGTAAGCATGATTAGTAATTATATTAGGAGATTAAGTATGTATAAAAAAATATAAAAATAGGCAAAATCGCCCATCCAAAGGGCGACTTAACCTTACCTAATACGCCGACGTGGAAAGGAAATGTCACCTCAGAAATCTGGCATAAGTCGCCCGATTAAAGGGCGACTTATAGTAAGTCGCCAGTTAACTGGGCGACTTACCATAAGTTGCCCTTTCAACGGGCCACTTACAGCCAGTGCAATTCCTGGCATGCTAATGAGCTGAATGTGACAATTGGATGAGTAATGATTGGTTTGATCGTATGATGACCACCTAAGTAAGGAATATTATATTGTGATAAATAATTTTTGAGAAGCCAAGTTTGATTAAGGAGATTGAATTATCATGCCATGTGGATAGTCTTGATCGAGTACCAGAAATGAGGCATCACAAATCAAAATTTATGTGGATCGACTTAAGAAAGTCACAATTGTGATGTACGATAACATAACACTTATAGCTCTTTTAAAATATGTGTACACCCTTGATCAATAGAAAAAATAAGTCCCAAACCTCTCAAGACAAGGAATAGAAAGTAATTTAGGAAATACAAAAATGAAAAAGGATTAAAAAAATATTAAAAAATATTATACTTGATTAAAAAAGAAGAATTATTAGCTTGTCGAGATGATACTTCAAACTCCTCAAAATTCCTAACTTGATGAGAAATAGGTGTTTTAGCACTTGTCAACCATATTGCCATGAGAAGATATTCTCAATATATATTAAATAAGAAAAAAAGACCACCCAAATAAAGTGCTCTTTGATTGGGTGAAAATTTAGTGAAAACATTTATGTTTGTGTTAAAATAATTTTTTTTATTTTAAGTAAAATTAATTTCTTCTGTTATATACGATTTTCTTGATAAATTTGATTGAGAATAACATTAAGGGTATGTTAAATATAACTTTTTTATTATTTTATTTTCAAATTTTAAAATTTTGCCTTTGTAAATATTTATATCACTGAAAGACTTTTGCTTTACAAATTTTATTTTTTAAAAAATATTAAGCAGTCTGTGATCATTTTTTGTCACACTTCTTTGATAGTTTAATTATTAACTTTGTGATTAAAATACACTGTGGTTTAATGTTGTTTTTTTACTCACATATTTAGAACTTGAAATACATTTATTTATTGTACATGTAAACAAAGCTAAACACAATAATTATACATATTACTCTTTACTATTACATATGCTGCAGTAGATATCGTACATGAGTTTGAAGCTGTGTCTGGGTAGGACAACATCTGAAGCAGAGCTGAAATTCTAGTTGTATTTGCTGTCATTCTTCTCCATTAAGAAAATCCTTATCCCTACCATGTTCAGGACTTTGCAGTAACATTTTATAGCAATCTAATATGTGTTGATCTTTATCAGGAGACCAATGACAATATAGAATACAATGGTCTATATCTAGCATAGACCTTCCAATCCCTGGTTCAACTATACCTTCTTTATCAAGTCCAAGTTCCCGAATTCGACCCTTAAGGAAGTCTATTGGAACAAGGTGGCGGTCATGAACGCTAAAGCTGTGCTGTAAATAATTCCAGCCAACATCTCGAAGTTCAGGGCCAGCTCTATAATCCTTGATTTTTTTTACTTCATCATGCTTGTGCCACAGTAAGCAATCCTGATCATCATCCCAGGAATGGATAACACACCTGAATAGTTCATTTGATGTTACCTTGGCTTCAAGGATCTCATCTGTAGGAAAAGATAAACTTTCACGCAGGCACCTACTTCCATCACTAATACGTTGCTTGGTTGGGGCAGTTCTGGTAGCATCCCAAATAGGGAAGTACATTCTTGATTAGTTAACCTGAAATTATTATTTTTGTTGATCCATTAAATTTTGTAAGTCAGAGAAGGTGAAATGAGTAAATTCAATTGATATTAAAATGTGAGAAAAGAGAAGCATAACTAATGTCCAACATAGGTGAAACCATAGATGAATATATAATAGTGCTATCTACCACACAATTCTCATGAGAGATCAAATTAAATAATGCACTTTCACCAACCACCAATGGCAATCGGAGAAGCTTGATCTACTACAATAACAACCAGTCCTCAAAACACCAACAAATAAATAGATTACCAGGTTAAGGTAAAAATGAATAACAAACTAATGATGATAGGAATTTCTCCAAACCAAAAGACCACACAACATATCAATCCTAATTAACCGATTACAAATTTTTAATATATTCCAATCAATATATAATTAATATAAACTTTAATGAATATTTTACACGTCTATATACATATGAAATGTTTTCATTCATAATTCACAAATCAAAAGAAAAATCAATTTTGATTTAAAAAATTATATATTAACCAATTGGATGTAAAAAATTAAACTTTTGGTTAATTTAGACCAACTACAGAAAGTTACATGATATACCATAGAGCTCGAATAATTAATTACTTAATATACACACATTTTGTTAATTCTTTCTATTCAATTTTTAATGTGTTATCTTTTAAATATATTAATAAGTTAGGGTGATAATATATATTTCTTAAAGGATTATGCTTCGTATCACCGGTAATAACAAAAAACGTTTGAAAGCCACATTTACAACAGTTACTACATATGCAATAAGGAAACCAAATCTAGTACATGAAAGTAACAGCTAACATCGTCTACGAGGCCTTTGTGGTAACGCATCAATGCCTGGGGTGTAATGCTGTGGAGGTCGTCATGGCCTCTGACGTAACATGTGACGTTCCTCCACATCTACTTCTTCCTCAGCAATGTCATCTGTAGGATGGGAGCTACGTACGAAATCTGGGATAAGGTAACCCTCGAGCTCTCTTCAGTACACCATTAAAAGACTCTGCTGCATTGGTTGTCATGACACCAAATCTAAATCCTCCATCATGTGTTAAGCACCATCGGCTTACATCTCGATCTACCAACCATTGATGAAGTTCTTGCTTGATTTTTTTTATGTCTTCCATGCATCTGTGATGAACTCGTGGGTCATCAGTATTGCCTGCTACATACATTTTTTGGCAAAGAAATTCTACATCACTAATCCCCATCTGTCGTACTACTTTCTTGAAGTTCTCTCGTAGATGCCATAAGCAGTGCCGATGAGCTGCATTAGGAAAAATTTCTCTACAACCTCTAACTAAGCCTGCATGTCTGTCTGAGATTATACAGAGATTAGGCCTGCTTGTCACACATGGTAGAAGCTCATTAAGTTGCCGTAGAAACCATAACCATGACTCAGTACTCTCTGACTCAACAATGGCAAATGCAAGAGGAAAAAGTCCGTTATTAGCATCCAACCCAATTGCAGTTAATAATGTTCCTCGATATTTACCGAGTAGGAATATGCCATCAAGACTAAGAACTGGCCGACAATACATCCACCCAGTAACTGAAGGACCGAATGCCCAAAAGAGCCTTTGAAACCTATTAACCTGTGAGCTCTGAATTCGATAGACTGTATGTGGCATTGCAGAGGCAACATCATCCATGAATAAATTGAGAGTACGGTATGACTCTTCCCAACTGCCGAAAATAACCTTAATTGCCTTTCTTCTAGCATCCCATGCCTTCATGTATGAAATTTTAATATTAAACTTAGCTTCCACGTGACCTATAATCTCCCTTGGCTTCAAGTCCATTTGCTTTCTAATGCTGGAAAGTATGTAAAAACTAATAAATTGGGAGTTGCACTGACGGTGCCCACTTTCGAGAATTGGAGTTACGCAGGTATGACGGTGCTTTATAGATGCAATTTTCCATATACCACCTAATCGTTTGCTCTTACCAGAATGAACGTGCCATAGGCAAGGAGAGATCGGGCTATCATGCTTCGCACAACAAACAGTAAGTTTCTGTGTATTCGAAGCAATGACAATATATTGCACATTGTTCATAATTGACCAGCCTTGTAAGGCAAATTAAAGATCACTCTTGCTTGTGAAACACATACCTTCAATCAATTCATTAGGAATTGAGAATTCATCCTCGACCATGACCTCATCGTTAAAATCATCAGATTCTATTGCATTATCCCATTCCTCTGTAGTCCTACATGTCTCAGCATAGTTATTATTGACCACCATTGTATCATCACTACCAACTGATCTAGAACAATAATCTTGGATGACATTTCTTATCTCCTCGTTATCATCTGCACTTCTACCAGTATCAACAGGAAAAAGGTCAACACCATCGTCCTCAGAGCACTCCTCACTGGAGCCACTACTCATAGTCTCATAATTATGATGATCTGAAGGGACTGATTGTGTAGAATGTAACGGAGGTTCCTGCGTATGTTCGTTCACTGTATCACTACATTGAAAATAGTAATGATAAATATTATCGATCATTTATTAAGCAATGTAAATCATTTCTAGTGAACTACTACTGATATGTGATATAGGGAACTCACCAATGAATGAGTTCTTCTACTGCTTCTACCCTTGAAGGACCAGCAACCATATCTACCCTTTCAGCTTGGCCTGAAGTTTCATATCTTTGTGAATTAGAAGGCTCAGTATTATCTTCAGTGTTATTAATCTCTTCGATATCAACGTACAAGATGAGAAATTCTGTTTCAGCCTGACATAATAAAACTTCACAAACCTCCTCATCCTCAACATGTGATGCAACAAACTCATTTCCCACGGGCACTCGGCATACTAAGTTCACAGAATACTTTGAAGGATCATACTTCAGAGCTCGAAGTACCCTTAACTTAAGTTGTTCTAAGTTTATATCTCTCGGCACATGTAGGGGACGATTCCTACCCCCAGAATAACTTGGCGCGAATTTTTCATCCACTTGTAATACACCTCCATACACTAGCATGAAGGTTGCACCACGTCCACTCATTATTGAACACCTACGTTCCACTATGAAAGATGAATAATTCATTAAATCGTAATATTCGTCAAATCATAAAAATTTCTAAGGGGATTACACTAATTAACTAAGAATGGAAAATTAACTCTTGCACTTTAAAAATAATTAATTAACTATTGCACTTAATATTGACCTAATATATAACTAATTAACTATTGCACTTTAAAATAAAATGATGCACTTTAAAATTAACCGTTGCACTTTAAATTTACCTATTGACTTAATATATTACTAATTAACTATTGCACTTTAAGAATTCATTAAAGATATGCCCATTCAAGGGAGGCAAAATTATTTGGAATGATGAGGCTTAATTTTGGTGTCTCATAGAGTGCTTGTTGCTTATTAATTTTTTAGTATTGCTTTAATAAATATAGAAAATAACTGGAGAAACTAATCAAAATAAAGGCATAAAAAATGAATGAAATGTAACTGTAAATTTAAAGTGAAATCTATACTACTATAAAAAAATTGTAGCAAGAACACATAAGATAGAAAAAGTACCTTAACGAACATTCAGGAGTTACAACAAAATTAACACAAATTACTTTTAATGAACATTCAAGAGTTGCAATCAGATTAATATTTTTCATCAAACTGTAGTTAGATTAAAACAATGAGATGCATTCAAGAACATGATTATCAAATAATATAGTGAGAAAAATACATATAAATTTGAATTCAACAAGTAATCTAATTACTCCAAATAGGCCATCCGGTCTCTGGAGAAATCCTATAAGTAATCAATAACAACATCCCCAAATGAAAACATAAGCATAAAAAACCCACTTCTACAAATCTAGAAGAAAACAAGATCCGATCAAACATATATGTCTTAGTATTACACCGAATTCTCTACTCATGAAGATCATAATCTAGCTAAATGTGGTTCTAATGTTAGAAAAAGATATCTGTGACTACATATCAGACCTGAATTCGATATTTTAATTAATAGAAGTTTAAGATTCTTAACTATCAAATAATGCCTTCAGTTCAACCATTTGGCATAAGATATTTATCTAAATTGTAGCAATATTTGGTATTTTATAATTGCAATTGATTACCGTACAAGTGATAATATTTGCTATCAATGATAGTATGATGCAACAATTCTCAATTTTAAAGAACATACAACAAACATACACTAATCAGTTGTAAAAAACTTAAAATGAATAATAGTGTATAAGATGGAAAATAATTAAAGTACAATTGCCTAAATAATAACTAATAAATTTTATTATAATTAATATTTCCTAATAATGAAAAATCCTAACAACTTTTTAGCACTTTTTTATTTACCTTAACAAAATTTGATTATAAGTTCTCTAAAAAAATTAGTTTTTAGATTATTTAAAAATTTTATTATAAGATTCTTCAAACGAAATTTATATAATTATAGAACATAATTAAGCTCATAGTTTAACTATAATATAAATTACATATGATAATTTTCTAAACCTAAAATCATTGTTCCTACGAAGTAAAAATTTTCCCTAACATAATTATTTCACATTTAAAACAACACTTCAACATCCTCCATTTAATTAATTTAACAAAAATCACAAAATTGAATAGATTTACAATAATCCTAAAACAATACTTCAACATCAAAATGCATAGATCTATAAAATTTCTACACCATTCACATCTTAAATGCATAGATCTACAATAATCCTAAACTATTTTTTCAATTCAAACAACAAATTAAAAGATTTGCCAAAAAAAATTATACAAACAAGTTAAACAACACAATAAACTTTCAATATACACATCTCTAACATAAAACAACACTTCAACATTGTTTCTTTAACTAACTTAACAAAAAAAATTCAAAAATGACTAACCTTTGCTTAATCCCGGCGGCAAAAGCTCGGATCGCGACTGCAGCAGCAGATTTCAGCGAAAGAGACGTCTGGGATCGGGAAGGGAAAGGGAAAGCATAAATAGGGCTAAGTCGCCCGGTCAACGGGCGACTTATAAGTCGTCCAGTGTTCGGGCGACTTATAAGTCGCCCAGTATTCGGGCGACTTATGCCACGTCCGGTCGCTTCCACATCACACAGCCACGTCGTGCGGTGGGTGGACTAAAGTCGCTTTTTAAACGAGCGACTTTGCCTACTTCTAAATTCCACTAATGATGTGCTTATTCCCTTAATTAAATCTCTAAGCATGCTTATTCCTAAAATTTTCCCTTTTATTGATGATAAATGGTTTTTAAAATAAAGAGGGAACCCCAACGATTTGATGAGAGCTTTGAAGCCACATAAGAAGCCCTTTTTTTAAAATAAAAATAAATTACAACTTGAGCATAATATTAATTACAAATATAAATGAGCCCAAGGCAACTGAAGATATTAAGGCTTCATTTGAGACAGTTTTCTTACTATTTTTTAAACTAACTTTTTATTATAAAATTTTCTTAAACTAGAAATTTTTTACAAAAAAGCTACTTTAGGAAGCAGCAAAAAAGCTGCGTCAAACAAAACCTAAGGCTTCATTTGGGACAGCTTCTTTGCTACTTTATAAAACTACTTTCTAGTACAAAAATGCCTAATTCAAAATTTTTTTTTAGTAAAAAGCCGTTTAGAAGCTATCCCAAACGAAGCCTAAATCTAAGTGAATCTAAAGAAATTTATCACAGACGCATGCAATAAAATTAATCCCTATTACTCTATATTGGAAATAAAAAGATATACCGTTGAAATCGAAACCTGATTAATGATCATGGGGCAAAATCAAATGACATGCTTAACTAGATACAAAATCTCAAAAACATTTTTCATCGGCTTCTTTTGGGACAACTTTTTTATTGTTTTCTAAATCAGCTTTTTAGTACATAAATTTTTAGTTCAAAATTTAAAATTAAAAAAATTTGTACTAAAAAACTGCTTTAAGAAGCAATAAAAAAGCCGTCCCAAACGAATCATTAACCACTGCAACAACTTAAATAAACCGCAGCAAAACCTATAAGTTTTTGTATTGTTAAATTTTTTTATTTAGTGAGAACACTTAAATTAATTTTATTATTTAAAAGGAGCAATAAATTAATATTAGAAACATTATGTAGTTAGTTAAAGTTTATTTATATATACCTATTAATTTAAAATATTATATGAAATATTTGTCGGTGCACATTCCCCTCATACCTCCCTTTAATTCCGGCTTTAATTAATGCTGGCAGGGGCTTAAGAAAATGTTATTGATCATTCGAATAAATTTTGGATGCAAATAAATTAATTAAATATAAGATTTCATCACACATAATTTTTTTAATTTTTTCGGAGTAGAAAGGTCAGATCATACATTCGGTGGGTGCCTATTAGCATCGTGGGAAAATATATTAAAACTCTAAAATACAGTAATTCATCTCCAATACAACTCCATTTCGTATGCTTCTTCATCTGTTTTCGAAGTCTTTCTTCTCTTTCGCTCGCTTCTTCGGCAAATTCCGTAAATCCCGTACATCCCGTAACACACACAAAATTGGCGTAGGTGAACAGTGTGACGTCAATATTGGCATCGCACTGTTCACCTACCAAATTTTAACATGCGATTTAACATTTGAATGGAGCGAATGGCAGACGGCTTACTACCGTATACAGTTTACTTGCAGGTGGTCTAAGAAAAATGGAGTGAAGGCAGCACAGCGTTGTGGAAGAATAAATGTCACCATAAGAAAAATGAAGTGGCAACACGTGTATATCATTTGGTACAGCAATTCATGAGAATGATGAATGAGTACCAGAGAATCCAATGAGTGGTGCAATTGCCCCCAGGCAAGCTCAAGAATGTCGAGTGTATGTGAATAAGTGGGAGCAAGTGAGTTTCTTGACTTGTTTAATTGATAAAAATTTTAAATTTATTATCAATATTTTAAAATTAGATCATATAAAATCATATATTATTATAGTCAATCATCAAATTTATGAAGAGATAAATAATACTCATATTATCATAATACATCTCCACAGGTTGAAAAAGGAGGATATCCATATTTACTCAGTTCTCTTTGTATCAAATCAAATATCTTCTAATCAATAAAGGAAAATCCAATTGGAACCCGAGCTAGTTATGAAAAATGGTTCAAAGGCAAGCTCAGATGGTTCAATTGAAGAATTCATAGAATTTGTATTTCTCTTGGACTTGGCATTATCTCATATTACTAATTCACAGAGTATTTTTATTCAAGTGTTTATTTGGTTGCTTAGAGATCAATATATTTTAGAAAGTGTGGATTTTATTTTATTTATTTTAAGTGTGAAATAAAAATTCTTCTTTTTTGAGTAAATTTTGTAGAATTCATAAAATTTGTAGATAAGAAGCTCGTTGGGTGTTTGAAGTAAAAGGCAGATCTTATCTCCTATAAATGATATATAAGAAGAAATAAAACAAACATGAGGGCTAGGGAAATATGAAAATAATTGTGTAAAGATATCTTGATATAATTTATGTTGGGATGTCTTAAGAGCCTTGGAATTTGTGCTAAGATTGATGTAGTTCATGATATCTTATATAAATATTAATCATAAGGTAAATTTAAGAGCTCATAAGTACATCATGATGCAAATTGTATCAGAATATTTTTATGCATTTTTTTTTCACCGAAATATTTTTATGTCATCAAAAAGTGTTGATCGTGCATCAATCTCTAGGCATGTTTGAATTGAAAACTTTTAAAATTAAGTTCAAGACCATCCGAACTCTGATTTCATCACACTTATAGTCAAATTGAATTTCTCGAAGAGATGAATCCTACGACACCAAAAATGATCTAATTTGAGCCCAAACGAGCCCAAATCAAGGACCTAAGGCAGAATTGAAAACTTAATGATATTAATTGGATAACAAAATGATATCTATATTTGGCATGCTTATTGTTGAATTGAACATCTTGATGGCATGAATCCAACAAGCCCAAGATATCTCAATTTCATCAACATTAAGACACTTAAATGATTAACAAATATTTTATAATGAAGAGGATCAATATGGGTCATCTAATAGAATGTTCCAGATTTTCATCATATTATGGGCATGCCACTTAAAAATATCTATAAATTTGCCCCCACTTTCTACTTGAGAGGGAGAAGCTTGGAGTTAGAGCTTGAACTCTCTCTTGAGATTCAAGAAAACTTTGAGACTTTAAGAATCCCATAACACCACCGTTGCACAACTGCCTGTTTATCATCATCGAGCCTTCTTCGGCAAACCACAACGATCCTTCAACCACCATCGTCTGACTACTATCCTTCGACATTTATTTTCTATAGACTACTGTCCCCCATTCACTATCGCCCGACTATGGTCCCTCGATCACCATTGCCTGACTACGATCCCTCGGCCGCCCCCGTCCGATTATGATTTCCCTAACCATCGTCACCCGATGAAGGTCCCCTGCCTACCGTAACATGATTATTGTTCTCTAACCACTGTCACCCGGCATTAATCTTCAAACACAGCTGCTCGATTATAGTCCTCTCACCACCGTCGCTCAATTATAATCTCCTGGCTATAGTCTGCGGGCCATCGTCTCCCAACTACAGTGTGATGCCCCAGAATCTAAATTCAAAGAATTATTCATTTATCTTTTAATAAATAATAACCAGAGTTATATAATATCATCTATTAGTAATAAACAACAGATTTTATAATTCAAAATATTAATATACACATCTATATTTATTCCAAAAAATTATATATAATACCCAGGATCTATACAATCTTCACATAGCTATCATGTCCTGAGTACAAAAGAATAACTAAAATAAAAAAAATAGAACATGAAAAAATTTTGACCAGCCTCACACTCCTGCTCCCTTACCCTGACCGGCCTAAAATTATTTAACCACATATAATGAGCTTAAAAAGCCTAACAGGTCACTAAAATCTATAACTGAATTCAAAGTACGGTAAAAAAGCAAAATGCATATTAAGGATCAAATCATAATAGCAACATTCATATGATCATGAAATTAGTGTAGAAAAAGTAAAACTAACATGCAGTAGCAGTAGAATCAATAAATAGTAAAATATTATAGTACATAGGCCAATAAAGTGATAAACCAGTATAAGTGTCAAATCTATAAAGAAATCTTCCTATCAGTAATACCAGTTAGTACAGAAATCGTATAAAGCATCAAATCAAAATATCAGTAAATATTGTCAAAATCAAATCAATGATATCGGTAAAGATCGCCATAATCAAATCAATGAAATTAAATCATATAAGAGTATACCCATACTATCCAGGCATTCTATATCATGTGCTCAGTATATCACATACTTAGTATCAATATAATGAATCAGTAGTATCAAATAGTATTAGTATCTAGATCAGTAATAATAATAATCTAGTAGCATGAGTAGTAGAATAATGCAATAATGATAAATTCGTATAGTACTAATAAATCCATGCATTAATAAGAATAATGCCTCAAAATATGCATTTCAGTAGTCACACTAAACAAGTAAGAAGTCCTAGCTATCACGATATTTTTTAGTGTTAATATCAGTATTAGTAAATCGTTGGCTCAGTAAATAGAGTCATCACTCTTTGCCCGTCGGCACAGAAATAATCTCCTTATAACTCCCAACCACTGTATCACATGAATTAGTAGAGGATAACACCAAATCACTTTATTTAAAGGAAAGCCCGTCGGCCCACCATCCTGTACAGGTCAATCAGTCTCCAACCAATGGGTCAACCAATCTTTACTTATCTTTTACATGACACACACATTATTATAACAATATTATAACAGTAATAGCGACCAACTATTACTCAAGCACATATCCACATTTATTTTCAATACATTGTAGCAAATAATACATAATTGAGCTTAATTTAGAAGATGTCAAAATGTGATAATGGTGCACAACAAAGATTCCTATTAGGCAAAAATATACATTTTCAAAAACTTATCAAATTACTAGGAATTATGTAAAATGATGTTTTAAGCCTTTTATTGTACTACATTACTATTTTTAGACGTAAAAATAAATTTTTAGGTAGATAAAAATCACTATATTTTCAAAATCACCCAGTAAAAATCTCAAATAAATACTTAAAATATATATAATTTCAATCTCTATAACATATAAAAAGTTATGCGGTGAAAGTTTTGTCAATACAAAGTTATTCTAGTTTTTCGGTAATGGAAATACAAATTTGATCAAAAAAATATAAAAAATATACAATTTTTAAAATTAGAAATATGGTAAAGATTCTTTATAGCAAGACAAGTAAATATCCCAACTGGCCCGGCTGATGAAAATCAATCCACAGCCTCCAAATCTTAGCTTCTAATTTCTCTCTCCTCTCATTCTCTCAAAAATTTCTCACACGTTTCTGTTAGTCGAAATGTTAAGAAACAAAAGAGATTTAAAAAGTTATTATAATGCTTTGAGATATTTTCAAATAAATAATAATATAATATTTAATTTAATTCATTCTTTAATATAAAATATAAATAAATTATTTTATGACTTCAAAAATTATAGAAAAAGATTCATAAAATATATCATTTTATTTAAAAATATTGATGAAATTGGTTTGTAAAATAGACACATGTCGATCCCAAAATCCTCACTTGTACCGATAGGTATCAATTTCTTAAGGATTTTCGATAGTGCCCAAAAATTATAAAAAAGATCATGTAAGTAAGATACTACAATCAAAATACTATGGTGAAGACGAATTGCAATTTAGAGTTATAATGACTCCAAAAAAATGGCAAAGTCAAAATACAAGCTATTACATACAGTCTCCAAGCCACCCTCACGCGACTATGGTCCCCTGACCACTGTTACCTGACTAAGGTCTCCCGGCAACTGTCCTCCAACCACTATTGCCCAACTATGATTCGCTTAACACCACTGCTTGAATATAGTCCTCTGATTATCGTCGCCTAACTACGATCCCTCGGCCACCCCTGTTTGACTACTATCCCTCGACCGCGCGCCGTCACTCGATTATAGTTCCATAACTACTGTCACCCAATTATGGTCCCCTAACTACGATCACCTTCCTATAATACTTTTACCACCTTCGCCAAACTAAGATTCTTCAAACATCGCTGCATGACTACAGTCTTATAACCACCATCTTCCTACTACGGTTCTCTGACCACCATCGTCCGACTATAATTCTTTGACCATTGTCGCTTGACTATGATTCTTCGACCACTATCACTCGACTACGGTCCTCCAACCACCATTGTTTTGACTATGATCCTCCAAACATTATCACATTACTATGGTCCTTCGATCTCCGTCACTCGATTACTATATGTCATGCCCTAGAATAATATTTAGAAGAATTATTCTTTTTGTCTTTTATAATTTATAACAACGGCCATTGGAGCTATCAAAATTTCCTTTATCACTAATATAACTAGCAGCAAAAATCATTATATTGATCAAAACACCAATATACATCTATATTTATTACTCCAAAAATTATATATAATTATTGGGAGTTAAAAAATCACACCATACAATCTATCTACTCCCGACTATAATTGAATAACTAAACAAAATAACAAAAAAATCTGGAGGATCCTATCACTGATCAATATCACACTCCTAATCTTTTTCCTTGGCCTGAAATCATTTAAACTACATATAATGAGCTAAAAATCCTAGCAAATAACTAAATCCTACCACTGAACTCAAAACACGATAAAGAAGTTGTATGCATGTCATTAATCAATTCATAGTAGTAGCAATCAATATGATCATAAAATTATATAGAAATAGTAAGCCACATCTAGTAATTATATGATTAGTGAAACATTCGAACAATACGGTAAGGAAGCCAGCAAAATAGTGTGGTACAAAAGATAGTAGAATTAGTAAACTAGTAAGTTAGTAGATCAATAGATTAGTAAATCAGTACGGAGTCAAATCGATAAGCAATAAATAATCCTTCCCAAATCATACATCATAGTAGTAAGGAAATCGTATAAATCAATAAACCAAAAAACATCTATAAAAACTATAAAAATCCATAACAATGTAGTACAATCAAATCAGTATGCATAAGAGAATCAATCATTCTATAACAATATCCAATCAGTATCTTATATCATATGCTCAATATCACTTACTCAGTATCACATGCTTAGTAATAATAATTAATAAACAATGAAGTAATAGTAATAATAAATCAATAGCAATATTAGTGATAGTATTAATATCTGTAAAACTGATGGAAGTAATAGTAAAATAGTACAATAGAACAGTAAAATATTATAGAAATAGTAAACAATAATAACAGTAATCGTAAAATAGTACAGTAAAACCAGCGATAATAACAATAAAATAGTACAATAACAATAGAATAATAAAATAATATAGTAACAATTATGCAGTAACAGGCATTCCAGTAATCATACTAACAAGTAACGAGTTATGGCTTATGCGGTATTTTCTAGTAGTTAGTAGTTGATAAGTTAGTAACTATTAGCTTAGTAAAAAGAGTCATCAATCCTTGCTCGTCAATAAAGTAATAATTCCTCATAACTCCCCATTAGTGAAGTACGTGAATCTGTAGAGGTTAAAATCAAATCACAGTATTTAAGAAAAAACACATCTGCCCACCATCCTATATATGTATAAATCAGTCTTCAGCCAACATCAATAATTCACTAGCCTTTGCTTATTTTCACACATTATTAGCATCACAGTATTATAATAGTAATATCAACTATCTATTACCTAGTCACACGCTCATATTCATTCATAATACTTGTATATATAGTATGCCTATATTAAAATATTAAAATTTCTAGTCAATATAGATCATTTAAAATTAAATAACTTTCATTTCACTTGTTGAAATTACAAAATCACCTAGCTAATTTGTCAATAATAATCAGTACTATAATATATTAAAAGTTATATGGTCAAGTTCTTTAAATTTGGAAAAAAATATAATAAATTTAATTTGAAAGAAGTTAAACGATTTGAAATCAAAATATTTAAAAATAGAGATAGAATTGCAGTCATCTACCTCGATCTGAGCATTGTTTTTATAAAAAACAGCAAAATAGTTCGACATCAAAAACTTTGAATTTCTTTTTCTCTCTCCTCCTTCCTTCCATAGCAAGTGGTGGAGAATATATATATATATATATATATGAATTTTAGTGTGTAGTGTTGTAGCGCCACCATCTAGTACAACAAGCCTAGAATTACTGTAGAATAAAAACTTCAATGGCACATTGGCGATTTATGACGCTGCTACGCCCAACTGGTCAGCACTGCAGTGCTCTAGTTCAAATAGAAATTCATATTTTTATTTTTTTTATTTTCAAAAATTGAGTTGTTCCTCTATAGTTCAGTGATCATCATTGTCTAATTAAAGTCCTTCCAACTTCCTTAACCTATTGACTACGGTCCTTAGAACAATATCACCCACCAATTATGATCATCAAATCTCCATCTCCCACTGACTATAATCTTCTGACCACTATCATCCGACTACGCTTCTCAGACCATCGTCTCAAAACATTATTCGTTAGACCACCATCGCTCGATTAGTATCCAATTGAACTCCATCACCCGCTGACTACAATCCTTCTACCACTCTCACCTGAATGTGTTATTCTGACCTTAGTCGCCTGATTATTGTCCTCCAACCTCCATCGCCTTACTGTGATTCTACGGACTGCTATCGCCCGACTAGGGTCCTTTGACCTCCATTGTGCAACTACGGTCAACTAAGCTACAATATATTGATCATTATCACATGGATACTCTAACGCCTATTGATTACTATCAACCATTGTTAATAATTTGAACACACACCTTTACTTGTAATATCAATGAATACCATCAATATTAACTCTAACTCTCAACCTTAGCACTTGGATTTATGTTGGATTCCTACCAAAGATTTCTTCAAATTTCAACCAACTAATGTGTTCTTTACAGTATATCAAAAACTTCCCTCAAGAAAGGGCTTCACTTGTAATCATATATAAATATTAGTGGAATCATTATAATTAGATCAGGCCTCGTGCTTGTTTCCTTTCATGAAATTTTCAAATAAAAACTTTGATGTCACTTATAATTCTTGCACTCACTCTTATTTGTGTATAAGATAGATCATTGTGGAAGTATAAGATATTAAATTTTTTATCTTTTTATCATTATGAATATTCTGACATATAACAAGTATCACAAAATAAGATAAAAAAGAGATTTCTCTCCTACAATTTTATCTCTATAGCATCTCCTTCTTTGGATCCTCAATCAATATATAGCTCGCCGATTTTCTAGTTGCAGAGCCAATACTCGTAAAATCACTTACACGCATTTTTTTTAACATGATCGGTGTATCTCTGAATCTCAATGAGTTCACCACAAGCTTATTGTATAACACCCATTAACTTGATAAGTTGTGCTAACCATGTGACTTATAGTAGTGGCAAAGCAAAAATCTTTTTAAGAAGCCATATAAATTAAATATGAAAGAGAGAATATCATTTTTATTCAAGTATTTATTAAAATAACATAATAAAAAATAAATTATAAAAAATAAGAAATGACTTGAAATAAAAAGAGATAAATTTTTTTAAAAAAATTAATAATCTTTTACTAAAAATAATTAAATTTTAATCTTGTTGCGCCCTAAAATATTCACGGCGATAGAGAAATATAAAGTTTAACGTCTTAGCTTTGTACGAAGATCCAGCACACAATAAGATAAAAGAGAAGGTGTAGCGTTCAAAAGAGACACCAAAGTTTTTTATGTGAAAAACTCCTGAAAAGGGAAAAACCCACGGGCCTGGCCCAGTTTGATTGAATCCACTAGTGTTTGCAATCAATTATAAATGAGGCCTTTCCTTGGGGGGAGACCTTGGCTTGATGTAGTAAATATACATATATAGAGTGCATTACATAGTGAAAATTAGAAGAATAAAAATTAATATATTCATTTGGTCGGCAGGACCATTGTCGGTTGGTGACGGAGGTTGGAAAGACCGTATTCGGGTTACGATGGTCAGAAAGATCATAGTCAGTGGGCGATGGTGGTCATAAAGACCGTTGTCAGATGATAGAGGTAAGAAGAACCATAATCAGCATTCGACAGGTGAGAAGGATTGTTATCAAGCAACGGAGGTCAGAAGGACTATAGTGAGCGGGTGATGGTGGTCAGAAAGACAGTTGCCTGGTGACAGAGGTCAGAATGATCGTAGTCAGCGAGCAACGGAGGTCGTAAAGACCATTATCTGGTGATGGAGGTCGAAAGGAGCATAGTCGACAGGCGACGAAGTTTGGAAAGATCATGTCCAGTGACAGTGATCGGAAGGACCGTAGTTGGTAGGCGACGGAGGTCATAAAAATTGTTGTCTGGCGACAAAGGTCGGATGGATAATAGTCAGTGGGTGATGAAGGTCAGAAAGACCATAGTCAGGTGATGGTGGTCGGAAGGACTGTAGTTGACGAGTAATGGAGGTCGAAAAGATCATTGTCTGGTGACGGAGGTCGAAAGGAGTGTAGTTGGCGGGCAACAAAGGTTAGAAAGACCATTTTTGGGTGGAAGTCCAATAATAATTGGAAGCCGGATGGAAGTCCGGGGTTAGTTAGTAGTCGGGTAGAAGTTTGGCGTCAGTTAGTGGACGAGCAGAAATCCAATATCAGTCGGTGATCGGGCGAAAGTATGGTGTTAGTTGGAGGTCGGGTAGAAGTCTAGCATCAATTCGATGACGGTCAATGGCCGGGAGGTGGTCGACGAGGAGCTTGGTGGCAAGAGAAATCTCTGATTTCTCTTCCACTCCTCTATTTCTTCTCTTCCTTGCTTCCCTCCCTTTTCATAAGCAATATGGGATTTATTTATAGTTTTCTGAGAGTGCATTGCTAGTAAATAGGAGGGAGATCGAGGGTAATTTTGGAGTGGTCTGAATGGACGTCTGATGTTGACTCCTTTGATTGTGGATCGTTTACTAGGCATTTGATGTCTTAATGATATCAAAATTAAGCGATCTTGGGCTCGTTAGATTTGTCTCTTCGAGCCGCTCGATTTGATTATAAGCGTGTTTTGTTTTGAAATCGTTTGATTATCCAATTTATGGTTTGAACTCTCCAAATGCACTTCGGGTCTTCGATTTGGGCTTATTTGGGCTCATATTGGGTCAAATTTGGTGTCGTTAGGTTTGTATTTTTGAGATGTTCAGTTCAACTATAAGTTTGTTGAAATCAGAGCTTGGATGGTCTCTGATTTTATCTCGAGATTTATGCCTAATCAAGATAATTTTTTATTATATATCAGTTGCCCCCTATTTTCAGATGTTAAAGCTCTAGAAGCCTAAAAATACGTGTCACAACATTTCAACATTTCAATTTATAATTTTTGGGAAATTATGAGGTCACCTAATTTTCCTTCTTATTTTAGAGGCTTTTCAATAGCCTTCCAAAAATAAGTGCCCCTCCCTTGTGCAAAAGTTAAAATTTTTAGCCTTCCTCTCCTTCTCTTCCCCATTTTCCTTCTTATTTTAGAGGCTTTTCAATATTTTTGATAGGTGTTATCCCCTATCCAAATTTAATGCCCCTCTTTAATGTTAAAGAAACTTTCTCCTCCTTTCATTTTCTTCTCCTCTGATTTTCTTCTTATATTAGAGGCATTCCACTATCTGAGATGGGTGGCATCCCTATCAAGCTTCAGTGCCTCTCTCTTGTATAGAAGAAGTCACGATGAAAAAGAAAATTCTCGATAGATAATTCTGATAGAAGAAGATCAACAGCCTCTTACATACAAGGGTGATTTGAGAAGATCTTGTGGTAATTATACCTGGGAGAAGAGCCATTGATTATTAGTAGACGGGGAGAATTTTTGATGATGTTTGAGCGAAAGTCCAATGATGAACGACGATCGGCTTGAATTCTAATGTAAATCGATGGTCGGGTGGAGAGATGAAAGAGATAGTTGGAGGGTGTGCTGCTAATAGTAGTTGAGCGATAAGCCACTGATGGTTGATATGAGGTGAAGGGCCGATGGCAGACATTAGGCGAAAGGCCGATGATGGCGGGTGTCAAGTAACATTCTGCTAATGATAATATGTATCCATTCTGATATGTGCGGACATCAGACATCCCTTTCTTTGAAGAAGAAGTTGTAGGAGATGCTTGTATGAATGATGCTGGTGTAACTTTAATTTCAGCTTATTGCAAAAATGAATGTATACTTGAACCTGATGTGGAATCTATGTAACTCCAATTATATTGTATATGAAGTTGAGATTATTATATGAGCCCGATGCTTTCATTTGAAATGAACTTGTCCTCTAGAGGAAACTAAGTTATTTATGTATGCTTTGATATATTGCTCCATATGCCTTTTGAGGCTTTTTAGCCTACTAAGATCTTTATATGAGTAATGACTTTATCAACCACATACTCTCAAAGAGTCTTTCTAGTGAGGACCCTGTCCAATATTAGCTTTCCTTCGAGGCTACCTTATTGGGTAAATCTTCCTAGGATTATTTGTCAGAGTATTGTTCGTTGATGCTATAAAATTGAGAGAAATCCATAAAGGTTATTTGACCTATCCAAGATTGTTTATCAGAGCATTACTTGATGATGTTAACTTATGTGAAAGAGACCAAGAGAATTCACCAAGAATATATGACCTATCTAAGATTATTTATCGGAGCATTGATCAATAACGTTAACCTGTATGGAAGAGGTCAAGAGAATCCATCAACAATGTATGACCTATCTGAGGTTATTTATCAGAGAGTTGCTCGATGATGTTAACCTATAAGGAAGAGGTCAGATCGAATCCCCTTGGGAATGATCTTCTAGTGATTGAGTCACAATAAATATTGTGTATTTTTCAAATCAAAGATTTATGATTTGATTGACATTCTCCTAGGATATTTGACCTATCCGATGTTGTATGTCAGAGCACTGCTCAATAAAATTAACCTATATGAATGAGGTCAGATCAAATCCCCTTGGGATTGATCATTCTTGATTGGGAGGGGGCGAATGTCATATATATCTCAAAACAAATGTGAAGAATGGTCTATATTTAGACATTACTGCCTTATTGAGGTCAAGATTAAAACCTTACCTAAGGCGTAGAAGTCTAGTTAGGGACTATATAAAGCTTATGATTTATTGGAAGCATCCTTGCATTTACTAGGAGTTTCCTGAAAAATAGTTTCCCAATATATCGTCTTAGATGTTAGAAGCCTTGGAGGAATCTTCTTGAACATGGTTACAGTCAAGATTTCCCTCCAGTCCACATTTGATTCTCATAAAATTGATGTATTAATAGCTTATGTCAGGACATTGACATGAATGATCTTTCGATATTGGAGCAATAATTACCCCTAGTCAAGAATGACGTTCCCACATACGATGCCAAACTATTACGTCCTAGAATATTCACTGCGGCAGAGAAATATAAAGTTTAACCTTAGCTTTGTACAAAGATCCAGCACACAATTAGATAAAAGAGAGGGTGCAGCATTCATATGAGACACCAAAGTTTTTTACGTGGAAAACCCCTGAAAATGGGGAAAAATTACGGAGCCTGGCCCAATTTGAATGAATTAACTAGTGTTTGCAATCAATTACAAATGAGGCCCTTCCTTGGGGGGGAGACCTTGGCTTGATGTAGTAAATATACATCATATAGAGTGCATTACATGGTGGAAATTGGAAGAATCAGAATTGATAGGTTTTCTTAGTCGGCATGATTATAGTCGGCTGGCAACGGAGGTTAGAAAGACTGTAATCGGGTGATTGTGGTCGGAAAGACCGTATAGTCGGTGGGTAATGGAGGTCGTAAAGATCGTTGTCAGGAGATAGAGGTTGGAAGAATCATAATCAGCATTCGGCAGGTTAGAAAGACCATTATCAGGCAAAGGAGGTCAGAAGGACTGTAGTTGACAGGCGACGGTGGTCAGAAAGACTGTTGTTTGGAGACGGAGGTCGGAGGACCGTAGTTGGTAGGTGACGGTGGTCGGAAGGACCGTAGTCTTGTGACGGTGGTCGGAAGGACCGTTGTCTTGTGACGGAGATCGGAAGGATTGTAGTCGGCGGGCGACGAAGGTGAGAAAGACCGTTATCGGGTGCAAGTCCAACAATAATTGGAAGCCAGATGGAAGTCAGGCGTTAGTTAGTAGCCGGGCAGAAGTTCGGCGTCAGTTGATGGCCGAGCGGAAGTCCGGTGTCAGTTGGTGACCGGGCGAAAGTCAGATGTCAGCTAGGGGATGGGCGGAAGTCCGGCGTTAGTTTGATGACGGTCGGTGGTTGGGAGTTGGATGAGAAGGAGCTTGGTGGCATCTCTTCCACTCCTCTCTTCCTTCTCTTCCTTGGTTCCCTCCCTTTTCATAAGGAATGAAGGGTCTATTTCTAGTTTTCTAAGAGTGGCATGGCTAGTAAATAGGAGGGGGATCAAGGGTAATTTGGAGTGGTTTGAATGGACAGCCGATGTTGATTCCCTTGATTGTGGACTGTTTACTAGGCATTTGAATATCTTAATGATATCAGAATTCGGTGATCTTAGGCTTGTTGGAGTCATCTCGTCGAGCTGCTCGATTCGACTATAAGTATGTTGTGTTTGGAAATCGTTTGATTATCCAATTTATGGTTTGAACTCTTCAAATGTACTTTGGGTCTTCGATTTGGGCTCAGATTGAGTCGAATATGATGTTGTTGGGTTTGTATTTTCAAGACGTTCAGTTCGACTAAGTTTATTGAAATCAGAGCTCAGATGGTCCCAAATTTAATTTCGAAAGTACCTGATAAAGATAATTTTTTGATGATATATCAAATATATTTTAAAAATATTTTATTTTAATATCTTGATGACTCTACTAAAAATTGGTTTAAATTTGATTTCTTAGCTTTAAAAAAAAAAACTTTCTCAAACCGGTTCAAGAGCTTGCTTTACTCAACTGTTACGCCTCTACCATTATCAGAAAACATTCAAGTCATTTCGAAACGCTCTTCAGCCGGCCGATCAACTGCTCTCTCGCCATTTGCTGTGGCTTTGTAATTTACCTATTTGTATTTGATGGGCATAAACTGATGACAAAAGAAACAACTAGACGAGCTTACTCCTTGTCTTTAGCTCCTTAAACACATTGTAACGACAGAAAGAGTAACTGAGGAAAAAAACAAAAATCGGAATGAGATCTCAGTTAGTTCAATTTAAGTCTGGCTTTGTTTGAGAGCATTTTCTTACTACTTTTCAAAAAAATTAGTAGCCATATATATATATATATATATATATATATATATATATATATATATATATATATATATATATATATAGGGGTTAGAACCAGCTAGGGGTGTCAATTTTGGGTTATGGGTCGGGTTCGGGTCGAACCCGGAATGACCCGCGTTCAAACGGGTCGACCCTAACCCGACCCGGGTTGGTAAACGGGTTGGAAATCCGAACCCGGACCCGACCCGGCGGGTTGCCGGGTTGACCCGACCCGACACGGGAAGCCGGGCGCGCGCGGGTGCGCAGGCAGGCGCGGGCGCGCGCGGGCGGCTGGGCAGGCGGGGGCAGCCTTGGCGGGCGCGCGGGCAGCTTTGGCGGGCGCGCGGGCAGGTCGCGGGCAGCTGGGCAGGCGCTCGGGCAGCCGAGGCAGGGCGGGCAGGCGTTTAAACAGGTTTTCGGGTTGACCCGGCAACCCGTCGGGTTAACCCGAACCCGACCCGTTTTTCAAACGGGTCGAATTCCTGAACCCGAACCCGACCCGTTTAGGACTCGGGTCGGGTTCAAGTCGGGTTTTTCGGGTCGGGTTCGAGTCGGGTTTTCCGGGTCGGGTTCGAGTCGGGTTTTCGTGTCGTGTCAAATATTGACACCCCTAGAACCAGCCCAACATCAAACAGGTTTGAACTGGACCGACCAACCTTTGGACCAGTTCCAGATTATAAGAACTGGCAGGTTCAATTCATAACCTATTTAATTTATTTAATTTAATAAAAAGTATTTAATTAAATATTAAATTAATTTAAATATAGAACATTTTATTTAATAATGAGTTGAAATTTTTATAATAATTATATATCAATTAAACACAAACAATTCTTACCCATATGGTTCCATCACCCTAGGGGAGAATCTAACTTCTTTTTTCAGGGTGTGCAAAATTTTAATTAATTTAACAACAACAACAATAATAACAAAAATAAAATAAATAAAATAATAAAAAAATAATAATAACATCAAATAGTAATAATAATAAAATAAATATTTTTAAAAAATTTAACAAATATAATGCTATCAAATTTATAAGAAATTTTTTTATCATTTATCTTCCAATATAATATTGATTTAATAATAATATAAGTTGGAGTATGATCATATATGTTATATTGAAGCTAGATCCTAACTTAGACAAAAAGAATAATAAATGAGCTTAATGTTATCTAAATTAAGAAAAAAAAGGGATAATTAAACCATAAATTATGTATAATATTTAATAGATTTAAGAATCGCTCATTCACAAATCATAAATCAATAAAAAATAATTGAAAAAATAGCCCATTGGAAAAATAGCCATCTCTCGGACTTCAATGCAATAAAAAATAAGATTTATTTTGATAGAAATTATATACTTTAGAGTTAAATGGATTTCAACGCAATGCAATAAAAAATGATTGGAAAATAGCTAACAAAAATAAGATTTATTTGTATAGAAATTACATAATTTTCTCTTGTTTTTTTAGAATTATTTTTTAAACACAACTTATAAATCATAGGACACTTCTTTTTCCATTGGATAAAGTTTCACTCCCACTTTATATAAACTAGAAATCAAGTACCGTACCTTTGTGTAGTGTCTTCAACAAATGCTTCTTCCTCTCCCCCAACGGTAGGCAAAATATTTTTTTCAGAGGGTCAAAATTCTAAATTTATCCCTTATATAAACTTTTTTTTTTGAGTGGGCATTTGCCCACCCTAGTCTATATGGGGATCCGCCCATGCATCACCCCATGAGAACTATTAACTCATAAAAATAAGAAAATCTATATAAATAATATAGCAAAAAGCTTTAAGCTTTCAAGTGATGTGGGACTAAATAACAAGTTGAAATTTATGCTTTAAAATATATACATTATATATTTTTAAATTTTTTTTAATAATGAGAATAATATTTGTTTTATTTATATATATTAGGATTTTTTTATATATCTCAAGAGTCAAAATTTATTAGGATTTTTTTATTTTTTAATTTTTCATTTATCGTTTACTATGTATTGTGCAATGAGCAGAAGATTACTTCATTTATTTTGTAGGGCTTCTCAAGTCAATGCGATGGAAGCCTGCTTGCACACACAGGTGACAAGTAGTTGCTGAGACCAAGTTGATTCAAATACTTTTTGTATGGCTTAGGCATTTGTAAGTTTAGTCCGCGTGAGCGCTAGTTTTTGAGACATATGGCTATTAGTGTGAACATGAATAGCTGTAAGTAAAACAGAAATGTGGAGGCTAAAAACATGAGACTTTAACTTGCTTTGCTTAGACTTTTTTATGCTTTACTCCCATCTCATCTATTGTGGTAGCAATCTCTCTTTTTCCTAATATATGAGCCAATCTCTAGGGTTTGTTGAATCCCTCTGTTACCTTTGGCCTTGAGTGGAGGACTACATGTCACTATTTTTCCCGTCACTTCTTTTAAATCTTACCCTCCATATGGGCCAAATATTCACAAAACTCACCTAGCTAGAATAGGATGGTTGTGAAAATCGGATTAGACGTTGAACCTGAAATATGAGAGTTTCAAGGTTCAAAAGTTCGACCGGAGTTAAACTGGGGGTGAAGTAATAAATATTACAATTATCTAAATAAAAAATAAAGAATATAATAATTATATAATGATATAAATTTATAACTAGAAATAAATTTAGTTTATTTATAAATTTATAAATTATTATAAACTATTGTTAATTTATGTTATTTATTTAGATAAATTTTACAATCATAAATTATATATTAAATTCACATTAGAATTTTCATTTATAATTCATGAATGTTAGATTATTTAAAATTAATAAATAGATAAAAATTAATTTTTAAAAATATATATTTAAGAAAATAAAATATAAATAGATAAATAATTAAATATAATTAACATATAATTAAATTAAATAAAATTATTCTCATTATTACAAAAACTATTTAACAATATATAATATATATGTTTTAAAGCCAAATTTTTAACTAATTATTTAATCTCACATTAGTTGGGAGTTTTGTCTTGTGTTGTTTATATAGCTATTCTTGTTTTCAAGAATTAAGAGTTCACATGAAGTTGTGGGATCATGTGGATATAAATTGTTAGTGTAAAATTGATAAATAATTATAATGACAATTTTAACTCATTATTAAATAAAATATGCTATATTTAAATTAATTTAATTTTTAATTCAATATTTTATATTCAATTAAATTATTTAAATAAGTTATAATTGAATTGGCCGGTTCTTGTAAATCGGGTCTGATTTAACGGTTGGCCGATTGAATCCGGCAGTTCAAACCGGCTCCCATTGGTTTAATGTTGAGCCAATTTTTCATGAGAATTAAACAACCATATGACCGGTTCATGATTGAACTGATTAAACCTACTGGTCCGATTTTCAAAACCATACAAAATACATAAAACTAGCAAGGAAATAATATTTTGACGAAGATGAGAATTGTAAGTAAGGCTATCAAGAATTGAAAAGAATTAGAATCAGTACTATTCACTAGAAGAAAAAAAAAAGGAATAGGGGATAATATATATACCAAGTGTAATTTAAAGACATGAGAGTGTGTTGATGTATAGAAAAATAAAACTTTTATAACACTTGATAATCCCAGATAATGTAAGAAAGAATTAATTCCAACTTTCAACACAATTTTGGCAAAGAATTGGCAATATTTAAATATAAAGTATTATTGCTATGCTTGAGGAGGAACAAATATCTGAGTATTAGGGTGTTCAGTATATGTGACTTCTACAAATTTTTTGGAGCATAGATCTTTAATTTTTGAATTTATTATCATTGTTATTCAAAAATTAGATTCCTTGCGTGGGATGTGCAAAACTAGCACAATTAGGGGCCTCAAGAGCCAAGGCACCCAACTTGACAGCTATGCATGCAATTTATTTTATGTGTGGTTGTTTGTGTTGATCAATTGGTTTGTTCTGTTGTCTCGGACCTCAAGTTTGTCATGCTAGCTGGGGGTGCGGTGGGTTTACCCCTTGCTGAAAATTTTTCTTCTTCCAATCCGTACATTGCCTCGATGCTGTGTACCCAAGCGCCCCGGCATTGTGTACCCTAGCGCCCCGGCATTGTGTTCCTGAGCGCTCCAGCGCTGAACGACAGAGAGCGGAGCACAACGGATCAAGACAGAGGTTTGAGCGCTGCAACGCCCTATACTAGCGCCGCAGCACTACGAGACAAACTGGACGATTTTCTTTCTCGTTTTTCTGAAAGGTTGCGTCCTTGGGATTATTTAATTGACTTTCTCTTGTTCTTTGAGTGGGGTATATATTAAGAACGGTGTATGTGAGAAGAGAAGCAATGAGAGAGTGAGAGAAAAGAGAGATTTGTACTTATTTCTCTTAATTTTTATAGAGAATTTCTTGATGTAGCGTGACTCCATGATTTTTTTTCTAATTTGAATTTTTTCACGTTAATGTCTTTTATTTTTTCATTGATTTTACTTTTTTGCATGTTTCTTAGTCGTGATGCTTACTCCTGCTCATCCCAACAATTTAGAATTTTTAGTCAAAAAAACAGAGTCAATGATGGGTGGGCACCCAGAATCAATGCGTAGGAACTCATATGGCTTTTAATAGAATATTATATTCCATATAGTAGAATATTTAGAATGCAAAGTAGAGAGCTCATAGCCTGGGCACTCGGTCCCTCTGCATAAAACCACATGTGGCGCTAACCTTTTTTTTTTTTTAATGCAATCAAGAGTATAAGGCTTCGTTTAGGACGGCTTTTTTATTGCTTAAAATAAAATTTTAGATTTGATGTATCGCCAAAAAATTATCTTGATCGGGCACGAATCTCGAGAAAAAACTCAAATTGGAAACTTCAAAAATTAATTCGGAGACCAATTAAACTCCAATTTCAGCAAGCTTATAGTCGAACTGAGCGTCTCGGAAATACGAATCCAACGACACTAAATTCAACTCAATCCGAGCCCAAGTGAGTCCAAATCAAGTACCCGAAGAGCTGTTGGAAGCATCAAACAGCTATTGGAGTTACCAAACGGTCTCCGATTTTGGCGAGCTTATAGTCGAATCGAGCGGCTCGACTAGACGAATCCAACGAGTCCAAGATCGCAGAATTCTGATATCATTAAGACCTTCAAATGCTTGATAAACGGTTCACGATCAAGGGATTCAATATCGACCGTTCATCCGGATCACTCCTTATTTGCCCTTGATCCCTCACATATTTACAGGCTATGCCACTCCAGAAAAACTATAAATAGCCCCTCATTTCTCTTAAGAGGGGACCAAGCCAAGAAGAGAAGAAGAGAAGAAAGAGAAGAAGAAGAGGAGAGAAGTCTAGGAGGGAATAACTCCTCCTCGACCACCGCCGGAACACCGCCTGAACTCCGCCGGAACACTGCCGGAACACCACCAAAGCACCACCAGGCGCCGGAGGGACGCCGGAGCTCTGCCCGACACGGGAGCAACGTCGGAATTCTGCCCGACGCCGGAATTCTACCCGACGCCGGACTTCTTTCCAAGTGACGCCGGAATTCTGCTCGACACCCCGAGTGACGTCGGAACTCTGCTTGTCCTTGTAACTGATACTCATTGTAATCTGATCGTCCTGAATTTAAAGGACGGATCAGCCTCGTGTACTTCAAACGACACTAGTGGAACTATTTCAACTGGGCGTGGCCCCGTGGTTTTTTCCCTTTCCAGGGTTTTCCACGTAAAAATCCTGGTGTTACTATTTCGATTCTGTTTGTGTGCTGAATATACGTACAACGCTGAGACGGAAATATTAAACTCTATCGCCGCGTATATTTGAGTCCGCAACAGTTTGGCGCCGTCTGTGGGAAATTCCATCCCACAACTTCAAGTATTGCTACGATGGTCAACAGGCGCAACAGTCGTATCATTGGAGCTTCTCGCTCCAACTCCCACCAGTCCAGAAATCAGTCTGTGAATCATAGACGTCCGATATCTGCCTCCTTATACCCCGGGGGGCAAAACGCACCTGGAGAAGGGACCTCGGGACCCTCCTTAGAAGAGAGAATCCGAAAGATGGAAGAATCTCAAAACAAGATCCTACACCTCCTGCGAGAGACTCGACAACCGACCCTAGCACCTCAGGAGGAGGTTCTTCTCCCTCGAGATCCGCCACGTGTTGAAGCTGTTCAAATCGAACATCTTCAAGCTGAGATTCCTCTTCCTCCACCCAGGAGGCATTCGCAGTCACATCAAGATAACGAACTGGCTGATACAGCAAGTTCTACCCACCCTCCGCACACAGGTCGGCAACCTCGTATTCCTTTGGACCTCCCCGAAGAGTTAGCCCAACATCACATTGCTGAGCTCCCTCGCAATACCCTACGCCACGAACTGCGACGATTGGTTCGAGAGGAGTTCCCTACAGGAGGCGTAAGGCAACCCCTTCGTCAGTGGGACTTGCAGGAGTCGTCACCCTTAACAGAAGCTATTCTTCAACACGCTATTCCGGTAGGATTTAAACTACCGAGCATTGATTCCTATGATGGGACATCCGACCCGTACGAGCACATCGATCATTACAGAACCATCATGCATATCCAGCGAGCTTCGGATGCCCTCCTATGTCAGGTTTTTCCTGCTACACTCAAAGGACAGGCTCGAACATGGTTCTATTCACTTCCAGCCGGAACGATCCCCACATTCGTCAAATTGGCCAAAGTATTTGTCGAACAGTTCGTAGCCAACCGAAGAATTACTAAGGATTCTTCTCATCTCTCTGGGATCCGTCAGAACGAGGGAGAAACATTAAAAGAATATTTTCAACGATTTTCCACCGAGGCTCGACAGATTCCGGGAGTGGACCCAGAACTGCTCCGAGGGGTCTTCCTTGGAGGCCTCCGTCCTGGCCCCTTTTATTCAGCTCTTATGCGAGATACGGTTCATTCATACGCCGACCTGATTCATCGTGTGGAGGCACAAATCTCCGCAGATGAAGCCATAAATGCTCACAGAAAGCAGTTCGAGCAGACAAATGGGAAGCGCAAAGGTGCTCCTGGGATGAATAATTCTTCCTTACAACGGAAAAAGCAAGGGAATAGCAATCTACCTCCTAGGCCCCCATTACCACAACGAGAACCTCGGCAGGAGAAAGAGTACACTCCGCTCAATACATCTCGAGCAAATGTGTTAATGGCGATTCAAGATCAGGACAAAGTGAAATGGCCGCATCCTTCGAAGCCAAATACAGGAAATCAAGATCAGTACTGTCACTTTCATCGTAGTCGTGGCCACGCTACTGAAGCGTGTTGGCAACTTAAGGATGAGATTGAAAGACTTATCCGCCAGGGCTATCTTCGACAGTTTATTGGGAACCCACCTACCCGAGAAGAAGCTCGCCCCACTGGGGGGCAAAATCAACAACAACGAAGACAACCATTGAATAATATTCAAATGGTTGGTGAGATTGAGTAATGTTGCAACTTGAACCTTTGTGTTAGTAATACTACTTGTCATGTGTCACCATGTATCTCTTTTATGATCAGTAGGATGTCATTCTAATGTCCTTAGTATTTCTACCAAGTCGAATGATGTGGTTGTCCCTATATGTATCTCTTCTGTTATACAAGGGAATCATTGTCTTACAGAAATATAATGTGTTGTTCGTCCAGTTTTGATATTGTCTCTTTCTTTAAAAAGAATACAAATGACAGTGAAAAACTACTGACAAATATAGTCTCTTTATCCTTGATTCGAGAATTACGCAATCTTTATTGTGTCTCAATCACTAGATGATCAATCCCAAGGGGATTCGATCTGACCTCTTCCACACAGGTTAACGTCGTCGAGCAAAGGCTCCGACATACAACCTCGGATAGGTCTCACATCCTTGGTGGATTCTCTGGACCTCTTCCACACAGGTTAACGTCGTCGAGCAAAGGCTCCGACATACAACCTCGGATAGGTCTCACATCCTTGGTGGATTCTCTTGACCTCTTCCATTCAGGTTAACGTCATCGAGCAGGGCTCTGACATACAACCTCGGATAGGTCTCACATCCTTGGTGGATTCTCCCGACCTCTTCCATACAGGTTAACGTCGTCGAGCAAAGGCTCCGACATACAACCTCGGATAGGTCTCACATCCTTGGTGGATTCTCTTGACCTCTTCCATTCAGGTTAACGTCATCGAGTAGGGCTCTGACATACAACCTCGGATAGGTCTCACATCCTTGGTGGATTCTCCCGACCTCTTCCATACAAGTTAACGTCGTCGAGCAAAGGCTCTGACGTACAACCTCGGAAAGGTCTCACATCCTTAGTGGATTCTCTCGACCTTTTTCATACATGTTAACGTCATCAAGCAAGGGCTTTGACCTACAGTCTCAAATATGTCAAAAAGGATGTCTCTCACATTCGTTCAGACTAATAATACATCAAAAGCACAAAGCATGTCTTACAGATGCAAGAACAATTCAGGTCCCTCTAGGGGACAAATCCTCATTTCATATACAATATTATTGGGGTTACATAAATCCAGATTCAGGTGTACATTTATTCTCACTAGAAGTTGAAATTGAAAAGTACATTGGCATCATCTGTACAAACTAGTATCATCAAGCAATAAGCAACTTTAACACAGTCAAATATCCTTGGTGGATTTAAGTGACTTCTCCCTTACTGCACGCAAGCATCTCCTACAACTGCTCCTTCAAAGAAAGGACATAACTGGATCATCATCAGATTTCCACTCAGTGTTAGTGTATTGCCAAAATGTTGGCATATCACACTACTTCGGCCCCTTGATCCAGTAATATCTGATGTTGGCACACTTCAGTATGGATGAATATTGCCTTAACACAATGCCACTGGACACCCGCCATCATCGACCCTTCGTCGGATATCTGCCGGCGGTCCTTTACTTCATATCAGCCATCATTGGCTTTCTCGTTCAACTGCTGATAGCAGCACCGTGGAACTCTCTCCTTCTGCTCCCAACTTGGTCGTTGACTGCCAACAGACTTCCACCCGATCGTCCATCATCGACAAACTAACATCGAAATTCTATTCGATGCTGAGCTTCCTCCCGTTGGAGGACTTCTACACGCCGCCAGACCCTCGTCGGACTTCAACTCGACGCTAAACTTCTACCCAACGTCGGACTTCAGCCAATCCTCAGACCCCCGTCGGATATCTACCCGATGCTGTACTTTTACGCGACGTCGGACTTCTGCCTGTCGTCAGATGTTTGTCGGGCTTCTACCCGACACCAAATTTCTACCCGTCGTGGGACTTCTTCTGGCCGACAGATTTTCGTCAGAGTTCTACCCGACGCCGTACTTCTTCCCTCCGCCGAACTTCCACCCGGCCGCTAATCGTCGCCGGACTTCATCCCGACCTTCGTCGGACCACCGCCCGGTCGCGGACCGCCATCGAACTTCAGCCCGACCTTCGTCGGACCACCGCCCGGCCACTGACCGCCGTCAGACTCTCTCCGACTAAATCTCACCTCCACATGATCTCTTAAAGGAGAGAAATTTCCAACTCCCATTCCGCTCCCCTTCCTGAAAAGGGGAAGCCGCTAACTTCTGCGCAAAAGGAGGGGCGTCGAATCAAGTAGGGAAAATCACCTACTCAAAAACAACGGAATGCCTCAAAATGCCAGAAGCTAGAGGGGAGAAGAAAGGGGAAGCCGCTAACTTCTGCGCAAAAGAAGGGGCGCCGAATCAAGTAGGGAAAATCACCTACTCAAAAACAACGGAATGCCTCAAAATGCCAGAAGCTAGAGGGGAGAAGAGAGGAAAGCCGCTAACTTCTGCGCAAAAGGAGGGGCGCCGAATCAAGTAGGGAAAATCACCTACTCAAAAACAACGGAATGCCTCAAAATGTCAGAAGCTAGAGGGGAGAAGAGAGGAAAGCCGCTAACTTCTGCGCAAAAGGAGGGGCGCCGAATCAAGTAGGGAAATCATCTACTTAAAAACGACGGAAAGCCTCAGAATGCCAAAAGCTAGAAGGCCAGAAGAAGAGGAAGAAAGGGGCATTTTGTCCCCTATCCCAAGGGGGGTATTTATAGGATGAAAAGGGGAGAGAAAGAGAGGGAAATATTGAAGAAAGAGGGGGAAAATATTTGAAATTTGGAGGGAGAGAGTTTCTAGAAGGTTTTCGAATTTTTTCTGAATTTTTCAGAATTTTTTTCGGAATTTTTTGGGCTCAAAATGAGTTGTTTTCGGATTTTATAAAAAAATATATATAAAAAATAATTTTTGCGGGCCCCACAGCAAAAAAAAAAAAAAAAAATTTAAAATGCCATAACTGCTGCGCGCCCCTTGCCCGCGCGCCCGCGCGGGCGCCGCCGCCGGCGGCGGCTGCCGGCGGCCGGCTGGCCGGCCGGCCGGTTCGGCCGCCTACGCGTTACCGGGCTCCGATTTTGGGCCCGGACGGTCCAAATTCGACGTTTTTGGGGTCCCCGGACACGTTTTTCGACGTTCCGGACTTAATTTTGACACTTTCGGAGCTCAACGGGGCCTCTATGATCAAGTTCGAGCAAACATTTGATTTTTGGAACGCAATTTTTTGCAATTCGGCCAATGTAAAATGCCGGAACAAGTATTTTCGGACTCATGAAGCTTCGACATCCGAAAATAGGGGGGCAACTGATGTATCGCCAAAAAATTATCTTGATCGGGCACGAATCTCGAGAAAAAACTCAAATTAGAAACTTCAAAAATTAATTCGGAGACCAATTAAACTCCAATTTCAGCAAGCTTATAGTCGAACTGAGCGTCTCGGAAATACGAATCCAACGACACTAAATTCAACTCAATCCGAGCCCAAGTGAGTCCAAATCAAGTACCCGAAGCGCTGTTGGAAGCATCAAACAGCTATTGGAGTTACCAAACGGTCTCCGATTTTGGCGAGCTTATAGTCGAATCGAGCGGCTCGACTAGACGAATCCAACGAGTCCAAGATCGCAGAATTCTGATATCATTAAGACCTTCAAATGCTTGATAAACGGTTCATGATCAAGGGATTCAATATCGACCGTTCATCCGGATCACTCCTTATTTGCCCTTGATCCCTCACATATTTACAGGCTATGCCACTCCAGAAAAATTATAAATAGCCCCTCATTTCTCTTAAGAGGGGACCAAGCCAAGAAGAGAAGAAGAGAAGAAAGAGAAGAAGAAGAGGAGAGAAGTCTAGGAGGGAATAACTCCTCCTCGACCACCGCCGGAACACCGCCTGAACTCCGCCGGAACACTGCCGGAACACCACCAAAGCACCACCAGGCGCCGGAGGGACGCCGGAGCTCTGCCCGACACGGGAGCAACGTCGGAATTCTGCCCGACGCCGGAATTCTACCCGACGCCGGACTTCTTTCCAAGTGACGCCGGAATTCTGCTCGACACCCCGAGTGACGTCGGAACTCTGCTTGTCCTTGTAACTGATACTCATTGTAATATGATCGTCCTGAATTTAAAGGACGGATCAGCCTCGTGTACTTCAAACGACACTAGTGGAACTATTTCAACTGGGCGTGGCCCCGTGGTTTTTTCCCTTTCCAGGGTTTTCCACGTAAAAATCCTGGTGTTACTATTTCGATTCTGTTTGTGTGCTGAATATACGTACAACGCTGAGACGGAAATATTAAACTCTATCGCCGCGTATATTTGAGTCCGCAACAAGATTGAAATTAATTATATTATACTAAAATTTTATTTTAAGAGCAATAAAAAAGTCTTTCAAAACGAAACCTAAATTTTCTATTGATGGGATTTTTGGAGGACCCCCTAAGCTGGGATTTTAGGGTTTGAAGGGAACCTTTTTCCCAACATTTTAATAAACCTTTTTCTAGCTTTGAGGGAGTGGAATTATTGGGGAATTCTTAGATAGCCGCTAGCGTAAAAAAAAAAAAAAAAAAAAAAAAAGAAAGGCAAATTTTATCAATACAAAATAAGAGGTTGATCTACTGAGTTTTTATTTCTTCTCCTTATTTAACCTTTCCTTGGAATAATGTATATTGTTTTTTTCCATCAAGTTAGTATGAACTAAAATCCATTTCTAGGGATCAGGTATAGTCATGTGCATTTTTATTAGTTTTTGTTGAATGTAATATTTAGACTTTTCACTTCTTATACATTCACATTAAGGTTTATTTCATCCTGCATTCAATAACTTATAAATTATCTAACCAACATTTAGAAGTGTTGCGGGCTAGAATATATGCGGCGATAGAGTTATAATTTTACGTCTTAACGTTGCACGGATATCAAGCTCACACATAGAGAACACAAAATTTTTACTTGGAAAATCCTAAAAAAGGAAAAAATCATGGGTCTTAGCCTAGTTGAAAATGATTCAACTAGAATTTGAGTAGCGTAGAACAGGCTAACTCATCCTTGAGGGCAATCAGATTACAAATGTCAACCATATGGTTGTAGTCTAGTGCCAAATAGGATGAAAGTTCAGCGTCACTTGGAAGTTCGGGCATCAGTTGGTAGAACTCCAGCGTTCGTCGGTGGTCTGGCAGAACTTCGGGTGTCAGGTGGTGGTTCGGCTAAACTTCGGGCTTCATGTGGTGGTCCGGTGGAACTCCACCTGTCAAGTGGTGGTCCGGTGGAACTCCAGGCGTTAGGTGGTGGTTTGGTGGAACTCCGGGCATCAGGTGATGGTCCGGCGGAACTCCGGGCTTCAGGTGGTGGTCTGGTGGAACTCCAGGCGTTATGTGGTGGTTCGACGAACTCCAGGCTTCAGGTGGTGGTCTGGTGGAACTCCGGGGATCAGGTGGTGGTCCGGCGGAACTCCGGGGGTCAAACGGTGGTCCCGACAGATCTTAGGGCCTCAGGTGGTGGTTCGGTGGAACTTCGGGCCTCAGGTGGTAATCTGGAGAAACTCAGAGCATCAAGCGATGGTCCAGCGGAACTCAGGGCCTTAGGTGGTGGTCCGGTGGAACTCCGGGCCTCAGGTGGTGGTCTGGTGGAACTCAGGGCATCAGGCTGTGGTCCGGCGAAACTCCGGCTGTAGTTGAGAAATTCCGGCTGTAGTTGAGAAACTCCGGCGAAACTCCGGCTGTAGTTTTTCTTAGGTTTAGGGGGTCCCTTTTCATGAGAAAGGAGGAGTCTATTTATAGATTTCCTGGGGTGGCATGGCCCGTAAATAGGAGGAAGATAAAAAAAACAGGGAGTGGTTTGGATGGGCGGCCAATGTTGAATCCCTTGATCGTGGACCGCATAGTGCTAGTTTTTGAGACATATGGCTATTAATGTGAACATGAATAGTTGTAAGTAAAACAAAAATGTGGAGGCTAAAAAATATGCCTTTAACTTGCTTTGCTAAGACTGTTTTATGCTTTACTCCCATCTTATCTATTGTGGTAGTAGTCTCTCATCTCGCATAATATATGAGCCAATCTCTAGGGAATCGAGGCCTCGAGGGAATGGACGGCACATCGCGTTGTCGCCTGGCCAGCCGTCCGCGTTGCCTAGCAAGCTATCCGGGTCAAGGCGTCATCGAGGGATTGCCAGATTGGACCGCCGACCACGACAGGCCAACCATCTCCATGACTCCGCACCGTTGTTACACGCTCGCACTGGCCTTCGCATCGACAAGTCGCGATCCCGCACGCGAGGACCTCACCGGCATAGCCTGAGCCGCCGGAGCTCGCGCTGGCCTTTGCGTCGTCGCCTGGCTAGTGGCCAACCTGGCCTCGCGCCCTCACCTAGCGAGGATCAAGTCCCGCTCCACTGAGCCCAAATCAGCAAACCTGCGTGTGATTTTTAGCTCACGGGTCGGGTCGGGTCAACCCGATAACCCGTACTGGTCAGTTCCGGGTTGACAAACTTAACCCGTTTGCAAAATCGAGTTGGGTTAGTGTCAACCCGTTTATGTCCGGGTCAAGTTGGGTTTGACCAGAACCCAACCCGTTGACCCGAATTGACACCCCTAAGGATAATTTATATACCCTATTATGTGAGAATAGAAGCAATGAAAGAGTGAGAGAGAAGAGAGATTTGTACTTGGGCCAAATTTTTGAAAGAAGCAAGCAGAAGAAATCATTTAGGAGAAGCAGCGCAATTGGGCAGCAATTTTAAAACAAGCCAATACGCCAAACTATCTGGCGTAATGATGAATACGCCAACTTGATAGGCGTATTCTTCGCAAATTTCGTTTTGTGAATAATACGCCAAACGCTCAGGCGTATTCTTTGGATTTAAAAAAAACATTTTTTGCTTTGTTTTCCATTCTTTCAGCACTGAATATGATGTAATTTGGCATTGTCTTAGGTTTTATTAATTATTTGCTTGATTTATTTTTTTTGGGATAAATTATCAGTTTACATTAATAGGATTAATTATTTGCTTAGATATGAATGCGCATAACATTTACTAATACTGAATGGCAATATTATAACTTAGAGCTCTTTCCAAAAATATTATGACAATTCGTAATTTATTTTATTTCTTCATATATATTTTCTGGCTATAATAGTAATTAGATTTTTTTATAAAATTAATTAATTTTTTTTACTCCATTTAACTCATTTCTCTCAAAATATTAAATATATTAAATTAAACTAACTATTTTATTAAATATTCTAAATTATATCAGAAATTAAATTATATGTTAAATTAATTTATGAAATTAAAATTTCTTTAAATTACTGATATAACTTTAATACTTAAAATTTTTAAATCTAATATTAAAAAAGTTTAAAAAATTATTACAAAAATTTTAAATATCATCAAACACATTATAGTCACTTAATTAAGCGTTTCCCGGAACACCAACATTAAACTCAGATCGGATAACAAGGGAAGCATACAAAGTTTCAATAATTGGTAGAATATATCGTACTCTTTGAAATGCGCTATCTGTAACAATGCATTTATAGAATGCGCATTAATATTTTAAAATTTTATTTTTTCTTTTTGTTACATAATATGCATCTACTAATCAAATTTTTTGTAATATTTGTTATAGTGTAAATAAGTTATATATATATATGAAAATAAGTTATTTGCATAAAAATTACTTGACTTGGATTTTTTTTTGGTTCTATACAATATATAAGACAAATCTTTATAAGTTACAAGAATATGCTCAAAAGACAAGATTAATTGTATTAGAATATATATAATATTTAAATTATTATTTTTTAATAATTCTAATTTTATTCATCTCATTATTTATGAATAGTTATAAAGTAGAATGTAGACTTAGATTATTTTTTTAAGAACCACATGATTTATTTTCTGCTTAGTAAAATTTTGATAAAACATCTAATTAATAGGAGACTAAGAAATTGGGCCCAAGTATTGAATACATGGCAAATGCCTTCATACATTTTCTCATATAAAAACAAACACAAATTTATTAAAATCTCAAAAAGGATAAATAAAATGCATATCTAAGCAAATAATTAATCCTATTAATGCAAACTGATAATTTATCCCAAAAAAATAAATAAAGCAAATAATTAATAAAACCTAAGACAATGCCAAATTACATCATATTCAGTGCTGAAGGAACGGAAAACAAAGCAAAAAAATGTTTTTTTTTTAAATCCAAAGAATACGTCTGAGCGTTTGGCGTATTATTCACAAAACGAAATTTGCGGAGAATACGCCAATCAAGTTGGCGTATTTATCATTACACGAGATAGTTTGACGTATTGGCTTGTTTTAAAATTGCTGCCCAATCACGCTGCTTCTCCTAAATGATTTCTTCTGTTTGTTTCTTTCAAAAATTTGGCCTTTGTACTTGTTTATCCTAATTATCATAGTGAATTTTTTTATATGATATGGCTCCATATTTTTTCCTTAATTTGAATTTTTATACATTAGATCCTAATATCTTGTATTTCTCCAAAGCTTTTACTTTCTTGCTTCTTTATTCATTGTGATGTTTACTCCCAACAATTTAGAATTTTTTAGTAACAAAACAAAAACCAAAGTCAATAGCGCGTAGGGACCAGACTAAATGCCTAGGCACTCATATGCAATGCCTACACAACAGACAGGCTTTTAATAGAGTATTATACATATAATAGAATTTTTAGAATGCAAAATAGAGAGCTCGTAGCCTGACATTCGGACCCTCTGCATAAAACCAGATGTAGCGCATTGATTGACCTAAATGTTCCAAGAGGTTTTCAACTAAGAGGTCTTAAATTTGAGTCTTTGTGTATGCGATGTGTGTGTGAGTTTGTCTTGATTGACCTAAATGTTCCAAAAAAAGAGTCTAAATTTTCTATTGAGGGGATTTTTTGAGCACCACCTAAGCTAGGTTTTTAGAGTTTCAACAAGAGGACCTTTTTCCCAACATTTTAAAAACCTTTTTCTAGCTTTGAGAGAGTGGAGTTATTGGTGGATTTTCTTATGGCTAGGGTAAAAAAATATCTTTACAAAATAAGAGGTTGATAGTTTTTCTTTCTTTTTTTATTTAGGCTTCGTTTGGGATGGCTTTCTTTTCTTTAATTTTTGTACTAGAAAGCTGTTTTAAGAAACAGTAAGAAAGCCGTCCCAAACGAAGCTTTAATATTTCCTTGGAGTAATGTATACTTTATTTTTCCATCAAGTTAGCATGAACTAAAATAATAAAAAGTCATGTAAATTTTTATTAGGTTTTTTTTAATATAATATGTAGACTTTTTATACATTTGTATTATGGTTTATTTCATCCTGCGTTCAATGACTTAAAATTATCTAACCAACGTTTAGAAGTTAAGTGGTTCATTCAAAATTAATAAGTAGAACCCACCGAGGCTTAGGGTGGTTGGTGGGAGAGCACGATTGGGAACCCCCCATCCCGGGTTCGAATCCACCCCACTACGGCCGCGCCTCTTAAGTGGGGACCAATAAAGTGTTGGCCCAGGGGTTTCTGGTGTAGGTGCCACTGCTAGGTCGACCGAGGAGATTAGTGGACATCGCCAAGCGCCTCACATGCTAAGGTGGCAGCGGGCCGATACTCCCCGTTCCCAAAAAAAAAAAAAAAAAAAAATTAACAAGTAGAGAATGGATTTGTTGTGGATGAAATATTGCGATGCAACGTATGATAGAGATATCTATATTAAACAGAAATAATCTAATAGATCACTTACACCATAGCTGAAATATGCTTTGCATTGAATATATCATCGAGAGATGTGAAGGTAAGTGAGTCTGGACTTTTGAGGGAAATCTACGTTCTATGGTAGATTTTATTATTGTAAAATTTATTTATAACTCTTGATTGTATTTCAGCTAAGGTTTCGTTTGGGATAATTTTTTTGCTGCTTTCTAAAACAACTTTATAGTACAAAAATTTTTTAAATTAAAATTTTTTGTGTATAAAACTTATTTTAGAAAGCAGTAAGAAGGTTGTTCCAAACGAAGCCTAAATTAATAGAAGCCACCTTAGGCAGACCAGGTACCTAGGTTTAGCCCACATAATCTACTTTTGAAAGTCTAGGGTTAATTTCCAACTGTCTTACCATTCTAAATATAAGAATTTCTTCATCTATCTTTATAAACTATATTAAGTGAGATAAAATGAAAGGCTCTTATATGATTTTTTTTAGTACTATAAATAAGGAGTAGAGCTCTATTTTAAAATGAATATTATTTATTTTTTAAAATTATTTATTATCATAAATATCATATATTTTATTTTTAAAGGGTCAGCTCACATCAATCATTCTAACTAATATATATATACAAAGGTATTATTGATTAAGCAAAAATGAATGATTACCTATCATTTTTATAGCCTAACTTCAAGAAAAGGGCTTCATTTGAAAATGAGTTGCTAAGCAACATTTTTATTTTATTTTTTATTGAGAGGATATTATTTTTTTTATTTTAAATTTAAAGATATGAACAAGAGGCAAGTCACATCAAGTACATATCAACTTTAATCATGCCGTCTTTTTTTATTATTATTTTAATTATCGAAATTACACACTGGCTATTAAATATAATAAACTAAAAATATTTATTTCCTAATTATTTAAATTATTTCTTAAATTATGAATTGCTTTTAAATATTTAATAATATAAAACTATAATGCTTATCATCTTCAAATCCTGATATTTAATATTAAAATTAATATAGGATAACAAAAAAATATTGTAAATTTAACTTTATAGAAATATCTAAATAATATTCAATAATTTTAGTATGAATCTTCTTTCACATGCTTAACCCTATCGGTTCTCTACCAGTTCCCATATCTTATCCGTAGTTACCTCTCAAGAAATCTTCTTCTCCTAATATGTCGTTCCAATCAGTCAGCCCTCCCATCACTCCTTATATGTGATGCCTTAAGTGAGCTTCACCAGTCTTGTGATGTCAGCTCCAACAAGTTTCGTCGATGCTAGATCTGATGAAGTCATGCCAGCTCTATCTAGCTCCAATGGTGGCTTTAGCGATTTTTGACGATCCCGTCCAGTAGCCCCTGAGTTAACTCCTGTTGTGATTCTGTAACACCCGCTCTTAAGAGATTCACATGTCAGTTTAAATTTTGATTTGAACAATTTCGAACAAAATTTGAAGTTCAAAGGTTTGATTCTGGTTCAAATTTGTATAAATTTGAGCCAACGTCTCTTGGGATGGAGTTTTAAAAGCATTTTGCAAGTCTAAAAGAAGAGTAATTAAGTTTTAAATTAACTTTTAAACAATATTATTCAAAAAAATAAAATAGCACGTATTTTTCTTCAATTTTAGATATTATATGAAATATAAAGCTAATTTTTCTTTATATATATAAATAAGGTAATGTAAAAAGATGGTGGGTTGGACAACAGCAAGAGATTTTAGGTGAAATCAATGTTGAGATCTGATACATCCTCAAAAAATCATCTTAATCGGGCATGAATCTTGAGGCCAAAACAAGTTGGAAACTTCCCAAATTAAATTTGGGACCATCCGAACTCTGATTTCAGCAAACTTATAGTCGAACTGAGCGTCTCGGAAATACAAACCCAACGACACCAAATTCGACCCAGTCCGAGCCCAAATGAGTCCAAATCAAGAGTTTGAAGCGCTGTTGGAAGGTTCAAACCATAATTTGGATTACCAAACGATCTCCAAATGTGACGTGCTTCTAGTTGAATCGAGTGTCTCAACAAGACGAATCCAACGAGCCCAAGAACGTCAAATTCTGACATCATTAAGACCTTCAAATATCCAGCGAACGGTCTATGATCAAGGGATTCAAGATCGGCCGTCCATTCAACCACTCCATAACAACCTTTGATCTTCCACCTATTTACAGGTCATGCCACTCATGAAAATCTATAAATAGAGACCCCATTTCTCATGAAAAGACACACCTAATCCTAAGGAGAAAAAGAGAGAGCTCTTGCCAACTTGCTCCTCCTCGACCACCGTCGGAGTTTCGCCGGACCACAACCTGAGGCCCTGCTCTTCGTCGGACCACCACATGAGGCCCTGCTCTTCGCCGGACCACCACCTGAGGCCCTGCTCTTCGCCGGACCAACACCTGAGACCCTGCTCTTCGCCAGACCACCATATGACGTCCTCACCTCAGCCCAACAACTACATAGGGACCGAAATTCTGCCAGACCACAGGGTGACCCCGAAGTTCTGCTAGCGCGACCTTAGGCCCTTACAAGCTTCTAACTCCCACCCTACGGGTGATACTTGTAATCTGATCGCCCTTGAAGGCGAGTCAGCCCACTATAATATACTCAAATTCTAGTGAAATCACTTTCAACTGGGCCAGGCCCTGTGATTTTTCCCTCTTTCAGGATTTTCCACGTAAAAAATCTCGTGTTCTCTATGTGTGAGCAGGATATCCGTGCAATGCTAAGACGTAGAAATTAAACTCTATCACCGTGTATATTCTAGCCCGCAACAGTTTCGCACCGTCTGTGGGAAATTGCTAGTCCCACTATCCTACAACACCACCGCAATGGCCAACAGGCGCAGTAATCGTATCCTAGGAGCCTCTCAGTCTAATTCACACCAATCTCGGAATCAGTCCCTGAATCAGGGATGCCATGCATCTGCCTCTTTTCAGCCCAGTGGCCGAAACCTTGCCGGAGAAGGGACTTCAGGACCGTCCCTGGAAGATCGCATTCAAAGAATGGAGAATTCCCAAAAGGAGATCCTTCAACTTCTACGAGAGACCCGACCACCTACATTAGCACCCCCTGACGAGATTCTACTCCCTCGAGATCCGCCAAGGGTCGAAGATGTTCCAGCAGACCACCTTCATGTCGAGATTCCTCTTCCTCAACCAAGGAGATGTCCTCCAACACGTCAAGATGACGAACTTGCTGACACAACCAGCTCTACCCATCCTTCGCACACAGATCAGCAACACCGCATTCCTCAGGACGCTTTCGAAGGCTTAGCCCGGCCTCATATTGCCGAACTCCCTTGCAACGCCCTAAGACATGAACTGCGAACGCTGGTTCGAGAAGAATTTCCTGGGGGAGGTGCGAGGCAACCACCTCACCCATGAGATTTCCAGGAGTCATCACCTCTGACTGAGGCCATTCTTCAGCATCCTATCTCGGCAGGATTCAAGCTACCCAACATCGATCCCTATAACGGGACATCTGACCCATACGAGCATATCGATCACTATAGAACTATAATGCACATCCAGCGAGCCTCAGATGCACTCCTCTGCCAAGTCTTTCCTTTCACCCTTAAAGGGCAGGCCCAAACATGATTTTATTCACTCCCTGTCGGATCTATTCCCATGTTTGTTAAATTAGTCAAAGTGTTCGTCGAATAATTTGTTGCCAATCGAAGAAAGGTTAAAGACTCCTCCCACATCTCTGAAATCTGACAGAATAAAAATGAGTCCCTCAAGGAGTACTTCCAGAGGTTTTCTACTGAAGCTCGACAGATTCCTGGAGTAGATCCTGAGTTACTCAGAGGAGTTTTCTTGGAGGACTCCGTCCAGGCCCTTTTTACTCAGCCCTTATGCGGGATACGGTCCCTTCATATGCTGACCTGATCCACCACGTGGAGGCACAAATATCAGCCGATGAGGCCATCAATGCCCACAGGAAGCAATTCAAGCAGACAACTGGGAAGCAAAAAAGCACACATGGGATGGAAAATCCTTCCTCCCATCGTAAAAAGAACACTAATTTGCCCCCTCGACCCTCACAACCACGACGAGAATCTCGCCCAGAAAAGGAGTATACGCCACTCAACGCATCCCGGGCCAATGTACTAATGGCCATCCAAAATCAGGAGAGCGTTAAGTGGCCTCAGCCTCTAAAACCTAATATCGAGAATCAGGAGCAATATTGCCACTTCCACCGCAGTCGTGGACATACTACCGAAGCCTGCAGACAGCTCAAAGAAGAGATCGAAAGACTAATCTGACAGGGGTATCTCCGACAATTTGTCAAGAATCCACCAGCCCGGGAGGATGGTGTCCAAGCTGGGGACAGATTCAACAACAAAAATAACTAACAAACAATCGCCAAATGGTGGGCGAAATTGAAACCATCGCTGGAGGTCCTTCAATGCCAAGTCAAGTACTGATCACCATCACCAAAGAGCCTACACCAAAGAAGTCTCATGCCGACCATTCCATTGCCTTCAATGATTCAGACTTGGAGGGGGTAAAGACCCCTCATCAAGATCCACTCGTAATAAGTGCAGGAATCGGTGACCCTTACTATAAAGTCAAGAGAATCTTGGTGGACGACGGGAGCTCTGTAGATGTATTATTCTACTCCACTTTTCTAAGCTTGGGTCTTGCTAGAGAAAAACTCCAACCTGTCGCAAGACCATTATACAAATTTGATAATCGGCCCGTACGAGTAGAAGGCACGATCAGCCTTCCCGTTGTACTAGGAGAGTTCCCCCGACAAACCACACACTCTATCTAGTTTATTGTCGTGAAGTCAGAATCAGCATACAATGCTATCTTTGGAAGGCCATTACAGTCGATCTTCGGGATTATTGCCTCAATCCCACACCTGAAGTTGAAAATTTTCACCCCAGCAAGAATTGGCATAGTGCGAGGAGATCAGTAAGAAGCACAATCCTGTTATCTTCGACAGGCTCAACCATGCCCATCAATCACCTTGAGCATCGAGGACTTTGATCTACGAAATGAAGACATTCCTCAAAAGGCCTCCCCCGTCGAGGACCTTGCCCATATCTCCCTATCCGATGAATATCCTTCAAGAACAGTACAGATCGGGTCGTTACTCTTAGAAGAAGAAAAGACGAAGTACGTAGAATTTCTACAGAAAAATCAGGATGTCTTCGCCTGGACTCCAGCAGACATGCCATGAATCAGCCCTAAGGTAATCACCCACTCTCTCAGAATAAACTCAACCTGCAAGCCAGTAATCCAGAAGAAGCAGAATTTCACACCAGAACGCTATCAAGCAATTATAAAGGAGGTCGACAAACTCCTGAAAGCTGAATTCATACGGGAAGTACACTATCCCACCTGGCTGGCAAATGTAGTCATGGTCAAAAAGACCAGTGGAGCTTGGAGGATGTGCGTAGACTATACAGACCTCAACAAAGCCTGTCCGAAAGACAATTTTCCTCTCCCTCGTATCGATCAACTAGTGGATGCCACATCTGGGCACCAAATGCTAAGCTTCATGGATGCCTACTCAGGCTACAACCAAATAAGGATGAATCCCGCAGACGAGGATGCAACAGCTTTTCAAACGCACAAAGGACTATACTGCTACCAGGTTATGCCCTTCGGACTGAAAAATATAGGGGCCACATATCAGCGTCTCATGAATAAGGTATTTAAAGACCTTATTGGGCATACTATGGATGTGTACGTGGATGACATGCTGGTCAAAAGTCTTGAAAAATTACAGCATATCTCTGATTTAGAATAATGCTTCTGTCTTCTGCGATCCTATAACATGCGCCTCAACCCCTCTAAATGCGCATTCGGAGTTACCTCGGGAAAATTCTGGGGTTCATGGTCACCCATCGGGGGATTGAGGCCAATCCTGAGAAGGTCCAGGCTCTAAGGGACATGATACCTCCAAGAAACATCAAGGAAGTTCAGAGACTAAATGGAAGGATCGCGGCACTCTCTCGCTTCATAGCTCGCTCCGGATATAAATATCTGCCCTTCTTCAAGATCCTCCGAGGGGCCCGTAACTCGGGGTTTCAATGGACAGACGAATGCCAAGAGGCCTTTGAGCAGCTTCGAACCTATCTTGCTTCACCTCCGCTACTCTCAAAGCCAATTCCATGAGAAAAATTATTTTTGTACTTGGCTGTTTCCGCCCAAGCAATCAATTCAGTCCTAGTCCGAGACGAGAATGCTACTCAACGCCCCGTATACTATATCAGTAAGATCCTATCTGAAATAGAGGGACGTTATCCCATAGAAGATAAAACAGTGCTGGCCTTAGTCTACTCGGCTAGGAAGCTACGCCCCTACTTCTAGGACCATATAATTGGAGTCTACACGAATCTGCCATTGAAAAACATCCTGCAAAAGCCCGAAGCCTCTGGCAGGCTCATTAAGTGGTCTATAGAACTGGGAGAGTTTGACATTCATTACTTGCCCAGACCTGATATTAAGTCCCAGGCACTTGTAGATTTTGTGGTTGAATGCACCATCTCAGTATCTGACAAATCACTAAGCACTTCTCGTTCTCCCCCGTACTGGACGATGTATGTTGATGGAGCATCTGGAAATTCTAGTGCCGGAGCAGGAATCTTGTTGATCTCTCGGCAACAAGTTACTCTTGAATACAGGCTCCGACTCAAGTTCTCTGCAACAAACAACGTGGCAGAATACGAGGCTCTTATTGCCGGATTACGCCTGGCAATTGACTGTGAAGTTCAAAACCTGATGGTCTATACTGATTCACAACTAGTTACTTCACAGGTGGAGGGGGAGTTTGACATCCATAACCCCCAGTTGGCACTTTATTGCAACATAGTAAATTTGCTTCTAGCTCATATAAGCGAACATCAAATTATACATATTCTTCGGGAGCAAAATACACGAGCAGGCGCCCTCTCCAAACTAGCTACTGCTATAACCAGCGACACATACAAAAGAAGGTATATCGAGGAGATATATTTTCTAAGTATTTCGGGCCCGTGGATAATACAGTCGATTGGATCAGGAGAGACATCCTAGATTGACCCTCTCCTATCTTTCTTACAAGAAGGTGTTCTTCCAGAAGACCCAATAGCAGCAGTACGACTTCGAAGGCAGGCGTCCAACTTTACTGTTGTAAATAGAGAGTTATATAAATAGGCTTTCACAGGGCCCTATCTCAAGTGCCTCCCTCCTTCAGAGGCTGGCTATGCGCTCCGAGAAGTACATTCAGGCATCTGTGGAGAACATTTGGGCGGAAGGGCACTCGCCCATAAGATAATGAGACAAGGGTTCTACTGGCCCACAATGAAACAAGATGCACTAGAGTTCATACGAAACTGCAATAACTGCCAATTATATGCCAACCTTACCCATCTAACTGCTACAGAAATATCAACACTACAGAGTCCCTGTCCTTTTGCTCAGTGGTGGATCAACATAATGGGGCCCTTCCCCATAACCACTGGACAACGAAAGTTTATTATCCTGACTGTGGATTACTTCATCAAGTGGATAGTGGCCGAACCTTTGGCAAAAATAACATAGGCAAATGCCAAATAGTTCTTGTGGAAGAACGTAATATGCCATTTCGACATTCTCGCAAAGGTGATTACAGATAACGAAACACAGTTCACGGGAAAGGTCTTTACCATATTTTGTAAAGATCTTCGCATTCAGCTAGTACACACGACTATGGCCCATCCCCAGACTAATGGACAGACAGAGGTCACTAATCGGACGATTATGAAAGGATTGAAGACACACTTGGAGAAGGCTGGGGGGCAATGGGTTGACGAGCTCCCAAATATCTTATGGGCCTATTGTACCACGGCACGAACCCCAACAGGAAAAACCCCGTACAATCTCTGCTTTGGCACCAAAGCCGTCATTCCAGTCGACATTGGAGTTCCAAGTCATAGAGTCCAAACTTTTGACTTCAACGGTAATGAAGAAAAGCTCAGATGCAATCTAGACCTCCTCCCAGAAGCAAGAGATGAAGCAGTACTTAAGACGCTGCATATAACCAGAGAGTTTCCCATCACTATAACCGAAGAATGAAACCACGCCGTATAGCAATAGGGGATCTAGTTCTGCGCAGCATCGAGGCGGTAGGAAAAGGCCCTCAGCGTAACAAACTCTCCTCCCTTTGGGAGGGTCCGTACTTGGTGGCAGCCGTGGTGAAGCCAGGAACCTTCAAACTAAAGGATGCTGAAGGAAAAATGCTTCCTTGGACCTGGAATGTGGACAACCTTCGCAAATACTATCAGTAGAAGATAAAAGTGTTTTTATTTTTAAGTGTTATATGTAATCAATGTTAAGAGTCGTTTACCTCCTGTATTGACAGTAATATTTGTAGCTCCTATCCCTGAATTGTATCAGGGAAGTATGGTGTTGTTCAGTACAGTAAAGTTTTGTTCCTTTGTTCAATTACATTATTGCCTCCTTCAATTAGGACTGTAATCTCACACACACTGTGAGCCTCAATCTTGAAATTCTAGATGCGAGTAATACGCAACACGATTGCAACTCAATCTAGGATGATCAGTCCCAGGGGGATTTGATTCGACCTCTTCCATACAGGTTAAAAAGCATAACAAAATGCTTCAGTTCACAACCTCGGATAGGTCAAAACATCCTAAGTAGATGTCACTTAGTTATAATATCCTTGGTTCGAGGCACGCACATTCTTCGTTGCACCTCAATCACTGGATGATCGGTCCCAAGGGGATCCAACTTGACCTCTTCCACACAGGTTAAATAGCATTATACAATGCTATAATCAACAACCTCGAAAAGGCCAAATGTCCTTTACTTAAAACCTAAACTCCTTGAAAAGAGAAGCTTGAATCTCAGTCGCCCGAGAGTCGATCCTAAGTGGGTACAACCTGACCTCTTTCGCATAGGATGAACGGCGTTAATCAATAACCTCAGATAATTCAAGTACCTTAAAAGAGAGAAGGAGCATAAAGGTCATAGAAACAACACATAATCCACTACTAAATAAGCAATCCACTACTGAATTATAAATGATAACATATATGAACACGAACATCCAACATAAATAAAAGTACTAAGAAAGATCAGATAAGTACAACTAGTAAAGACACTACTCAATATCTACCACTTCATCATCAGCCTCAAGGGTAAAGGCCTTCTACAGCTCGCTCTCTATCTCGTTGCCATCAGAACCCGGAGGAAAGTCATCTGAAGCCTGGCTAGGTGTCAGCCCCTCAACTTCTACTCCGGTCTTTCGCTGCATCAAATAGAATCCCTTCAAGAAACCCCGGATGAACCCATCGTCAAGGCACTGCTGCTCTAAAGCCTTCACTTCTACCTCGTAAATGTGGTCACAAGCCTCCTGAACATGGTCCTGGATGATGATCTTGAAAGCTATTGACTTCTTGAAATCCTCAATAACCCTTGAAGACTCAAAACTCGTCAAAGCAGCTTCCTTCTCAGTAATAAGAGTCTGGGACCTCTTGTTCTCAGCCTCGAGCACCGCTACTTTCTCTCCAAAAGCTCTTTGATCCTCACGAAGCTGGATGATCATCGCCTGAGCCCTCTCAAGGTCAACCTGAAGAAGATTAATCTGCTGGTTCTGGAGGGATACGGATTGTACTATATTTATCAGCTCAGTCCTACACCCGGAAAGCTCCTCCTCCAATACCTTGGCCTCTCTAGTCTTTTGGTCGTACTTCCATTTGAATTCTCCCTGCAGATACTTGATTTTCACAAATTCAGCATTCCATTCATTCAGGGCCCCCATTAGCTCAGCCTCGAGCTGTGTATGCTGTGACAACTGAAATAAGAGGGAAGAGGGGAATTGGAATACATTCCAGAATAAGAAAAAAAGAAACACTAGAAAAGAGTTCCTTACTAGGTCATCAGCTTTGCGATGGCCGACACATTGATGGCTCAAGACATCCCCATGAACACGAATCTTGACAGGGGAAGAAACAAGTGCAGCCTTGCTTGTGTTCGCCGCAACCCCCTCCAACTTCTTCTTCTTCAGCAAAACCTGAGATCTTCACCTCCCACCTGTCGCTTAGAGGCTGCCTTTGGAACTGGGACAGGTGGCTCGGGAACCTTAGAAGTCGGCTTCAATATCCAAGCATCCGACCTCCCGGGGTGAAAGAACAGGCCAACCTTGAACAGAAACTCTTCTTCTATATACTTATTTAAATAACGAACCTCATATAGAAGATGTTCGATGTAGGGGACCATCAGAAGTCTCATTATGTCATCCTCTCCGACGTGCAAAGGAGCTGGCAAGTCCCTCATCTTCCCCCACTTCTCAAGTAGGCCCCAGTCATTCCTCACAAAAAAGTAGGAACTGGACCAGCTTTTCGCAGGATCCCGGGTGCGCATGTCTAACCATTTTCATCTAAAAGTCACACGCCCCTGCATGTCACTGGTAAGTCGTCCCATCCGCGAAAGGTGCTCCAGTGTCAGCACGGCCCCCCGATCTCTGAAAAGGGCAATCAATCCAACTGTCACCGACATGGCTCTATAAGAAAACTACGACAAGCACACCCCGCATCTTTTTAAAATCTTGACCAGCTCAGCGGGAGGTGGAAAACGCAGTCCTGCTCGTAGACTGGTCTCGCTGACAGTAAGGTACCCGGGAGGACGAAGGCTGTCCCGATCAGACCTCTTTGAAATAGTCGTCACCACATCATTCGGGATGTGGAAATTCTTGTGAAGAATCATTAGAAGATAGCCCGTAATAGTGGACGCAACATCATCCACCTTCGCTCCTTTGGTGGACCTGCGCTCTCCGACAGGCAGCGCGGCGGACTTTCTCCCGACCGCGGGATCACTCGAGGGAAGGGCGGTCACCCGACATGACCTCTGTATATAGGGAGGGGCCCTGCTGTAGGATAAGGGATACCACCTATTCGAAGGCAGGGGAGGACCTCCCGTATAGCAAAAGGGCAGACGGGCCGGAAGGCGGAGGGGAGGAAGTCTCTTTCTCATAAAGAGGGGCCCTGGGCCTGGACGAGGGATGCCACCCGTTCAGGGCCAGGGGAAGGCCTCTAATGAAAGAAAAGAGAAGGAGGGGAGAAAGGTGTAACCCTTAAGGCCAAGGTGGGGGCCTATTTATAGGGAGGGTAGGGGCATTTTAGGAAATAAATAAATAAATAAATAAATATATATATATATATATATATATATTCTGCTGAAAAAAAAATTTGTTGACCGGTCAACGGTAGACCGGTTGACCGGTCCGGTCAACCAATTAACCGCCAGTCAACCCGGCAGACCGGGTAACCGCTAGGTAGACCCGCAGCCACGATGCATCGGCCGGGCGCGGGTCGGGCGCACAGGCAAGGAGGGCCAGCCGCGGGCTAGGTGGGCCGAGGGCGCGGCGGGCCAGCGCGGGCCGGGCGGGCCGAGCATGTAGCAGCACGCGGCAAACCAAGCGCGCGGCGGGCCAGCACGGGCAGGGCCGGCAGCGGCGGCGGCGGCCCGCGGGCCCAATTTCGGGCCCGGAAAGGTCAAACTGGACGTTTTTGGGGTCCCCGAAACCGTTTTTCGATGTTTCGGACTCAATTTTGGCACTTTTAGAGTCGTTCGGGACTTCTACAAGCAAGTTTAGTTTTTCGCAAATATCAAATTGCACGAAAAAATTTCCCAAAAAATTGTAACACTTAGTTTCGAACTCCTGAAGCATCGACGTCCAAAAATAGGGGGGCAACTCATACATCCTCAAAAAATTATGTTAATCAGGCACGAATCTTGAGGCAAAAACAAGTTGGAAGCTTCCGAAATTAAATTTGGGACCATCCGAACTCCAATTTTAGCAAACTTACAGTCGAACTGAGCATCTCGGAAATACGAACCCAACGACTCCAAATTTGACCCAGCCGAGCCCAAATGAGTCCAAATTAAGAGTCTGAAGCGTTGTTGGAAGGTTCAAACCATAATTTGGATTAACCAACAGTCTCCAAATGTGACATGCTTCAAGTCGAATCGAGCTTCTCGACAAGACGAATCCAACGAGCCCAAGATCACCAAATTCTGACATCATTAAGACCTTCAAATATCCAGCGAACGGTCTATGATCAAGGGATTCAAGATCGGCCGTCCATTCAACCAGTCCCTAACTACCCTTGATCTTCCACCTATTTACAAGCCATGCCACTCACGAAAATCTATAAATACAGACCCCATTTCTCATGAAAGGTCACAACTAATCCTAAGGAGAAAAAGAGAGAGCTCTTGCCCCCTTGCTCCTCCTCGACCACCGCCGGAGTTTCGCCGGACCACCACCTGAGGCCCTGCACTTCGCCGGACCACCACCTGAGGCCCTGCTCTTCGTCGGACCACCACCTGAGGCCCTGCTCTTCTCCGGACCACCACCTGAGGCCCTGCTCTTCGCCGGACCACCACCTGAGGCCCTGCTTTTCGCCGGACCACCACCTGAGGCCTTGCACTTTGCCGGACAACCACCTGAGGCTCTGCTCTTCGCCGGACCACCACCTGAGGCCTTGCTCTTCACCAAACCACCACCTGAGACCCTCTTCTTCGCCAGACCACCATCTGACGTCCTCACCTCAGCCCAACAACTACTTAGGGACTGAAATTCTGCCCGACCACCGGGTGACCCCGAAGTTCTGCCAGCCTGACCTTAGGCCCTTACAAGCTTCTAACTCCCACCCTACGGCTGATACTTGTAATCTGATCGCCCTTGAAGGCGAGTCAGCTCACTGTAATCTACTCAAATTCTAGTGAAATCACTTTCAACTAGGCCAGGCCCCGTGGTTTTTCCCTCTTTCAGGGTTTTCCACGTAAAAAATCCCGTGTTCTCTGTGTGTGAGCAAGATATTCGTGCAACGCTAAGACGTAGAAATTAAACTCTATCACCGGGTATATTCTAGCCCGCAACAAGAATAGATGGTGAAAAATATCAAAGAGCAGAAACATGAATATTGTGTAAATAACTATGTTTAGATGAGGATTCCACATACCGTTGCCACAGCGGTCTTTGTCATCGTTCTGGTAGCCGAAGTGGAAGGATTTGGCTTCACCGCCACTATGGCCGTTGTGGATTCTTCCGGCACAGTCTGTGGCATCCTTGCCAGCGCCAGGCCGCGGAGCATCCAATGTGTACTAGTAGGGAAGCAGGCGTTCCCCTGTGTTAGGAAGCTTCTCCTTTGAGTCGGTCTCTATAGTGGCCGTGACTTCTTCTACGGACTTAGGTCTGACGGACTCAGCTTCTTCTGTTGGAGGGCCACAGATTCCTCCTCTTTCTTTCTCCTTGCAAAGCGGGCCTATAAGGGTTCCGTTGCCCTCACCGACCTCAGCGTCAGTGAAGACCAAACTTGCGGCTTTGATTAGGGGGTGTTTGGTATCGGATTAGATTTAACTTCAGCAGGATTTAGTAAATCCTGTAAATTCGGATTTAGTAAATCCAAGGTTGATAAATTCTGAAAAGTGTTTGGTATGATAAATGTTAAATCCTGTTAAATCCTAAGAAGATGTTTGACAATATATTTCAAAATTTATGACAGTTAGATATTTAAATTGTATGATTATCGAGATTATTAAGTTCAAAGTACTTATTAATTATTATTCATACTATTAATTATATATTTAATGATATATATATTTTAAGTTATATTAATAAGCTAATTATACTATTTTTAATTACTAACATATCATTAATTATTCAATTAAGTTAAATTAGACAATTTTTATGCACTAATTATACTATTAATTAACTCAATTATTATTATTTTAAATTATATATTAATTAAGTTAGTAGTGATAAGGCCCGTAGGTTTCCTTTCCTCTTCTCTTTTCGTCGTTGCTGTTTGGCTTCGTTGCTTCGCAAGAGGTGTATAGATTACATGCGTCGAATCTTCGGCTCCTTCGTGGTTGTTCGACTTCGCTCCTTCCACAACTTTCCCTTCCTGTTGGATCAGAAGTTAGGACATTTTTGATTGGATGCAACAATAGAAGCTCGCTAGCTTTGAAGGTAACTTTCTCCCTTTCGCGCTCTTCTCCGGCCAAATCCCGTAAATTCGAATAGAAAAGGGATTAGGATTTAGCGGGATTTACTGGATTTACGGCTGTAAATCCATGAATCCAGGATTTACGGATTTGCCGGATTTACAGTAGGTCGAATTACGTTTGGCTAGATTTATGCTAAATCCTACTAAAAATGACTGACAAATCCGATACCCAACAACCCCTTAGAATACCATCGAAATCATGTGGTAGCGTGGGGATGGAACATTTCCAGTAACCACCTCCGAAGAATACAAGTGGCTCACCACAGGAAGAGGGTTCGCATGCGGGAGTGGGAATAACACCATCGTGCAATGTTGGGGAGGACGTGGCTCTGATATTCAGAGCGCGTTTGCTAATGCTTCAATGGAAAGCATAGTTACTGGAGTCCCATGTCTGCTGAATCACCATATCAGGATTCTTGATCTGCAAGGTAAGCAACAGTCCAGGTCAATTGAACGCTCCATCTGGCGGTGCCTTCGAGTTCTTCGGCATAGCCCTCGCTCTGAACCATTCGTATGCTATAAAGTAGCCTAATGGAAGCGTTCTCTGTTGGGGCGGCTTGGCCGGCGGCTAGACCTATTCTCCGGTGGAAGGTACTATGTTCGAATCAATCGTCGCTGGCGGCGACCTAACCTGCGGGTTGATCATTGAGAATTTTACAGTGATATGCTGTAAAGCGGAACGTTTCAATATCTCCGTCATCGTTTTGCCTCTACCAAAAATCCTTACAGGAATCTGCGTTCCTGAAGAAAGCACTTGTAAATGTGGCATCTTTCATGATTCAGAGTCACTCTGTTCTGGTTCTGGCATCAAATGCAAACCATGCGGGGCTCCCACTTATAATTTAGCTCCGCTTCCTGCGCATTTCGCAGCTCAAACACCGACTTCGGCGACCAAAAACGAAAACCACCGTCGCGACGGCCCTGTGGAATCCTCAGCTAGTCATCGAACCAGAGAGAGAGAGATTTTGATTTTTTTTTTTGCTGTGGGATAAACTCGGAAGCGTATAATAAAATCCAGTCCTGCGAGCGTTCAGAAGGAAGAGAGAGAGAGAGAGAGAGCAGAGGAAGTAACCGTGCTGCGGCGGAAGGAGCAAAGAAAGTGGATGTGCGATTTTATGAGCTACCGGAAAATCCTGGCCGTCCGAATTCCATCCAACTCAACAGTACCAAGGGCGGGATTTTTAAAATCTTTCTAATTAAAACTCATCTTAAACTCCAAATTTATTTTAAATTTTATTAAAAATAAAAAATAAAATATAACAAAATTTTATGCTATTTTAGGTTGTAAAGAAGCCGAGCCAAGCTCAACTTACCTCTAATTTGAGGTTAAACTTGATTAATTAATCGAATTTTTAGCCGATTCTTTTATTATGTAATTGCAAAGTTAAAAAAATCGGACAGGACGACCTATTCAACCGGTTTAATCTGGGACCGATTGGGCAGCCAATTCCGTCATTTGTTGTAATCCAGATCGAGCGGAATCTTGTGTGACGGCTTCAAAATTGCGGTTCGGCCGATGAACTGGTTGACCGGATCAATTTTTTAAAAACCGCGTGGTTTAATAATACGGTAGTATGAGCCGCTGATTTCAAATCAAATGGTTCAGATGATAGAAAACTTTTTATTAAACTGAAAAGGCTCCCTAATTCTATTTCACTACTCAACTTCTTCTCGTTCTCCTCCATCCCTGAGCCTATTCTCGTTCCCAAGGGCGAGCCTTTGCATGAGACGAAGTCGTTGCCAGCCTCTAATCACAGCCGACGCTCTGCAAAATTGATCTCCTCTGCAGCTAAAACCAGCAAAGCTGATACTGAATAACCAAGTGTTATAAACACGTTAGAGGGTTTTGGATGTAAATTTTAATTAAGGTTGTGTAATAGTTAATTGCAATTTTGCTCAATTTATGTATGCATCTACAGCAAAATTGAGTGAAAACCAATCACAAGAAAAGCCATGGCCGAATTTTTTTTATTTCTGCAAAGCTATGGCTGAATGCTTATGACCAAATTTAGCTGAATATATTCTATCAAGAAAAAGAATGTGGTGAAGATAGGTTACTTGATATTTAATGACTTTAATTTTAAAAATAATATATTTATTCATATTTTATACTTCATAATTACTTATTTTGTTTAATATTTTATCACATATTTGAAATGATTGTTTAATTATTATGTTACTTATTTTATATTTAAATAAAATTAGTTTTTATTGCACCATCCGGTTCAACCTCGGTTGAATCTTCGAATTGTGAATCTCTTATTTATCTGATTTATTGTCGTGATCTGATTTTCACAACCTTGTAAAATAGAGAAAATGATAATGATTGAAACAATTATTATAATAAAATAATAAAAAATAACAAATTAGAATAAAAATAAAAATGAATTATTTGATATAAAAATTGAGATACAATTTTTAAATATTTTAAACAGCTTTGTACTAATGTAGCTCACCTTGACCTGTTGATTGAAAATTTTAGCAACCAACCAAGAGATCTTGGTCTCAAAGCTTTTGTATGTGATTTGTGTGTTTGTAACTTTGTACTTAAATATTCAATGTTAGCATATTTTAAATATATTTGATATTAATATTCTTTAAATGAGTCAACTCGCATGCTAACGAGTTCAATCAAAGCTGACTCAACTCACCAGCCATTTATCAAACTGGCACACAAGTTGGCTTAACTCACTTACACCTCTCCATTATTTGAATTATTTTTTTTTTTAAATGATTAACATTATGTGTCATAAGTAAAAAGATTTGTAAAAATCCTTGGCTGTATCTTGCACATAATGTGGTGTGCGTATGCTGTCGTGGTTGTTACACTACAGAAAAGTCACAAATTTGCGGCGGAAAAAATCATCGTAAAATAATAAAAATCCGTCGCAAAATTCGATTTACGACAGATTTTATTCCGTCGCAAAAAGTCTCGTTGTAAAATTATTTGTGACCGAAAAAAATCCATCACACATATTTGCGGGGAAAATTGAAAAAAAAAATTAGAAATTTGAACCTAATTAGTTTCCTGCTACCAGAGCCTGATCGGCTGCCCAAACCTGCCTGCCTACCTAATCAGCTACCCAAGCCAGACTGAGCACTGCCCACGCCACATGACCCGCCCGGGATTCGATCATGATCCTCTTCTCTTGCAAACTAGCCCTTGCTCCACATGGCCACGGAGGCAAAATACAACATAACATTTTTTTTATTTAAATTATAACTTATCTTGCGGCGAATTTGTGACGAAAAATTTCGCTGCAAATTTACAGCGCAAAATTCGCCGCATATCCGTCGCAAAAAAAATTGTCGACAATTTCCCTCAAATCCATCATCATTTTCGATAATAAATAATCTGCCGTAAATCCACCACAATCCTGCAGTATTAGTAATGAAAGGTTGGCGTTAAGAGTCAATACTTGTCTCACCCATAAGGCCATAACACATACCACCTTAACTAACTCCGTATCTGGTGCGCCGTCTTGCTCCAAATATGCCTAGTGGCATTTCCTGCGAATAAAATAGAACGATATACTATATGTATAAATTAAAATCACCTAAATATTCGATTAATGGATTAATAAAAATTATTTGACTAGAAAAAATACGTGGAAGGAGGCAGCGGGCGGTCCACATTTTCAATTTTGGGCCGGTGAACGGTCAAAAAAGAACAGCCGCGTGTCTCGCAGTCCTGAATCGAAGTGGTATAGGGCATTTGAACGGTTGGGATTTCGCTTCGTAGGGATCAATGGATGTTATTAATTGATGTTTCTATCTTGCACATGCCAGAAATTTTGAAGCGCATTATTCAAACATCTGTGTTAGCGCGACCATAAATAAATACACAATAATTTTGTATTAACTCGAAATAATGTATGCTTCCGTTAACATTTATTAATGAATGTCACTTTTAATTTATATATAATGAATAAATATTAGGGTACCAATAAATGCTCCAATCCATCAAATTAGTTTGGTGATGCTCGAGGTACTAACGGGAAGGAGGGCGATATTTAGGGCAAGGGGAATGAGGTGAACCGCTGAGCGTGGTGGACTATGCAGCGCCAAGCATAGACACCGGAGAGCTAGGAAAAGTGCTCGACCCCGTGGCTGGTGCCACCGGAGCCCCGGGAGGCCAAGGCTTTAGAGGTAGTGGCGTACATCACGGTGCATTGCATCAACTTGGAGGGGAAAGACGACCGCCGGCAATGTTGAACGTTGTGATGAATTTGGAAAGCACGCTTGCATTGTGCGAGGCATCGAATTGTCCCGTATCCAGCGACTGCTTTACCCTCGTTTCCTTTGACTGATTGAAATGACCATTTTCTTCATTTCATTCCTGCTTGTTTCATTCAACAGTCGAAATATGATTCTGAAACTTTTTTTAGAGGAATTTCTATAGTTTCATTTTAAACCTATGATTTTCTTCAGTTTTATTTGATTTTTAGGTATATATGCACATGATAATATGATTCATAAAAATTCTGATGATTTGGTGGATGGATTGGAAATGGCTGAAGGGTTTTGTTTTCTTGAAGATTTGATAGATTGCAAGATTGGGTCTTTGAACTTGATTTCTAGTCACTTTACTTTGTTCTTTTAAGAAATTCTCTTAAGAAACCGTATTTGAATATTCCTGTATAATTTTGGTTGAAAAAGTTTTGTATTAGAATATCAAAATATATTTTAAAATTTTAAATTTATTATTTTGAGGTGAGCATAATATTAATTGGTTATTATCTTATAATTTATTTGATAATTGAAGGTCTATGATGATCAATATTTTTGTCGCAATATTTTAATAGGATATTTAATTCATTTTAATTAGGATGAGTCTTGAAATTATTGTATTTATTTTAATATTAATGTTATATATTTAAAATTTTATAGCATTATTAATATCAAAATAAATACAATTTCAAGTTTATTCACACAAAAGCATGTCAAAATATTCCAACTTTTTTTTTTTCAACTTCATATGAATTAGATGTAGAATAAATATGCTACATAATATTATAATCTATATGAAAAATATGTTCATATATTTTGTGGGACATTGAGCAATTTTTTTTTTAATAAATTGACTTTTGAATTTGAAAAGCATGTAAATCATAAATAAAATAGAAAATTTTAAAGGAGCTTTAGCAAAAATGTAGGTGTTGAATCATACTTGGTTATGAATTATATTAAATTATATTAAAAATATTGAGTGAAATTGAGTAGAGAAATAGGAAGAGAAAAAAAAAGAATTCTTGGATGAGAAGTTCCAATATTTTTATAAAATGGCTTGAGTATTACATAATTGGTTAGATACATGATTGTATAAAAAATAAGAAAAAAATATAATAATTGTAATTAGAATGCATTTGATTAATTAGTCCACCAAGCTCATAGAATGTTGTTGGCTTGACATGTATAGGTAGACAAATAGTCGAATAGCCAATTAAAAGTTTTTCATATGATGAAAATCATACACTTGAGTAGTCTCTTGGGCTGACTTTATAGGTTATTCTCGTTTTCATGGGACAACTTCATAGATTGTAGTTGTCTGCTTGAGGTACGTTCATTTGTAAACTTAACTAGTTCCTTTTGTGCACACTTGATCGAATTGAATTATCTTGAACAGAGCCAACTTGCATGGCTTGAATCTTCTCGCTTGAATCTAACTTACTGGATATTTTGCTGTTTAGTAGCAATGTTCATGTCGATTTGATGTAGTTAATTTTTAATAAAATAATTTTGTATCATTATAATTCACGCATAAATATAACATTTTTGTGATTTTTTTTATCATATCATCATTTTGAATGAAAACATAACTTTATTTCTTTTTTGCATGCTAGAATATTCATGATGCTAAAGAGTATTTAATATATTAACTTTATACTAATATCCAACATATAAAAAAATAAGAGAGAGTCATAAGGGATACTATAATTTTAATGAAAAATCTTGAAAAAGGAAAATTTGTGACCTAAAATAATTTAAATGATTTTAGAGAGATTTATTATCAGTTACAAATGATGCTTTTTTTTTGTAATTGGGAATGGTATTGATATAATATAGTGGACATAAAATGTAGATATAAATGTAGATAATAGATTTTGTGGCAGAAGTTGAAAGAGCCTTATAACATATGAGTTATCTTTAAGAGATCGATTGCTATCTATTTGGCTATTCTCTTTACTAGAAGGGAGATAAGAGATCAAGAGGCTTGATATACATATCGGTATTGATGTTGGGAGTCAGAGTCATTGATATGCATTGATCTTATAAGAAATTATTGGCGTCCACATATAATGAATTTAGTAGGTGTCACCATTAGTGTCTTTGGCATGCATTAATCTTATAGGCGATATCATGCATCAACACAATTGGCAATGATGGGCAAAGAAGCCAATGAGGGTAGGCAAAAGTCCGACGATGGTGGCCAAGAGAAGGTTTGACAATGACGGCCAGAAGTTTGTCGGCGTTAGTGCTCTTTTGGAGCTCCGAGATACTTAATTCGACCATCAGAGCTCTTTTGAGTCTCTTGCCCAGAGTCCAAACCCCTCCATATAGTGAGCGGGGTTCTATTAAAATAATTTTGGGAGTGACATGCTTCATAAATATAGAGAAGATCTGGAGCAGATATATGGCACTCCATTGGATGACTTCTAATGATCCATTCGATTATATAGTGTTCTTTCAACATTTAAGTACCTTAATGATGTAATAAACAAGCAATCTTAGGCTCGTTGGATTTATCTCATCGAGCCGCTCGATCAGACTATAAGTGTCATATTTAGAGATTATTTAGTCATCCAGTTTTAAGTCATGAAGCTTCCAAAAATGATTTAAGCCCTTTATTTGGGCCATTTGGGCTCAGATTGGATAAATTTTAGTATCGTTGAGTTCGTCTTGTTGAAACTTTTAGTTTGACTATAAGTTTGTTAAAATTAGAATTCATATGTTCCAAAATTTAATATTGAAATTTTCCAATTCAAAAATGCCTTGAGATTTATGCTTGATCAAGATGATTTTTGGAGATGTATCAATACTCCTTTTTTCTCTTTTAAAATAACTGAGCCGAGTTAAACTCAAAGTATTAAACTTAAGCTTGAGCTCAAACTTGATTAACTAATCAAGATGGAGCTCAAGCTAGCGATAATTCATATCCATCTTAGACTCATTTTGACCCCTTCCTTTGTATTGTTAAAATAAAATGTGAAAACAACGTTTTATAACTAAGTGAAAAAAAAAAAGAGAAAAAGTATTTAGAAATAAAAGACAAATATTCCAATATATTTTCTTACATATGTGGCATTTTTTTAAATAAAAACAAAATATAATACGTTTTTTAAAATTTTTATAATTTTTTTAATGAAGTGGTCGTATACAATTAATATTTCTTACTGGTATAAAAATAAGTTAACGGTCAAATTCGAGCATGACTTGAAATTTATCTAGCCCGAATCTATTAACGTGACCCGATTAAATTTTTTTATGAACTTATCAACTATAAAGCTTATCTTCATTAATAAAAAATAAGAAAATTATATCAATATATAAATAAATTCAAGAAAAAAAAAATTAAAGAGATCACTTTTCGGTTAAAATCAGGTTTATGGCTCAACTCCAATCCGACTTATTAAATAAACATGTTAAAATTTTTGAACCGAACCCAACTCATTTACTAAATAGGTCAAACCGAATCCAAAATTTTATAGGTTAAATCAATTTGATGGATTGGAGCATTTATTGGCACCCTAATATTTATTCAATATAAATCAAAAGTGACATTCATTAATAAATAATAACGGAAATATACAATATTTTGAATTAATACAAAATTAATGTGCGTTTATGTTTGCATAATGCAGTTCAAAATTTCTAGCATGTGCAAGATAGAAACATCAGTTAATAACATCCATTGATCCCCACAAAGCGATATCTCAACCGTTCAAATGCCCTAACCCCATTTCGATGCGGGACCGGCGGTTGTTCTTTTTTGACCGTTCACCGGCCCAAAATTAGAAATGCAGACCGCCCGCTACCTCCTTCCACGTGGGATCTCAATCAGAGAATTTTTATTAGTCTATTTATTGAATATTTAGATGATTTTAATTTAAATATGTAGTTTTTAAGGAGTGTATCATTCTATTTGATTTGGTGGCAGGTCTACCTTTCATTAATAACCCTCCACATCAGCATAAGTGTGCATAATAATGTGCAAGATAAGAGCAGGGATTTTTACAAATCTTTTTAATTATGACACATAATATTAATCATTTTTTTACAAAAAAAAAATTAATGCAAATAACGGAGAGGTGTGAGTGAGTCAAACCAACACGTGAGCCGGTTCGATAAATTTCTCGTGAGCTGAGCGAACCTTGACTCAACTCTTGAGCTCGCGAGTTGACCCATTTGAAAAATATTAATTTAAAATATACTTAAAATATATTAACATTGATGATTTTAAGTACAAAATTTTTAAAAACTTTAAAAAATGATATCTTACTTTATTATATCAAGTAATTATTTTTTATTCTTTTTAACAGTTTAGAGACTTGGTTAGAAAATATTAGAATTGACATTTCTTTATTAGAGAAATGAGAATTTGACTCTTAATCAGGCACAACAACAACAACAACAACAACATCAAGCCTTTATCCCACTACGTGGGGTCGGCTACATGAATCCTTTTTCTCCATTGTGTCTTGTTAAAAGTCAAATTCTTGTTTAAATCTAATAAAGAAAGATCATTTCTAATATTTTCTAACCAAATCTTTTTAGGTCTACCTCTACCTTTCTTAATATAAGTCAAATCTGAGATCTCTACTTTCCTAACCAGGTTATCGGGAGGCCGCCGTTTTATGTGACCAAACCATTTAAGGCGACTCTCTCTAATCTTATCTTCCACTGGAGCTACTCCAACTTTTTCACGAATATGCTCATTTCATATCCTATCTCTACGGGTAAAGCCACTCATCCACCTGAGCATCCTCATCTCTGCAACACTTAATTTAGAATTATGCTTCTCTTTTAATGGCCAACATTCAGCACCATAAAGCATTGCAGGTCTCACCACCATATTATAGAATTTTCCTTTAAGTTTGAGAGGTACTTTTCTATCACATAATAAGCCCGATGCATTCCTCCATTTCAACCATCCAACTTGGATTCTGCTGATAATATCCCCATCTATTTCACCATCACTCTGAACAATAGATCCAAGATATGTAAAACGTGCACTCTTATTAATGACTTGATAGCCCAAAGTCACAATCCCCTCACTAGGTCTATTATTACTAAAACTACACTCCATATATTCTGTTTTAGATCTACTCAAGCGGAAACCTTTAGACTCTAAGGTTGACCTCCACAATTCTAGTTTACCTTCAACTCCCTCTCTAGTCTTATCAACAAGAAGAATATCATCAGCAAAAAGCATACACCAAGGTACATCATCTTGCAAATGTCTAGTAAGACATCCATGACTAAAGAAAAAAGATACAGGCTTAAGGCTGATCATTGATGTAATCAGGCACAATGGAGAAAAATAATTTATGTAGTCAACCCCACGTAGTGGAATAAAGGTTTGATGTTGTTGTTGTTGTTATATAAGAAAAGAGCGGACTCGTGAGCTGTAGTAAAGCCCAAACTTGAGCTCGAACTCGATTAATTAGTCTAGGTCAAGCTCAAATTAGAGGTAACTCGAGCTTGGCTCGACTTGTTTATAACCCTAAAAAAATATTAAATTTTTTAATATTTTAATTTTCAGATAATTATTTTAATAAATTTTGGAATAAATTCGGAGTTAAGAGATGTATTAATGAGTCGTAATTTGAAAGGTTTTAAAAATGGGTGTGGACATATTTTCCGCCCTTGGTACTGCTGAGGCGGACCGAATTCGGACGGCCAGGATTTCCGTTGCAACCAAATTGATGCCGGCAATTAAAGCGGGGCCGATTCGCTCGGTTCCACCGCGGCGTCACCGTAGCTCATAAAATCGGACATCCGCTTTCTTTGCTCCTTCCGCCGCCGCACGATTACTTCCTCTGCTCTCTCTCTCCCCTCCGAACGCTCGCAGCACTGAATTTTCGTTTTATTATACGCTTACGAGTTTATCTCCCAGGCAAAAAAATTCCAAATTTCTCGTTCTCTCTCTCTGGGCTCGATGACTAGATGAGGATTCCACTGACCGTCGCTACGGCGGCGGCGGTTTTCCTCATCGTTCTGGTCGCCGACGTGGAAGGATTTGGCTCCGCCGCCACCATGGCCGTTGTGGATTCTTCCGGCACAGTTTGTGGTATCCTTGCCGGCGCCAGGCCGCAGAGCATCCTATGCGCGCGAGCAGGGCAGCAGGCGTTCCCCGTATTACCAAGCTTCTCCTTTGAGTCGGTCTCTGGTGGCCGTGACTTCTTCTGCGGGCTTAGGTCCGGCGGACACAGCTTCTTCTGTTGGAGCGCCACAGACTCCTCCTCCATCTTTCTCCCTGCAAAGCGGGTCTATAAGGGTTCCGTTGCCCTCTCCGACCTTAGTGTCGGTGAAGACCAAATTTGCGCCTTTGATAAGAATACCACCGAAATCAGGTGGTGGCGTGGGGACGGAACATTTCCGCTAACCGCCCCCGGAGAATACCAGTCGCTCACCTCAGGGAGAGGGTTTTCATGCGGGATTGGGAATAACACCATCGTGCAATGTTGGGGAGGCCGTGGCTCCGATATTCAGAGCGCGTTTGCGAATGTTTCGATGGCGAGCATCGTTGCTGGAGACTCCCATGTCTGCGGAATCACCATCTCAGGATTCTTGATCTGCAAGGGAAGCAACAGTTCCGGTCAATTGAACGCTCCATCTGGCGGTGCCTTCGAGTTCTCCGGCATAGCCCTTGGGCTGAACCATTCGTGTGCTATTAAGCAGCCTAATGGGACCGTTCTCTGCTGGGGTGGCTTCGCCGGCGGCCGGACCTATTCTCCAGTGGAAGGTACTATGTTCGAATCAATCGTCGCAGGCGGCGATCTTACCTGCGGGTTGATCACCGAGAATTTTACAGTGATGTGCTGGAAAGCGGACCGCTTCAACATCTCCATCATCGTTTTGTCTCTACCAAAAATCCTTCCAGGAATCTGCGTTCCTGAGGAAAGCACTTGTAAATGTGGCATCTTTCCGGATTCTGAGTCACTCTGTTCGGGATCTGGCATCATCTGCAGACCCTGCGGGGCTCCCACCAATAATTTAGCTCCGCCGCCTCCGCCTTCAGCAGCTGAACCACCAATTTCCACGCTGCCGCCGCCATCTCCATCGTCAAAGACAAGCAAATGGTGGCTTGCATTCGCCATCATAGGCTCAGTTGGGACCTTAGCCGGGCTGTGCGCTGTCCTGTATTGCGTCTGGACTTGCTTTTTCCGGCGAAAGAAAGTCCACAATTCTGTGCAGCCCACCATATCCCGCAACGAAAACGATGCAGCACCAAACCCCGTAGACCCATCCTCTATTACCATACCAAGCCCCTTCACTTCTCCCTCCGGTTCAAAATCCCGCATTTTCCGGCGTCATGGCTCCCGCATCATGCGGCGTCAACGCAGCGGGCCGTCCTCTTTCAAAGACCGCGCCGAGGTATTCTCTTTCGCCGACCTCGCATCTGCTACCAAAAACTTCTCCTTAGAATTCAAACTCGGCGCCGGCAGTTTCGGTACCGTCTACAAAGGCAAACTCGCCGACGGCCGAGAGGTCGCTATCAAACGCAGCGAATCCAGCCTGAAAGCCAAAAAAATTGAGGAGAAAGAAAGCGCCTTTCAGTCCGAGCTCGCCTTCCTATCACGCCTCCATCACAAACACCTAGTAGGCTTCGTGGGCTATTGCGACGAAAAAGAAGAGCGCCTCCTAGTATACGAGTACATGAAGAACGGCGCCCTCTACGACCACCTCCACTCCCGAGCCGCCGAAATGGGGAAGCTTAATTCCTGGGGGATAAGAATTAAGGTCCTCCTCGACGCATCGCGAGGAATCGAATACCTACACAGCTACGCCGTGCCGCCGATCATCCACCGGGACATCAAATCATCCAATATATTGCTCGACGGCGAGTGGGTTGCACGAGTATCGGACTTCGGGCTCTCTCTTATGGGGCCGGAAGTGGAAGGAGACCACCTATCGATGAGGGCGGCGGGGACAATGGGTTATATGGACCCGGAGTACTACGGTCTACATCATCTGACGACAAAGAGCGACGTGTACGGCTTCGGTGTGGTGATGCTCGAGGTACTAACGGGAAGGAGGGCGATATTTAGGGAAGGGGAAGGAGGTGAACCGCTGAGCGTGGTGGACTACGCAGCGCCAAGCATTGCCGCCGGAGAGCTAGGGAGGGTGCTCGACCCTCGGGTGGCGCCACCGGGGCCCCGGGAGGCGGAGGCCGTGGAGCTGGTGGCGTACACCGCGATGCATTGCGTCAACTTGGAGGGGAAAGACCGACCGGCAATGTCAGACGTCGTGATGAATTTGGAAAGCGCGCTTGCGCTGTGCGAGGCGTCCAACGGGAGCGGATCCAGCAACAGCATTTCCCTTGTTTCCTTGGATTGATTGAAATGACCATTTTCTTCATTCGATTCCTGCTTGCTTTCTTGAGCAGAGAAAATAGGATTTTGAGATTTATTTTTGGGGGAATTTATTTTCTTTCATTTTAAATCTATGGTTTTCTTAAATTTTATTTAATTTTTAGGTATATTTGTACATGATTCATAAAAATTCTGACGTTTTTGGTGGATGGAATGGAAAAGGGTGAAGGGTTTTGTTTTCTTTTTTATATATATATATTTTATTGATTCTATGAAGAATTTATAGATTACAAGATTGAGACTTTGTATTAATTTTAACATTATTTTAAATAGAAATTTTATATTAAATTTCCTATGAATTAGGTGTAGAATAAATATGCTACATAATATTATAATCTATATATATGAAAAAATGTTTATATAATTTGTTGGACATTAAGCAATTTATTTTTTTAATAATTTGGCTTTTAAATTTGAAAAGCATGTAAATTATAAATAAAATAGAAAATTTTAAAAGAGCTTAAGCAAAAAATGTAGGTGTTGAATCATACTTGTTTATGAATTGCATCAAATTATATTAAAATAATGAGTGAAAAATGAGTAGACAAATAGGAAGGGAAAGAAAAAATTCTTGGATGAGAAGCTCCCAAGATTTTTACCTCTTGACCTTTTATAGAATAGATTTTATGGTGGAAGTTGAAAGAGCCTTACGACATAGGAGTTATCTTTGAGAGATCGTTTACTATATATTTAGTCATTCACTATATTGTTTGAGATGGGGTGAATGGATGATTACAAAGATAAGTTTTATGACCCTAACCACTTGTAAGATGTTGTCCATTTTATGTTGTAGTCAAAGTTATCCCTATTCTTGATTTGCTTGATAAATTGGTAGTAAGGGATTGCCCTGCTATAATCGTGTCTAAGACAATAACGAGAACGACCTTTCCAGGTTGAAGCAAGGGTTTCCCATAACTAAGAATTGATTCTTCTAGGTAATGCTAAACTAGCGTGTGCTAAAATATTCATAATGATATTAGGAGTGTTTAATATCATATCCTTGTATGAAGATCCATCACTCACATATGTATAGATAAAAGAGGGTTATAAAAACACTCAAGTTTTTAGATGAAAAACTTAAAAAAGAAAAAATTATGGGGCCTAACCCAATTAATATGATTATATTAAAGTTATCATTGGCTACAAATGATGTCATTTCTCATAATTGGAGAAGGTGTTGATATAATATAGTAGATATACTATCCATAGAATGAATTCTATTATGGAAGTTAGAAAAATTTTTTGGAGAGCTATTTGTAAGGTATTATTTTTTATTTGCTTTCTTATTATTCGACGGGATACCAGAGACCAAGAAATTTAATATAATCTTAATGTTGATGTCGAGAGTCAGAGCTAGTGTCCATGATATGCATTAGTCTTATAGGTGATGGCTTTGTATCAACATTATTGGTAATGGTATGTGACAAAGTAAGCATGCATTTATTTTATTGTTTGCATTTTATATTTTTTGTATTATGAATTACTCTTTTATGCATTTAAATCAAAAATTTTATTTTTAGAATGCATCCCAAGGGTTCTGTGTAAAAATCTGCATGTCTAAAATTTTTACACGGGAGTGTTGTGGTGCTATGCTAAAAGCACTGTGACACTTAGCTCTCTATATTTTATATTAAAGAAATGAGAAAAAATGGAATTTTTTGAAGCAGTGCAATGCTGGGTTGCCAACTTTACAGCGAGTGTTCTCTATTTCTATGGATTTTAAGAGGAGCTTTGCGGCGTTGGTTATCTAAGTGCTGTGATAATGTGAAAAGATTTTTTATATAAATATCCAAATCCACTAAAAAAAATCTCAAAATCATTTTCCTTTTTCCCAAATTTCAATCAACTATGGAGTGGGTGAGATTCTAGTGAGAGAAAGTTCAATTGGAGCTGCTTCGGGCCATTTTCTTCCATCACTCCACAACAATAACAACATCAAGCCTTTATCCCACTACGTGGGGTCGGCTACATGAATCCTTTTTCTCCATTGTGTCCTGTTAAAAGTCAAATTCTCGTTTAAATCTAATAGAGAAAGATCATTTCTAATATTTTCTAACCAAGTCTTTTTAGGTCTACCTCTACCTTTCTTAATACAAGTCAAATCTAAAACCTCTACTTTCCTAACCGGGTCATCAAGAGGCTGCCGTTTTATGTGACCAAAGCATCTAAGGCGACTCTCTCTAATCTTATCTTCCACTGGAGCAACTCCAACCTTTTCACGAATATGCTCATTTCATATCTTATCTCTAAGGGTAAAGCCACTCATCCACCTGAGCATCCTCATCTCTGCAACACTTAACTTAGAATTATGCTTCTCTTTTGATGGATTTTCATCCATCACGCCAATTTTAGATATTGTTCAGATCATGGTATGTTATATTTGCCCTATCTATGTTTTAAATAATTCAGGATTTTTGAATTATTTAGGTTTTTATTTAAAATTGCAACATAAAATTGGGTATATTCTAATATCAAATGAATTTTCACCAGCAACTTTTAATACATTGTCGGAATGAATATTTTGAATATTTTGGTAAATTATTTATAAATTTCTAATGTACAATTCTATAAATACACTATTTTAAATAATTTGAAAAAAGATTCGATCACCAATCTATAATGTTGTAGAACAATATAGCCATGAAACATATTGTAAACAACATATGATAATTTGGTTGTGATCTAAAAATGTAAAAATTTGAATACAGATTTACCCTGAATTCTATCTGTTTTGATTTGAGTGAATTGTTTTGTTCATGAGAATTCTAATCCAAGTTTATATTTTTGATGATTACAAAAGTTTATTGTTTGTCTAATTCATCTTCTAACATATATTTGAGTTTTTGTTTGTCTGTGTGTACTAAAGTATTTTTCAGGAAATTCACACTCAAGACTGTTGAAGACTTCAAGTTCACTTGTTCACTATAAATGAAGTCTGTAATTTTCTTTTCTTCTTTTTCTTGAGTCTGAGAGAGTGTGATTGTAAGTTGGATAACTGTGCACACACACAATGGGGGAGTAAAAAGTTTAAATGTTTTTAAACTGATCGTACAGTACGAATTTATTTCGTACAGTACGATATGAAGAATATGTCCTCCAGGGAGAACCCATCAGACTAGAAAATTTTTCTAAGGCATGTTCGTACAGTACGAATAACATTCGTACATGAGTTTTTGCTGTACGAACAGCTCAAAATTGGGTTCGTCCAGAGGTTCGTACGGGATGAATGAATCGGACGAAGCTCACTGTTCGATTCGTCCAAGCGTTCGTACGGGACGAAGCGCTCGGACGATGCTCACTGTTCGATTCGTCCAAGCGTTCGTACAGGATGAAGCGTTCGGACGATGCTCACTGTTCGATTCGTCCAAGCGTTCGTACGGGACGAAGCGTTCGGATGATGCTCACTGTTCGGTTCGTCCAAGCGTTCGTACGGGACGAAGCATTCGGACGATGCTTACTGACTTGATCGTCCAAGTGTTCGTACGGGACGAACTATGTGTACGAACGGCTCTGTTGTGTTCGTCTGATGAGTCGTACAGGACGGATTGTTCAAATTTTTGAACTATTCGTATAGTACGATGGACAAACGTACGGGACGACCGGCACGGTCTTAACTTGAAAATTCAATTTTTGGACGATTTTTCCTGTCCTAAGTATAAAAATGACTCAAAACTGTTTTGAGAAGAGATCCTTCTGCAAAAATTCTTTTGGGAAGTGAGAGGAGAGTGATTGGGAGAGTGTTTGGGAGTGAGTTTTGAGAGATCTTTCAAGAGAAAATTGTGAGGAGATTCACAAGGTTATCCAATTGAGAGGATTTCTTTTACTTGTTCTTCAAGCATCTTCCTAGTTCCTTGGAGACTTTTGCAAGAGCATTATTCAAAAGAATTTCGATTCTCTGCCGCACTTAGAGAGTGAAAAGGACGACGGTTCTCTGCCGCACTTGGAGAGTGAAAAGGACGACGGTTATCTGCCGCACTTGGAGAGTGAAAAGGACGACGGTACTCTCCCGCATCGGGGTTGGTGGAAGAGAGTTTGTAAAGGCTTCTCCGCCTTGCTGTGGGGGCAAAAGGAGAGTCACTTGGTTTTAGTGCAATACCTAGAGAAGGGATCTCTAGGGAGTGGATGTAGGTCGTGTTTGACCGAACCACTATAAATTCTGGTGTTTTCTGTTCTCTATTTATTTTTCTGCATTTCTATTTTCTGCAGTTTATTCTCGTTGTGGTTGAATTTCTGTTTTAAAAAAAAGAGCAAAAATTATCTCTGTTCGTACTGTACGAAGTTATATCGTACTGTACGATTAGCTTTTAAATTTTCCAAAATATCAAGAGTAATTTTAAAAAAGAACCAATTCACCCCCCTCTTGGTTAGCCTAGGGACATTGAGCAATAGGTCTAACAACCTGTTTGCACTTTCAAGTGGTATCAGAGTGCTATTTCAAAATAACTGTTTTAAATACTGTTTGAAATTTTGATCATGGCTAATTTTGGAAATAGAAATACTATGGAAGGATACTCGATCACTAGACCACCGTTATTTGATAATATTCCTTTTGATTTTTGGAAAACTCACATGTCTACTTTTCTGCAATCACTTGACTATCGTATGTGATGTTAGTTCAGGATGGTTATACTGAACCAACTAGGATTGTAGAAGGAATAAGAGTTTAAACACCTTTTGCAAACTGGACTGTAGAAGAACGTGAACTAGCGCAACTGAATGCTAAGTGCTTGAATAGTTTCTTTTGTGCTTTAAAATCGGAAGATTACATGCGTGTGTCTACCTGTAAATCAGGAAAGGAAATTTGGGATAGACTTTGCATCACATATGAAGGTACAAATGAAGTGAAACAAACTAGATTGAACATTCTCTTGCACGACTATGAACTTTTTCGCATGAAACAGAATGAATCAATCTCTGACATGTACACTCGCTTTACACACATAGCCACTTCATTGCATGCTTTAGGTAGGGAGTTAACAATTGCTGAGAAAGTTAACAAGATATTACGTTATTTACCTCCTGCATATGATGCAAAGATAACTGTAATAACAGAATCTAAAGATTTGAATGTTTATTCTGTTGATAATCTTCTTGGATCACTAATTGCTTATGAGCAATCGGTGACTCAAAGACAGATTGATGCAGGTGAGAAGCGAAAGGAGAAGAACATTGCTTTAAAGGTGGATGACTCTGAAAGTGATCAATCACTACCTAAGGACGAAGAGGATATTGCCCTGATGACGAGACAATTTAGAAGTTTCCTAAAAAGGAAGTAGAGAAGACGTCAGAATTGGAACAAGGGTAAGTTCCAGAAGAATGTCAAGGCTTCGAATGAAGTCATTTGCTATGAGTGCAGAAAGCCAGGTCACATCAAGACAGATTGCCCCAATCTTAAAGAAAATCTTAACAAGGAGAAGACCGAGGAGAAACCAAAGGATAGAAGGGGTAAAAAGAGAGTACAACGAGCTTTCTGGGCGGACTCAGCTTCAGACTCATCAGAAACAACACTAGAAGAGGAAGTTACCAATTTGTGCTTAATGGCTGATAATCTCGACCATTCAGATGAGAATGAGGTATGTGATTTAAGCTATGAAGAATTATTTGAAGTTTCTGAACGCATACATTATGCATATAGGAAACTTAAGAAACTACATGCTAAGTTAAATTTGGAGTACATAGAGCTGCAAAAAGATTATGAGATCCTCAGAAAAGATCATGCATTAATTGATAGCAACCACATGACTTTGTTGGATGAGTATGATGATTTAAACAAGCAGCACAATCTTTTAAAATCATCACATGCTGAACTTGAAAAAGATTTTAAGACTTTTATGGATGAATCAGATTCTAGAGAGCATGAGTTGAAAATTGATAACTCAATTTTAGAAAGTGCCAATGCATATCTTGAAGTCCAGATTAAAGCACTTAAGGAAAATAAAATACCACCTAAGCTTGAAGAGTTTCATGAATCTTACCACAAGAATATTGACTTAAGATCTAAAAAGAAAATTTTTAGGAAGAATAAATTAGTGAATTCCTTTCCAGGGATAAAGTATTTTTCTTGTGGTGGTTTAGGACACATTTCCCATACCTGTACTTTGAAGTATAGAACACATTTAGTATGGAGACCTAAGGTGCAGAAACCACAGCATATCACACATGCATCTGGTTTAAAGTTGTCAAGAGATGAACCCAAACTTGTTTGGGTTCCCAAGGCTAATATTTGATCATTTTGCAGAAACACTCTCACAGAAGATCTCGTGAGAGTATTTGGTAGCTGGACAGCGGATGCTCAAAGCATATGACTGGAGATACAAGTTAATTTATATCGCTAAAAGTCAGGAATGGAGGCAAGGTGACGCTTGGAGATAATACCACCAAGAGAGTGGTAGGTACAGGTATAATTGAAAATTCAGAAAATTTTGTTATTGAGAATGTACTGTTAGTTGAAGGTTTGAAACATAATCTGTTGAGTATTAGTCAATTATGTGACAAGGGCTATCATATTAAGTTTTTACCTACAAGTTGTGTTATTAGTCTAAATGGAACTGTTGTTTTGAATGGTGACAGGGTAAATAATGTTTACATGCTAGATTTTAATTCTGTTAAAGCATCTACTGCCTTGTGTCTGAAAACTGTATCTGATGAATCGTGGTTGTGGTATAGAAGGCTTTGTCATGCTAGCATGAAAAATCTTAGGAAAATCACTCAAAAGCAACTGGTCAAAGGAGTACCCAAATTGGATTTTACTAAAGATCATTTGTGTGATGCATGTCAACTAGGAAAATAAGTGAGATCCTCATTCAATTCTATCAAGGAAATTAGGACTAGCAAGCCCCTAGAAATTCTTCACATGAATTTATTTGGACCTGTTAGTACCTTAAGTTTAGGAGGAAAAAGATTTGGGTATGTTATTGTGGATGACTATACTAGATTCACCTGGATTAGATTTTTGAATCATAAGAGTGAATCATTTGAGGAGTTCAGAGATTTTGCCACTTGGATTCAGAGAAAACTTAGTTTTGAAATAGTTAGTATCCAAAGTGATCATGGGGGAGAATTTGAAAATGAAATGTTTAATGATTTTTGCATATCTCTTGGAATTGAACACAATTTCTCAGCACCGAGAACACCTCAACAGAATGGAGTTGTAGAAAGAAAGAACAAGACATTAGTGGAAACTGCTAGGGCCATGTTGGCAGAATATTCACTTCCTAAATATTTTTGGGCTGAAGCAGTTAGTACCGCATGTTATGTATTGAATATGGTATACATAAGGTCTAAATTGGATAAGACACCCTATGAACTTCTTAAAGGTAGAAGTCCCAACCTCATATCTACATATTTTTGGATGTAAAATGTTCATTCATAATAATGATAAAACGCTTCTAGGAAAATTTGATCCGAAAGCAGATGAAGGAATCTTTCTAGGATACTCAAGTGTTGGAAAATACTATAGAGTTTTTAATAAGAAAACATTGGTAGTTGAAGAGACCACACATGTTGTTTTTGATGAATCTTATGATAGTAAAGGGTCTAAGATGGATGAAGATGAGGTTGAGGTGATAAATCAAAAGCTTGAAAATCAAAAAGTTGAAGATAAGGTTAAAAAAGAAGAGGAAAATCAATTGCCTAGAGAATGAAAAATTGTAAGGAGTCATCCAAAAGAATTGATTTTAGGTAAACCAAGTGAAGGAGTTAGGACTAGGCATGGATTGAGGAAAGAAGTGAAACATTCAGCATTTATTTCAATGATAGAACCCACAAACATTGAACAAGCACTTTTGGATGAATTTTGGATATTGGCCATGCAAGAGGAGTTAAATCAATTCAAGAGAAATGATGTTTGAGAATTAATTGAAAGGCCAAAAGATCAAAGTGTAGTTGGAACTAAGTGGGTATTCAAAAATAAGATGAATGATTCAGGAGTAATTGTTAGAAATAAGGCTAGATTAGTAGCTAAGGGGTATAACCAAGTTGAAGGAATTAATTTTGAGGAGACATTTGCCCATGTAGTAAGACTTGAAGCAATAAGAGTTTTGTTAGCCTTTGCCTGTTTTAAAGATTTTAAATTGTACCAAATGGATGTTAAAAGTGCCTTTCTAAATGGGGTGATAGAAGAGGATGTGTATGTTGAACAACCTCCAGGTTTTGAAAATTCTAAATACCCTAATCATATTTTCAAATTGAAAAAGGCATTATATGGACTAAAACAGGCACCTAGAGCATGGTACGAGAGGTTGAGCACTTTCTTGTTAAATCGATCATTTGTTAAAGGAAGTGTGGACACTACATTGTTTATGAAAAGATTTGAAAATGAAACACTCATTGTACAAATATATGTGGATGATATCATCTTTGGATCAACTGATAAAGCTTTATGTGATGAATTTTCAAAAACAATGAGTAGTGAATTTGAGATGAGTTTGATGAGTGATTTGACTTATTTTCTTGGCTTTAGCATAAAGCAAAATGAGGAAGGGACTTTTCTTTGTCAATCTAAATATGTTAAGGAAATTCTCAAAAAGTATGAAATGGATAATGCTAAACCAGTCACTACACCCATGAGTTCCTCAGTCCTATTAGATAAGGATCCAAAGGGAAAATTTGTTGATCAAAAGAAGTTTAGAGGAATAATTGGATCTTTGCTTTACTTAACTGCTAGCAGACCTGACATTATGTTTAGTGTTTGCTTATGTGCTAGATTTCAAGCTGATCCAAAAGAATCACATTTGACAGCAGTAAAAAGGATCTTAAGATATCTTTTGGGAACTCAAAATTTAGGAATTTGGTATCCTAAGAACAGTTCTTCTTTTGATATAATTGGATACTCAGATTCAGATTTTGCAGGCTGTAGGGTGGATAGGAAAAGTACTTCTGGAACATGTCAGTTCATTGGAAATTTATTAGTATCTTGGTCTAGTAGAAAACAAAATTCAGTAGCACATTCTACAGCTGAAGCAGAGTACATTACCTTAGGGAGTTGTGTAGCACATGTGCTTTAGTTGAAATAATAATTGAGTGACTTAGGATTAGTAGTAGGCACCATTCCAATATTTTGTGACAACACTAGTGCCATTTACATTTCAAAGAATCCTATTCAACATTCTAGAACCAAGCATATTGACATAAGGCATCATTTCATAAGAGATCATGTAGTGAAAAGTGAAATTGAACTACATCATGTGGCTACTAAAGATCAGCTTGCAGATATTTTCATAAAACCCTTAGCCTTTGACACATTTAACATGTTGAGGACAAGGCTAGGTGTGATAGATCTAAATGCTTGATTAAAATTTTCTGCCAATGTATTTCTATTTGTTTTGTATTTATTAGTTTGTTTGTTAATTTGTTTTCATTATTATGTTTTTGTTTCTTGTTTGAATCCTGTTTTTTGTTTTTGTTTGTTCCTTATTTGAATATTGAAAGACTGCAAGTTTTTGAAGTGTTGGGGTTTTTAGTTCTATTCGTACTGTACGATATGTCATCGTACTGTACGATCACGTCATCGTACCCACATTTTGTTTGTACGAACGGATAGGAAACACGGTTAGGAGCAGTTATTATTGGCGATCGTACGTACGAATACGTCATTCGTCTGTACGATCCATGTGTCGTTTCGCGTGAGGGCTAACCTAACCGTCGCCTGAACGACCTTTAATTTTCTGATCATCCCGGACGAACACGTAATCGTCTGTACGATCAGGAAGTCAAAAAGCCTGTACGAAAGGACGCCTCGGGACGAGCAGTTTATGAAAAACTGTTTTATTTTGACTGTTTTCGTTCTTCTCGGATGAATTTCCATTCGTCCCGAACGAATCGAGGATCGTCTTGTACGAATGTTATTCGTACAGTACGATATCAGGTTTTTTCTATATAAAGGAGGGTCATTTTCTTTCATTTCACCATCCATCTAGAAACCTTTAGAGCCTTGAGAGAAAATGTCTGGCAGTGGAAAAAGGGCACGAGTGGCTAGGCGTCCGGCGTCTAGAAGGGAATGTGATGAAAATTTCCTTAGTGAGGAGAATGAGGAAGCATACCTTAGGTATGCTGCGTCTAAGGTTACTCCTTCCCGCATTCTACTACAAGAAAACATCCATTTTGCAGTTATGCCCCTCTTTGACTCGACACAGTTTTCTTTTTTATTGACCTTGATTTATGCCTTCAATAAGGACTTGTTTCATGTTTTCCTGGCAAACATGACCTTTAACGAGGATCATACAGCCATCTCTTCTTATGTCCTTAAACAAAAGGTTAGAATAACTAAGGAAGATCTAGGAGAATATGTTCATCTTAGAACTGAAGGGATTAGAGCTCATACTTTCTCCACAAGACCTAAAAATGGTTGGTCTGAAATTAACCAAGTTCTTAGAGGTGCAAGCATACCTACACATGTTGCTCAGGTAGAAATGTTGAATCAAAATGCTAGGATAATTCAACATGTGCTTAGGACATCAATAAACCTAAAGCAGGAGATCAAGTTAATATGACTCCACTTCTTTCTGCAACAACATTTCTTATTATGACTGGTCAGCCTATAGATGAAGCTCAATTGATCTTAGATTACATCTATTATCTGTCTGACATTGGGTTGGCTAGTGTGAAGAGGAAGAAAAATATTGCTTTAGGACATGTTGTGTGTTACATCCTAGAGAGAAATTACAATCTTGTTCATCCTTCTGGTCCTTCAGAGCTCCCACTATACTTCACTGATGCTTCTTTTAGAGCATTATTTGGGAAAGAGGGTATAGCTGACAGCTCAGATGATGAGCCTCATTTTGCTACTGCTCCTTCAAGTGCACCCTCAACTGCACCTGGACCTTCACAGGATTTCTATCAAAACATGGTCTAACGGTTTTGATAGAATGGACCAACGGTTTGATGACATGGAGGCTCATTTAAAGAGGCAGGATGATCAGTTTGATGCTGTTAACACAAATATTGCTACTCTTAACAGCTATTTCTCATTGTTCGGTGGTATACCACCTCCTCCACCTCCTGATCAGGGTCCCTCTCAGTACTGGCTTGGATGTGATTGTGTCACTCTTTATTTGTTTTAAGTTATCTTTGAGTATTTTGTTGTGAGTTATTATTTTGAATATGTGTTAGCAAGTTCTTTATATGAGATGTGCCTTAAACGTGTAACTTACTATGGTTGTATGTTGTGAAGTTATTAGTAATGAAATGTTTCAGTGTTTCGGTGTTTATTCTTTTTGTGTTAGTGAATGGCCTTGTTTCACTTGAATATAGTTGATTACTGATCTAGAATGTTAATTGAGTTCATATTACAATAAAAAAATACTATGCATAACTTTAAAATTTCAAAATTTTTAGATTTCGTTATGTTATGGTGTGGATTAGAAGATCCTACTTAAATCTTATTTAGATATGTGTTATTTTGTCAAAAATTATGTATGGTTGTTATTTTAACATTATTCTCACATTCTATATCTTTGTGTTTATTATTATATTTGTGACTAAAGAGATAATATCATTGGAAAGAATCTTAAATTCAAAGCAAAGCTTGAAAAGATGCACAAAATGTGTCATATAAGAAAAGATGAGCAATGTCGCCAAATGTAAAAATACACACAAAATGTGTCATCAAATCAAAAGATGCGCAATGTCGCCAACTGTCAACAGACACACAAAGTGTGTCATCAAATTAAAAAGATGCGCAAAGTCGCCAAATATTCCTTCCTTTAATTTTTTATTCTCTTTTTCACTAATCAATAATTGTCACTTTAGACCTAGAATTTTTGATAATGTTATCTCTCCTTCTATACAAAAATTGAGACTGCTAAACATGTCTAATACATTACTACTTTAGATCAACTTTTCTTGTCCTTAACATACTTTGAAATCTAATATTTTTGAGTCTTTAGTTTTTGCATCTCATTTCAATATTGTAATTCAACTTCATTTAACATAATTCCATTTCTCAACTATCTTTTAGTGCTCTTTTTGCTGTTGTCAAAAGGGGGAGAGTTTTATTGTTTGACTTATGTTTCTTGTATGATTGTATGTGCTTGGTATGTATGTTCTTGTATGATTGTATGTGCTGTGTATATTTTGTATGTTTGTATGTGCTTTGTATGTTTGTATGTGCTGTATATTTGTATGTGCTTGCTTTGTTTTTGCTCTACACTCTTTTCTTCCCTTCTTCTTCCCTTCTCTTGTCTATCCTCAAATATCTTGATTTGTCTTTAAGGGGAGCTTAAGGATAGGATAAGTCAGTTTTAGGGATTTAGGTTATTTTGGGGGAGTGTAGATCTTTTATTTAAAGGGGATACATTGAGTGAATGTTAGAAGATCTATTTTTGTATATCATCAAACAATAGTTATTTTGCCATCATCAAAAAGGGGGAGATTGTTTTGATTTGAGTGAATTGTTTTGTTCATGAGAATTCTAATCCAAGTTTATGTTTTTGATGATTACAAAAGTTTATTGTTTGTCTAATTCATCTTCTAACATATATTTGAGTTTTTGTTTGTCTATGTGTACTAAAGTATTTTTCAGAAAATTCACACTTAAGACTATTGAAGACTTCAAGTTCACTTGTTCACTATAAATGAAGTCTGTAATTTTATTTTCTTCTTTTTCTTGAGTCTGAGAGAGTGTGATTGTAAGTTGGATAACTGTGCACACACACAATGGGGGAGTAAAAAGTTTAAATGTTTTTAAACTGATCGTACAATACGAATTTATTTCGTACAGTACGATATGAAGAATATGTCCTCCAGGGAGAACCCATCAGACTAGAAAATTTTTCTAAGGCATGTTCGTACAGTACGAATAACATTCGTACATGAGTTTTTGCTGTACAAACAGCTCAAAATTGGGTTCGTCCAGAGGTTCGTCGGGACTAATGAATCAGACGAAGCTCACGGTTCGATTCGTCTAAGCGTTCGTACGGGACGAAGCGTTCGGACGATGCTCACAGTTCGATTCGTCCAAGCGTTCGTACGGGACGAAGCCTTCGGACGATGCTCACTGTTCGATTCGTCCAAGCGTTCGTACGGGACGAAGCGTTCGGACGATGCTCACTGTTCGGTTCGTCCAAGCGTTCGTACGGGACGAAGCGTTTAGACGATGCTTACTGACTTGATCGTCCAAGTGTTCATACGGGATGAACTATGTTTACGAACGGCTCTGTTGTGTTCGTCTGATGAGTCGTACAGGACGGATTGTTCAAATTTTTGAACTATTCGTACAGTACGATGGACGATCGTACGGGACGATCGGCACGATCTTAACTTGAAAATTCAGTTTTTGGACGATTTTTTCTGTCCTAAGTATAAAAATGACTCAAAACTATTTTGAGAAGAGATCCTTCTGCGAAAATTCTTTTGGGAAGTGAGAGGAGAGTGATTGGGAGAGTGTTTGGGAGTGAGTTTTGAGAGATCTTTCAAGAGAAAATTGTGAGGAGATTCACAAGGTTATCCAATTGAGAGGATTTCTTTTACTTGTTCTTCAAGCATCTTCCTAGTTCCTTGGAGACTTTTGCAAGAGCATTGTTCGAAAGGATTCCGGTTCTCTGCTGCACTTGGAGAGTGAAAAGAACGACGGTTCTCTGCCGCACTTGGAGAGTGAAAAGGACGACGGTTCTCTGCCACACTTGGAGAGTGAGAAGGACGACGGTACTCTGCCGCACCGGGGTTGGTGGAAGAGAGTTTGTAAAGGCTTCTCCGCCTTGCTGTGGGGGCAAAAGGAGAGTCACTTGGTTTTAGTGCAATACCTAGGGAAGGGATCTCTAGGGAGTGGATGTAGGTCGTGTTTGACCGAACCACTATAAATTCTGGTGTTTTCTGTTCTCTATTTATTTTTCTGTATTTCTATTTTCTACAGTTTATTCTCGTTGTGGTTGAATTTCTATTTTAAAAGAAAGAGCAAAAATTATCTCTGTTCGTACTGTACGAAGTTATATCGTACTGTACGATTAGCTTTTAAATTTTCCAAAATATCAAGAGTAATTTTAAAAAAGAACCAATTCACCCCCCTCTTGGTTAGCCTAGGGACATTGAGCAATAGGTCTAACAACCTGTTTGCACTTTCACTATCTATTTTGATGCTAATAGGGCGCTTTGTGGAATTCTATAATAGGTATGATATCATTTCTTATATCTATAAATATGACTATTTTGTGTTAATATGTCTAAAATGTGTGATATGTATGAATCATCGATTTTGCTTTTCAATTCTATTATGCTTAAATTCTATTATTTAATTTATTTAAAATTTAGGTGGGTTCAATGTTGCTTATTGAGTCATTATTTACTCATTCCTGCCATCCTGCATCGATTTTAGGTCAAGGCAAGGGAAAGGGAAAATGACATATTTAGTAGAGATAGAGATTTTAGGTTTTTATATGTATGTAGGTATGTTTTGTTAGAGATTTTGGCTATTATGACTTTTCTGTTATGTATTGTATTTTTTTATGCCATGTGCTATTTGTAAGGAAATAATTTGATGTCAATATTTCTGAGATAAATAAAAAGATATTTGATTAAGAGTATTTTCTATATTTATCTGAAGTAAATTAGTGTATACATAGTCTATATATAATTGAAAATTTTGAAATTCTTTCCCAATAGGTCATGGAAATTTGTTATGTTACAGTACGACACGGGTATGACCTAATTTGTATGTGGATTATGTCAAATTGTGTTATGACAAAAATTTTGATATCAGGGTAAAGGTTTGAAAGAATGATTGTAATAAAGCCAGAGGATTTATCTGTAGATATTTGAGAAAGTCTTAGATAATTTCATGTGTTCATTTCATCTTTATGTTCATATATTGATAAAGTGTGCATTCTTTGAGTATATCTAATAAATTTGTAAGACCCAGAAATACCTAATGGGTAGTGTTCTAATCAAGCTTTATCAATATAAAGTATAACATGATCTGTCAGTTCCCATTTTATTTCTCAGTTTGTCAGATTGGTAGCATAATTGAAGGGCGAGGCCTAAAGTATAATGTATGTGGTTAGATTTAATGACACTGATAAACATTTATAAATGTTTTTGAGATTATGGTTTAGGGAAAATCTTTAAACAAAATTATATTTTAGTTCTACATTTCATTCGCAGACAAACGACTAGTTTGAAAGAACTATTCAGGTACTGAAAGATCTTCTTAGACTATATATTATGAATTTTAATGATAGTTGGAAAGACCACATCTCTTTTTATAGAATTTGCATATAACAATAGCTTCCATTCTAGCATTAATATGCCCATTACGAAGCTCTATATAAAAGGAAGGGCAAGGCAAGACACCTTTATCTTGGACAAAGGTGGAAGAAATAAATTTGATAGGGCCAATTTTGATAGATGATGCTACTGAAATGATCAATATAATCAAGGATAGATTGAAATTTATGTAGGATAGATAGAAGAAGTATTATGATTCATTTCATTTATGTTAAGTGAAAATTATGTAATATTTTATTATATTAAATACCAATGAATATGTTTGTCTTGAGTTAATGTTATGCAGAAGTATTGAGCCAACACTGTAGCACCAGAACCATCAGTGTTAGAGCATCGTTAATGCCTCAACACCATATTAAGACATTGCAACATCAAAGCCTTGGGAAAAATGACAATTAATTCAGCACCCTAGCGGAACTAAGGTTAGCACCGTAGCACTTCACAATGCTATAATGTAAGAAATTAACATTGCAGCACTGGAGTCTTAGGAAAATCACACAATAATTCAACGCTGGAGCACCGACCTCGAAACCATCGTAGCTCCAGATAACATAAGTGAGCACCTCAATTCCCAACTTTCACAACACCGTATGCCCAACTTTCATGACCCCTTAGTTAGTCAATGGTAGTTGGAGGATTATAGTCAGGTGATAAAGATCAGATCAATAAAATCAAGCGATAATGATTAGGTTACCACACTCATGTGATGTTATTTGGATAATCATAATTAGGAGATCATTATTGTAGGATCATAGTCTGACAATATTAGTTAGAGTATCATAGCTAGGTTAAGGTGGTCAGGAAATCTTAGTAGAGCGACACATATAGTCACCGAAGAATCATAGATGGGTGATGGTGGTCAGAGTACTATAGTTAGACAATTGTGGCAAGATGATCGTAATTGAAGGAAGCACTCAGAGAACCATGGTCTGGCAATGGTGGTTGGGCAATCATAACTAGTGATAATGGATAGAGAATTATACTCAGACAACAGTACTTGGAACACTATATTCGAGTGACGATGATTATAAGATTATAGTTGAGTAATAATGGTTAAAGGGCCATAGTTGGGGGATAGAGGTCGGGCGATGGTGGTCTAAAGATTATAATCAAGAGATGATAATTAAATGATCATAGTCGAGTGATGATGGTAAGAGGTTCGTAATTATGTGGTAGTGGTTAAAGGATTATAATCATGAAATACTAGTAAGGATTGTAGTTGAGTGATGATTTTATATGTAATCTAGAGATGGTAGTTGGACAACTGAGCAATTGTAGTCAGATGATAAGACAAAGGTGGTATGAGGATCATAATCGAGCAGTGATGATGGTAAAGCCATAGTTGGGTGATAAGGGTCAAAGGACTTTAATTGGCAATAGTAGTTGAATAGATATAATATAGTGACAATGGTTGGAGGGTTTTAGTTGAGTGATAGTCCTTGAAGGACTGTACTCTAACGATGGTGGTCAAAGTATCATAGTTTGGTAATTGTGGATATAATCGAGCAACAATAGTGGGCCAACATAAACATACTATGGTATTTAGAGGATCGTAGTCAACAATGAAAGTTGGAGGATTGTAGTGAGACAACGATAGTTGGGAGATTGCAGTTATGCAATGATGGTCAAAAGAACCTAATTGGCAATGGTGGTTGGAGGACTAGTTGGGTGAAGTGACTATAGTTAGGCGATGATGGATGCCCATAGCTAGGCAATGGTGGTTGGAGGGTCGTAATCATGCGCTGTTGATGAAGGGCTGTAGTTTGACAATAGTGTTTAGATGACCATTATGGGGTGAGCATCAAGTGGTGGTCAATTGTGATGGTTGGATGGTTGTATGATGATGGCGATTGGACGATGGTTTGATGGAATTCTAGGATCATTCAAGCCTCTGAGCTCTCTCAAATCTTAAATTAGAAGTCAAAGGTCAAGCTTCATCTTTAGTCCTCATGTAGAGGGTTGGGGATCTATTCATAATTTTCCAGTTGCATCTTTTAAAAATATAACAAAAATCTAGAACAGTTTATTGGACGACTTTTTTTATTGATTATTTTATCAAAATTTAAGTATCTTAATGATGTCAAAATTAAACAATCTTATACTCCTTTGATCAATCTCAATTAAATGCTTGATCAAATAATTTGATCCTCCAATTCATATTTAAAAATTTCTAATTATATTTCAATTGCCTATTTTCTAATTAATATTTAAAGATCGAAATGATATAGATTTAGTTAAGTATTCATAGATTATATTAATTATTTATTTAAAAATAAATTTTAACCAAAATTTACTCTCCAGCATAATTTTCCAACCCAAAGTCTTAGTCTACCTCACTAGACAGATGATATGACTTTTTTAATGTTTCTTAGTTTCAAACAATGGCCTTTGTAATTTTGACCACATGAAAAAATACTATATTGTAGTTAAAAAAAAATCATTATATCTTGTCATTAAGAAAGAAAGAAAAATTAATAATTATTTATTACACTCAAATCACTTCTTTAACAAATACATCATATATACGGCCGGGTCAGCTCATTAAAGCTTCGTTTGGAATAGCTTTATAGAGCTATTTTTTTCCTGCTTTTAAAAAAGTTTTGTAAAGTTGTAAAAAAGCTATCACAAACGAAGCCTAACTAATAAATCCTCTCGAATTTACATTATAATAATATGAAGTTACCAATCTCAAATATTTAATTCACGTTGAACGAATGATTGAATATTATTTGTTCTCAATGAAGGCGATTTAGAAAAAAGAAAATGATCCTAATCATCACATGATTCATATAAGAAAACGGGTGGGTAAGCTGACTCTGACTCTTATGGTCTCGCAGATGCCTCGGATAAAGCATTCTAGAAGTGAAGCTGTGGCTTGTGGGAACAAAACTCGATGACCGACTGGGCGCCCACGGTTGGCTGACTGACATTGTCGCGGTCGCCGCCCACGGCCGTGGACGAGGAGGACCTTGCTTTCTCAGTTTGACCAAAAACTCCAAATGAAGTTGGATTTTTTCTGTTTTTTTTTTTCGCTGAAGGAAATTATAATTTTTATTCTCATTGTACAATTTCGAGTGCCAGAATTGAGGAAATTTTTGTTTGGCGTCTGATCCTTTTTCAAAGTGAGTTTTGTTTGGCCTTTTTGAAACTTTTTTCTTATGTAGGAGTTGCTGAAAAATTGATGTGGGAGTTTAACTTTTTGTATTTATTTTGAAGTAAATTAGTTCAATGTAAATTTTTGTTGAGGCAATGGCATGGTGAGGGGTGGTGGTAGCGGCGATGATTGGCCGTGGAGGTGGTGATGATAGCAGTAGTAGACGGTGGGGGCGGCTGGCTGTATTTAATGACTGTGGTTGTCAAATGATAGTGGGTAGTGGCGGCAGCTGGTGGTTTTCAAAGATGGATGACTGATAGTGATAGGGGTAGTGGCCAGTGGTAGTATTGGTGACAAATAACGGTGGGAAACCATAGCTAGTGGCAGCGATGGTTGATGTGGATGGTGGTGGTTGGTAGTTGGGGTGCAGGTGGTCGCTAGCGTTAGTGGGTTATGCTTAACACAAGCTGTGTATTTAGAATTTATCATAATGGGATGAATTCTAAATACATTAAAAATGAGCTCGATATGTTGTTTCAAATACATTGAAATTTTATAATACATTTATTTTTTTTTCAATTAAACGCTAGATATTTCGAAATACATATATTTGATTTGCATTACACTACATATACTTGTAACCAAACAACCGTAAATTGAAAAAAGAGTCACAACAACATTACTTTTTTGTGGATAGAGCTTCATTTAGCATAAATTGCATCACAAAGCTTCACATTATTTTTCATACATTAATAATATATTTCATTTATAAATAAACCCCCACCCTTCATATGAGAAGGATGATCAAGCTTAAGCAATGACCTAGCCTTAAAATTAAAGAGAGCTGCTTTGACAAAATACCTTCAACTAATCACTATAGTCAGATTTTGCTAATCAACAACCATTGTTGGACGACTATTCTTAAGCCACTGTCAATTGACCAAATTTATCATTTTATCACCATTAGCCGCCATCATCTAGCTGATTCCAACAAATTATAACTGTTCAATTATTGCCCTCATACCATTACTATCAAAAAGCCATCGCCTGGACACCAACTTTTAACTACTTTCATCAAACCATTACATCAGCCCACCACCACTCAACTACAACTATTGGAGTATCATTTTACTATGGTCCTTTGATCACCACTTTTCAACTATAGTCCTCTAACCGTTGTCGCTTGACTACAACCCTCCTACTACCATCACTCAATTATGATTCTCTAAACAACATCACTTGACTATAGTCCTTCATCCACCTTCACTTAATTATAGTCTTTTGATGTTCATCACTCAATTGCAATCTTTTAATCGCTTTCCACCTACATTGTTTGATTATAGTCACCCAACCACCATGACTTAATTATAGTCACTCATTTACTATCACCCAATTATAATCTCTCAACACTAATGCCTAACAATTTCATTGTCTATTATTGTCACCAATATACGTACATGCCATTGCTTACAAGGACAATGCATGTCATCGATGATTACTTTAACTCCCGATATCAAAACCAACATTTATATTGGGCTTTTGGAGAATGACAAAATAAGGCACTAATAATCACTTAAGGATAGCTCCTATGGCTTGAGCCACTTACAAATCAATCCTCTATAAATAATGTCTACTACATTGACCTAGTGTCTTTCTTATTCACAAAAAAAAAAAGGAAAAATTGTAATCAATAACATACACTAGTGAAATCACTTCAACTAGGCTAGGCTCTATAGTTTTTCCCTTTCCAAAATTTTCACACAAAATTTGTTATGCCTCTTATAATTCTTCTTTTATCAATGTGTGATGAACTCTGTCTCTATCATTATAAGTTCTCTAGCATGTAACAACCTTATTGATGTTTTATTCTCATGCTTTGTAAATTTGGAGCACCACTAATGATTATATTTATAATTTTCATGATATGCATGCTTTTGGATTTAACAATTATATATGTGCATTTTGAGAGTAACAAACTTGCCTAAATATAATGCTAAATGTTGAATTTGTGCATTAAAAAGTATCCATCAACCAAAAAATAGGGATACACCCTTCTTTAAAGCCACCCATGTATGCTGCAAAACATGTGAGTATTTTTTTTTAAATTAATGCAATGTTTATGTCATGCTAAATGAAATAGTCAAAACTATGATATCAACAATAATGAGATGATTTGCACAAAAAAAATTTTCAAGCATGTAATTTAAATGTAGAATACAGGGTTCTGTAGTTCGGCCTCCAACCCAGCCCTTGCTCAAGCCTAGCTAACTCTCCGACAAATATTCACACTATCCTTAAGTTTGTGATGCAAAATTCCTTCTTAATAATAGAGACAAAAAGTACACCAATGTATTTTCCTTTTGGGCAAAGACAACCTAAATAAAACATTACAAGAATTCTAAGTGACATAAAACATTTTCAAAAGTTTAATGAAAATTCAACAAAAACTAAAAAAATAAAATAGAGAAAAAAAATAGAGAAAAAAAATATTTTGCTTTAAAGTTAAAAAAGAAATTGAGAACAAATTATATGTGTTTTCTTAAGACTTTTTTCATTAATGTCAAAAAATATTTTTGTTGAGATGAAAATTCTATAAAACTGTGTAATTAGCTCGTTTATTATAATTAGAATACAAACACAATAGCAATCAACAAATAACAAGCAACAATAGTGTGTAACAGCAAATGTGCAAGCTCGCATTAATGTTATTATAGGTGTTTAACCAATGAAAGTAGGTGAGTGATGTGTGGATGTGCATTTGGGAATATTAGGAAGATCAAATGTTCATGTAGGGAAGTGTAGCAATTTTAAAAGCCAACAAAGTTAGCAATGTAAGATTGGCATAAGAGAGGTTTGTTTCTCACATAAATAAAGAGTAAAAAAAATCCAAAATAAAGACCTTCAATAATAATACTTGATATTAGCTCAAAATCTACTCACGGGATGGGATGTAAGGAGTCTCTAAAAATAATCTTTGCAAATATTCCTTAAGGATCTCTCCTTATTTGGACAAATCCCCAAAAAATAAGAGTCCTTCATAATTTTTTTATTTATAACAAACTACTTGATAAAATGTATGATGAGGTTAGTGAATATGTAAATAGTCCTATCATAAAGATTGTGGGGCTAATCATTGGGAGTGCTAAAGAAGACCTGGCAATAAATCACATCAAAGGCTTGTTGAATATGCATTTTGGTTCTATAGTGGTCAATACACTCGCAAGTATCAATAAATCCATCATAATTAGGATCAATAACGAGCATAGCTTAAATCTCATTGAAATGGAAAGTTGGAGAATTACATCAATTAGAGGCAAAAGTCTTAAAAACTATCATAAGGAGTAAACTAATTCTTATCCCTAAAAGAGACTTCCTTTTGAACATGACATCAAAGTTCATCTCTTAACACATCTCGAGGTGTTAAAAAGGAAAGGTTGGGTTAAGTCAACTAATGTTGCTAAGGGAATTTGAGCTAGTCGAGCAACATAAGAAGGATATGTTTATGTTGAACTGCCAATATCAATGACATTCTGGTGAGGCTATGGATGAGGAACTTCAGGATAACAAAGAGGGGGATTTACACGGATGCCCTTAAATTGATCAACTTTGACTTGCCATTAATTTTGTAGTACATGAGGTTCATCGTGTTGTGATACTCTCTTGGCTAATCTTTTTTAACAACAGAAATGTTTGAACTTGGTTATTTTTTATGATATAAATATTATCCTTCAAGAATAAACATTGGTGCTTTCATCAGTTAGATTATGATTTATTTGATTAAGAAAATGATTCTTGACTTTGATGAGTGGTCGTGCGAGAGACTTCATTTTGATGGGTTGTTCTTTTGTCAATAATTGAAGAAGTAATTGTAGATGATTAAGAAATGCTACACATATATGGTGTTAAACTATTACATGCTAGAATAATCATGGTATTATAAAGAGTTTATCATCTTAACTTTGCATGAAGATCTTGCTCATACACATATAAAAGAAATTTAGAAGAGAGAATAAAAATTTAGGTGTAAAACTCAGAAAAGAAAAAAAAGCATTTGGCATGACTCACTGAAATAATTTACTATTTAGATAAGAATATACAAGTTCGCTCCTTCCCTCAATTACATAATACATGGTTTTAAAGTTCAAAATTTAAGCTTGGCCTCCTATGGTCGAAATGGAGAATGTTGGAGAACCAGTGAAAAGTGATGATGAAGGTCAAAAAATGATAGTTAGAAGATGACGATTAGGTGACAATGGTCGAGCTATGGCTAATAGAAGATGGTGGTCAGGCCACGAAGATTGCTGGTAATAATATTTGGCATTGATTGTAGAATAGGGGTCTGGAGTTTTTTAGATATTTAAGCTCTCTTTAATCTCTAGTTTCCTAGTGTTAGAATGTGGACTATTTATTATTTTTTTATTGCCATTTTGTTAATTTTAGTCAGAACTCCTAAACACTCCATAATTTAATCTTTATTAATTCCCTTAATCATATATCATCCTTTATGCATTTAATATCTTAGTGACATCAAAATTTGGTGATTTTGGGTTCATTGGATTTCTTTTATTGAGACACTTGATTTGATAATTGGCACACAAGATTTAGAGATTTTTGAACCCTCAAAGAATATTACAAAAATTTCAGCTATTCTTTAAATGTTCGATCTATGATTATTTGGAATCAGATCAAAACACTTTCGATGTTGTTAGATTTATCTCATCAAAATATTCCTTCCAACTATAAATTTGTTGAAATTAGAACACAAATGACCTTGCATTTAATTTCAAAAAAATTTGAGTTCAAATGTTCCATCAAAATCTACATCTGATCAAATGAATATTCTCATGATCACATCAAAGTTTTCATTTCATTCCTTCCAACTCCTTTTAAGTTAAACAAATCCACATACTAAAATGAATGACAACAACCCTTATCTTCCCACCTCCTTCAAAAAAACAAAAGAGACAGAGGTCAGTGCCAAACTGCACAAGAAGTATTAAAGTATAAATATTCTCATAAATATATTATCTGCTTACGGTAAGCTTAAATGCCGCAAAAGCCAATGGAGAAAGAAAGTTTGCTTCTCCACAAGCCAACAAACATCTCACCGTTCGGGAAGCACTTTTTCAACCGTTAGGTAGAGCGATGATGACTCGGCGGCCTAACTTTCGGCTGTTCCCATTCTGTTATTTTTATAGTTGCATGAGAATTAAAAAAAAAAATGCGAGGTTATGGCCCCCATGCTTCTCTTGTAATATAAGCATCAGCAATAAAGTGATGAAAAATGTGCATTAATGATTGTATTTATCATTACAGCTATTTAATTTATTCTAAAGCACTGTGATTGATTATCAATTATTTTTAATTTTATAAAAATAATTATGAAGTATCTGTGAGAAAAATAGCTTTACTTTTTTGATATATTTTTCACGACAAAAATTTTTAAAAATACAGCAGCAGTAAAATAATAACAAAAAAAATTAAGATTGTTTTCTATATATAGCAAAGCAATAAGAAAGCTGTCTCAAACGGCGCCTTTTATTTTCAAATTATGATTCTAATTATTATTATTATTTTGAATATGATTATTAAAATATCTAATTAATTACTTAAAGTTTAATTATTAATATTTATTGATGTTATGTGTGAAATCTGATTTATGTTGATCAATCTGGTTGTTCTGTTGTCTCGAACCTCAATGCTTGTCGTGTTCACTGGGGGGTGTGTGAGGTTTACCCCATGCTTGGGTTTGGGTGCAAACGCCCTGACGTTGTGTTCCCGAGCGCCGAAGCACTGAACAACAGAGAGCAGAGCGCCGCAGCGGTATAGATACGACACTACAGCGGTACAAGATAGAGGCTTCAACATCGCAGTGCCCCAAACTGGCGCTGCGAGACGGACATGACGGTTTTTTTTCTCATTTTTCTGAAGGGTTGCTTTTTTTGGGTTATTTTACTTGACTTTATCTTGTATTTGTATAAGTAGACATTAAAAATGGTACATGTGATAAGAGAAGCAAGGAGAGAGTGAGAGAGAAGAGAGATATGTGCTTATTTCTCCCAATTTTTATAGTGAATTTCTTGGTGTGATGTGACTCCGTAGTTTTTTTTCCTACTTTGAATTTTTACACATTAAATCTTGATGTCTTTTACTTTTCCGTTGTTTTTACTTTCTTGATTATTTGGTCATTGTGGTGTTTACTTCTCAACATCCTAACAATTGATTCGATATAAAGTGCCTCATTCATAATTTCAATAATTAAATCTGTTATTTTAATAGCTAAATAAAATAATAATTTGCTTTACTTTTTAACCAATGAATAAAAAATAATTTATGATATAACTAAGATCTCAGACTAATTAATCCTGAAAGAATAAGAAGAAATTAGTAATATGTATTTTAGAATTTATAAAATATATTTATTATGAATTATAATATTTCATTGCAACTCATCTCTTAAGAAAAAATTATGGATGTCAGCATTTTTTGGTTGACAAAAATTTTGAAAGTTATTAACAAAATCTTATGACCAATCTTCATAAATTAAATTTATATTTTCATACTTATCTTTCCAAAAAAAAGAAAAAATTATAGTTTTTTTAACTAATATTTAAAACTTTTACGATAAAAGTTTTGTTTGGAATAGCTTTTTTACTGTTTTTTTTTCAAATTGTAATCATAATTTTTATTTGATCGATATTTTTTTACTATTTTCAAGATATTTCCTTAATATAAAGTTATTTTTTATAACAATTTTCAAAAAATTATTTTTCTTAGAATAACTTTATAATCATATTTATAAACATTTATAAGCTTTGTTTGGGACAGTTTTCTTACTACTTTCTAAAGCAACTTTTTAGTAAAAAAATTTGTTGAATTAAAAGTTTATATACTAAAAAATTATTTTAGAAAGCTGTAAAAAAATTATCCAAACAAAATCAGTCATTCCAAATGCACCAAAAAAATTTATGTTAGAATACCCTGAGCGAATATATCTGATAAAAAAAAAAAAATCAAATAAAAGAATCATACAATGAAAAAAAAAGAAAAAAACTGAGAAATTGATGAGAGTCAAAGTTGAAGGGAATGCTTTGGATTCCCCGACTTAATTGGTCTCCACTGGCTGGCTTTTAATTATAAAAAGCTCTGATTGGCTTCTGCGGTTGGTTTCTTTAATAGGGTCGTCCATTTATTCACCAAACGGCTAACCTTTCACTTCCATGTGTCTTAAGTATAGCACACGTACGCTGAAGTTGGCAGAGGATACCGATGGGAATTATTTATTTATTTTTTAAATTGTGAAGAAAACGTTACATTTTTTTGAAATATTTAGGTTAATTAAGATAAGAACACACACATCAGTAGGACTTGAATTCAAGACCTCTTAGTTGGTAGCTAAAGCTCCCAACCAACGGCCGAGATGAGCTGCTTGAATGCGTAAATAACGTTACTTTTACGTAGCTCATCTCGGTCTGTTGGCTATGAGCTTTAGCTACCAACTAAGAGGTGTTAGTTTCGAGTCTTAGTGACTAATATTGCTTAGTTTTATTCAGTGGTGAAGTTAACATCAGATTCCTTATATATTGTTGTACACAATTAATTGCCTCATATATAGAAAATAAAATGTTTACATGGAATATATTATTTAGAAAAAGTTATATTCGAATGAAATATTATTTTTTATAATTTTTTTTTGAAGAATGAGAGCAAGAAATTATAAAATATAGGACTTGAATTTAATATTACAAAGATACAATACTGACCTTTCATCAATAAGAAATTAAAAAAATTCACGTAGATATTTCTTCTAATATCTTTGATTTTTAATCAATGGTCATAAATATATTTTCATAAATTTAATTTTTTTCTAGAATGAAAAAATTGGGCTGTGAAAATTTAATTTGTAGAATTTGTTAAACCTTCATATTTTGTATTATTGATTAAATGAAATTCTTTCATTAGAACTTTTTTATTTCAATGACTATGGGTCTGTTTGGGATAGCTTTCTGACTGCTTTGTTTTTCAGACAATAATTATAGTTTCGCTTGGGTAGTGCTTTCTTGTGGCTTTTTTATTGCTTTTCAAAAATTTATGTAGTGAAAAACTTCTTTCAGCAACCACAATAGCGAAATTATTTTCTGCACAACAACTTTACAACTAACTTTATAAAAAACTACAGCCATTCAAACATACCCTAAATTAGTATCATATCATGTTAGAGCCTCACAAAAAATAAAAAATAAAAAAATTAAAAATAATAAAAAAAACCTCACCAATAATCATGACGTGAAAAAAATATTAATCTTAATCATTCAATTCACTTTAAATGATTTTAATTGATTATGAAAAAAGCAATGGATCTAAATCCCAATTAGATCTAATTGATGACTTGAATAATTAATAGGCAAGGCATGAGCTATCCAAAGCAGTTTTGTCTCTTAAATAATTAAAAGGTCTCTTTGGGAACAAAAAATTCTGCTCATTATAATCAATTTTAGGAACCTGAAAATGGTCCAAAAATCTAAGGGTTTTTACAAAGGGTAGTTCAGTCGATTTTGGCTTCTCCATTTGCCATGATGAGAAGACCAGTAATACACAGATCGGTAACGAGCAAAGAAAATAAAACAAAAGTTAAAAAAAGAAAGAAAGAAAGAAAGTAGAAGAATGGTGCATGTTGCTATGAATTAAAGTTGGTTTAAAATTGGGATTAGTTAATAGATGGATTAAGGATTTGTTTGATGAAATGAAAATATAATTCAAAGAAAATTATTTACATGTAAAGTTAAGTTTTTGATATTTTATTTGAAATTTTTTTTCTTAGTTAAAACTGATTGATTAAAGCTTCATTTGGGACGGCATTTTTATTGCTTTCTAAAGCAGCTTTATAGTACTAAATTTTTAGTTAAAAATGTTTTTGTACTAAAAAATTGCTTTAGAAAGCAACAAACAAGTTACCCCAAACAAAGCAAATTTTAAAGTTGCCCTTTCACATCTTTAATGTAAGATTAAAAGAGAGTAAAAGTTACTGGCTATAAAAAAATAATAATAAAAAGTTGCTACACATTAAAGATCACTAGATATGAGTTCTTAAGATTGAAACAATTTGTACGGCACCTGTGGGCCTGGGTGCTGGTAGGCTTGCCGAGGGATTAATTACGCCGCTATGCGTCTTTTATGGGGTGGCAGCGAGTAGATACCTCTGTTAAAAAAAATGATATTAAAATTTGTCACGTATAAATTTTTTATGATATTCAACGCATAAATTTCTACAAAAAAAAAAAAATTTAATCACAAAATTTGATAGTAGATATTTTTAACCATTGCTATAAGTTGCCTTTAGCAATGGTTTAAATCGCACTAATTTTTTTTAGAGCCGCCCCAAGATTCACTCTTAATCAAATCATTCTTGGATTATAGATGGGATTTTAAAAATTAATAAAAATATAACTAAATAGACCACCTCTAAATCTTTTTAAATCGATACTATGAAAATCAAGGATACAATTATCTAGTAGTAGTTAGATAAGATTATATACAATTATAACTGTTGCGGGCTAGAATATATGCGACGATAGAGTTTTAATTCTACGTCTTAGTGTTGCATGACACACAGAGAACACAAGATTTTTATGTGAAAAATCCTGAAAAGGGAAAAACCATGGGGCCTAGCCCATTTGAAAATGACTCCACTAAAATTTGAGTTTAGTATAGCGGGCTGACTCGTCCTTGAGGGTGATTAGATGACACATGTCAACCATATAGTTGTAATCTAGTGCCAAATGGGGATGAAAGTCTGGCGTCACTTGGAGGTTCGGGCATCAGTTGGTAGAACTCAGGTGTTTGTCGGTGGTCCAGCGGAACTCTGGGTGTCAAGTGGTGATCCGGCGGAACTCCAGGTGTCAGGTGGTGGTCCGGTGGAACTCCGGGCATCAGGTGGTGGTTCGGTGGAACTCCGGATGTTAGGTGGTTATCCAGTGGAACTCCGGGTGTCAGGTGGTGGTCCGGTGGAACTCCAGACGTCAGGTGGTGGTCTGACAGAACTCCGGGCATCAGGTAGTGATCCGGTGGAACTCCAGGCGTCAGGCGGTGATCTGGTGGAACTCAGGGAGTCAGGCGGTGGTCCGACGGAACTCCGGGCGTCAAGCGGTGGTCCGACGAATCTCCAGGCGTTAGTTGGTAGAACTCCGACGTTCGTCGGTGGTCCGGCAGAACTCCGGGCGTCAGGTGGTGATCCAACGGAATTTCAGGCATCAGGTGGTGGTCTGGTGGAACTCTGGGCGTTAGGTGGTGGTCTGACGGAACTCCGAGTGTTAGGTGGTGGTCCGGTGGAACTTCGTGCGTCAGGCGGTGGTCTGGCGGAACTACAAGCGTCAGGCGTTTATCCGGCGGATCTCCGGGCATCAGTTGGTAGAACTCCGGCATTCGTCAGTGGTCTGGTGGAACTTTGGGCATTAGGTGGTGATTTGGCGGAACTCTAGGTGTCAGGCGGTGGTCCGGCGAAACTCCGGGCAATGGTCGAGGAGGCAAGGAGGCAAGAGCGATCTCCAATCTCTCTCTTATTTCCTTCGGCTTAGGGTCCCCTTTCAATTGGAAGGAGGGGTTTATTTATAGATTTCCTAGAGTGGCATGACCCATAAATAGGAGGAAGATCAAGTGTAAATGGGAAGTGGTTTGGATGGACGGCCGATATTGAATCTCTTGATTGTGGACCTTTCACTAGCCATTTGGAGGTCTTAATGATGTCAGAATTCCATGATCTTGGGCTCGTTGGATTCATCTTGTTGAGACACTCAATTCAACTATAAGCATGTCATGTTTGAAAACCGTTTGATAATCCAAATTGCTGTTTGAACCTTTCAACAGCGCTTCGGGTCCTTGATTTGGATCCATTTGGACTCGATTGAGTTGATTTTGATGTCGTTGGGTTCGTAATTCCGAGATGCTCAATTTGACTATAAGTTTGCTGAAATTGGAGTTCGGATGGTCCCAATTTTAATTTCGAAAATTTCCAACTTGATTTTGCCTCGAGATTCATGCCCGATCATGAAAATTTTTTGATGATGTATCAATAACAAATCAATGTTTAAATTTATTCTAAATCATCATGATAAAATGATTAATCAACTAAATAGAGGCCATGATATTGATTTATAGTTAATGTTACTAATGATGGCGATTTTTGATAGATTACAAATTATGGCTACAATGACAGAGAGATTAAAGGTTATGCCAAATTCAGAGGTGGTGGCAATACGTATAGATGATAAGTCCTGATTACACCTAGTAATGAAATGTAAGAACATTGGATGCCAAGTTTTAAATGATTTAGAGTTATTTAAAAGGTTGTATTAATTGTTGAGAAATTGTATACGTATCAAAGGCATCCTATCATATTTCTTTTCTCTAGTATTTCTCCATTATGCGCATCTTGAATGATTTCAAAATCTTTATTCTTAGCAGCGATTTGAAACTTCATTTCTCATTTAGAATGGATAAAGTTGGATGACAAAATCTAAATGGAGTTGTGATTATGTAAATGAAGTTGAAAGCTTTTGAGAGTTTGCAAGTACAAGGTAGAAGTCATCAAGAAAAAAAAATTATATGCTTATAGATCATGCATCAACAAATATTTTTATTTTGTGAAAGATGTCAATGATCTCTTAATTTTAGATGAATTTTTTGTTTGATATGTTGTATGAAATAGACATAGGGAGGAACGTACTACTTCAGGTGAAGCTGCTATACATAAATCACTTGTTATCCCATCATCTGATTTTGAAGAAGCACCCGTTCAAGTTAAATTCCAACACAGATGATATCGAAGGATTATTAATGGCCACATTAGGTTTAGAGAAAGCCTCCATAAATTTAGTCAATGAATATAATGTGTTTATAGCAGATCCACCAAACGATGGTGTAAAATTTGTAAATTTAATATAGTATGTGGAAGCAGAGTTATTTCTTGGGGGTAATTTGTTCTTGAAGCTATCTTTTATATTATACTTGTTTCCTTAGATTCACTTACACTCTTGGACTATAAGATCTTTTGATGGATTACTAGAGTTATTAATCGACACCTTCTCTAAAAGGGTTTCATTGCCTAAGAGCATATATGAGATAATGAAAGTATTTAATATTGGAAATACAAATATAGATACATGTTTTAATAATTGTATGCTATTTTGGATAAATCTTATCAAGAGGTTTATATTTATGATTTTTTAAAATGTGCTAGTATTAGAAAAAATAATGTTGTAGGAGGAAAGAAAACTCAAATGAAGTTATCTAAAATTATTTCTTTTTTTTAAATTAATTTTCAAACTTTAAATTTTATTCAAAACAAAGAAATATATTAAAGAGATGATTTGGCAAGATAAACACAGAAATATTGATGGCTTGTTTGTACATTCAGTTGATGGAGAAGCTTGAAAATCTTTTGGATTTTATGATTTCTCTTAAGATCTACAAAATATTTGTCACGGCCCAACCCGATATGACTCACAGATACAGATCACACCGTGTTGGATGGTGATAGAACAAACCAAGACCTTTTATTTGGAGAAATATCTTATTTCTTTTCAGATTTCACTATACATAAATTTACTCATCCATAAATTTTTTTTCTTTCTATTTATCCACAAAAATATATAGAACATATTCTTGCTATAACAGTCTCTGGAATAGACAAACACTGGGTAAGAAATATAAGTGCCAAGACTAATCCAAAATCTAAAATAAAAATATAAAATGGTACCTATACACTAGTTAGACTTAGAAAATCGGCCTCAGCTACTCAACCGACCCTTTCCCACTACCCTGACTTGAAAATTAAACGTAGAATATAGAACGAGCTAATACCTCTCAACAGATTATATTACTCAAATGGTTTCTTAATAATTACAAAACTAACTACTTAAAATAAAGTAGTTATTCCAAGCTTAATAGCAAACTTACAGTAGAGTAGTATCAGAACAGTACAAGATGTTGTAGATAACTAAGTAGGTTATAGAATTTAGAGCACTGTATGTTAAACATAATATAAAATATGATCAACAAAATATAATGCATGTTGAGCTAAATATAAATAAATATGCAATACAAAACAAAAAGTAACAGAACTCTATCCCTTATGTCTTCAATTTAAAACTCCAAGCCCTTATGCCTCCGATTCAAAACTTCAGGCCCTTAGGCCTTCTAGTGCTGTCAGCACATTCAAAATTTTCCCATAAGAACTCTGCGCGCGTGCGCGCGCGCGCACACACACATATATAAAACAAAACTTCAAACAGAACTCACACCCCAAACTCCTCAGATTCATATAGAGATGTGCAAATACATAATTAAACATAATTAGATTATTTACAGAATTTTAGAGATTTTTCCTAGTGGCAACATTTTTAGTAGATAGGCCTAATACAGTGTAGCTAAAATTTCCTGACTTAGAATTCTACCAAATTATCAGATATTGTACAGAACTATATTTCGAGACTTTAATTATTCTATAATACTATTTTTCACTGCCTGAATATTTTCTTATGATTTTAGAAAAGCTGTATTTTTAATACACCCAACAGAAATTTTGTAGAAAAATATCTAAATGTCCATTACTACGTTCTCTATAATATATCAGAAGTTTTGCGGTTAAAGTTTTCCCATTTAAAAGTTACCTCAGTTTAAACACCAAAAATTTATATTTTAAATCCTAAAATCATCAACAACAACATCAAGCATTTATCCCACTAAATCCTAAAATCAACGAATTATTAAAAATTGAGATTGACAAAATATAACCTACCATGAGCCATACAACTTTCAAAACTGGTATGTTAGTAGAAATGACGCAATGAGGCCAAAACATACTTTCTCTCTCTAGCTGGCTATTGTGATTAGATGAAATGATTGAATTTATTGAAAAATGATATTTTTAATATAAAAATTTGGTTGAGCACCACAACGCCCTTCACACGTGCCGCAATGCTCCATTTGGAAGCCTACAGAGTCATAGTACCACCCATAGCATCGCAACATGAATTTATTTGCAAAACTCCAGAGAGCTTAGGGCTATGGTGCCGCCTACCTCGGCGCCATGGTGTCATAGAGGAAAATTTTTTAGATTTCACATGCACACAGACCATCGGTACCCACTTCAGAATACATGCAAACCTCCAAATGCATATAAAATATTCTCAAACACATGCAGATGGGTTCAAATGTAGAAATTTAGTAATTTACCTTTTTTCATATCGGGTCAAAATAAGTGCAATTATATACTGATTCAATAGGTGTTATAATATTCATCTTAGTTTGTCTAGTAATAGGTTTAATCCATTTAATATTATAAGTAGCACGTACAATTTTTTGCATGTGCTTTTGATTCTTTATGTTAGACCACTTAAGATGTACCTCAAGCAACAATATCTATCCGGTTACCACTACATCAGCTAAGGTAGTCTCCACTACCACTGACATCCGTAAGGCAATAACGGCTTCACAGTTCTGCTTATTCCAGACTCTTCCTTAACCACTTATATAAAGAATCACCATTGTAGCTATGTAATTTCCATGTTATTAATGCAAGGATGAACTGAAATCTTTTCCTCCGTCGTTCTCCTGTTTTAGTTTCTCCTCTAACTAACAATGTAAGTCCTCTCTCATGGTATCAGAGCCTAGGCACTAATCCCCTTTCTTCTTTGGCTCAACTTAATGGCAGATCAGGATTCGTCTTCTCCGGCTCAACCTACATCCTCTCTATCGGCAACCATGAACGACTTCACCATTCCTTCTCCTCTTAAGTTTCTGATGACCAACCTTAAATCCATTGTGCCCAATCAGCTTACAACCGACAACTGCCCTATCTAAAGGATATAGATCCTCAAATTGTTCTCTGCGAATGGTTTCGATGGATATCTCACTGACCAAATCACCAAACCTTCACCTACAACCACTGAAACCAATCCCACAGATCATCTCCTCTGGCATCTCTTAAAACAAAACTTGGTCTCTGCTCTTTTATCCACCATATCTCCATCTGTGCTATCCTATATTCTGCACCTCTCCACCGCCAGTGAGATATGACAAACACTTGAGATCCACCTGGAACCGACCAACTGGTCTAGGGTCATTCAGCTCAAAAATGAGCTCCACCATGTATAGATGTGCGACAACATGATGTCATAGTACCTGGCTCAGATTAAGGTGTTCATGGATAATATAGTAGCAGCTGGCTCTCACATAGATCCAGAAGACATCATTCTATATACCTTGAATGGCTTACCACCATCCTATAATCCCTTTAAAATTTCCATCCGCACATCTCAACTACCCGTCAGTCTGGACGCGCTTTACTCGCTCCTTTGTAGTGAAGAGATCATCCAACGATAAGTTCTCCAGAGGGATACTGCCCAACAGCCCGAACATACTACCCTGTAGACAGCTCACCCCTCCACCCCTTGTGGTCAAGCTCAATTGAGAGGATATCGAGGTAGTGGAGCTCCCTTCAGGACAACCACCAACACACCATTAAATAGTCATCCCACCACCCCCTCTGTCCACCGTCCCACATGTCAAATCTATGGCAATTTCGGACACGTCACTCTAAATTGCTGGCATCGTAAGAATCCTGCCTACGCTCCAACCTCCACGAACAGCAATTGGGTACTTCTCGCCAACCCACGCTCTGCCTCAACAAACGAATAGGTCTTGGACTCAGGAGCTTCTACCCATCTCACTCCGGACATCAACAATCTTCACTATACCACACCATACACTAGCTCAGATTCAATCTCCATTGCAAATGGTAGCTCACTACTGAACCAAAACACTGGCCAAGGGCTTCTCCCTCTTCCAGACTCCAACCATAAGCTCTGTTTACATAATCTACTTCATGTTCCCTCTCTTTCACACAACCTTCTCTCCATCCATAAACTAACCACCGATAATAATTGCTCTATCTCTTTCGACACTAACAATTTTCTTATTAAGGATCTATTGGACAATCGAACTCTGCTCCGTGGACTTAATCAAGACGGCCTCTACTCTGCATCCACACCATCTGTCAAACCTCAAACAGCTAGCTCTACACACCGCAATCGCCCCCTCCAACCACTGGCATGCTCGCTTAGGCCACCCTAACATCAAAACTTTACAAGCTCTAGCTAATCTAGTTCCCTCTATATGTACTCCCCCTCTTTCCTTTGTTTGCACTTCCTGTAATGTGGCAAAAAGCCACAAGTTACCTTTCTCCTTAAGTAAATATCATGTAAACAAACCCTTTATGTTAATACACTCTGATGTTTGGGGCCCGACCCTCGTTTCATCATTAAATGGCTTTTGCTACTATGTAGTTTTCATAGATGAATATACTCGTTTCACCTAGTTGTTTTTAATGCATACCAAAGCTGAAACCTTCTCGAAATTTTAGCTGTTTCACACATTGGTTAACACAACCTTCAAATCCCCTATGGCAGTGGTACAACAAATTTACCTCCTTTCTTCTGCAGTTTGGTTTCTCCTTCAGCAAAGCCGACCCCCTCCTTCCACATTTACAAACAGTCCGACATTAAGCTAATTTATGTGGACGATCTTTTATTAATGGGAAATTACTCTCCAACTATTCAGAAACTTCTATCCACCTTACAGTCCAGTTTCTCCCTCAAACAATTGGGCAATGTCTCCACTTTTCTCGGCATTCAAATTAGCAAAACAAACCAAGGTCTGTTCCTCCATTAAACAAACTATGCTACAGAACTTCTCACTGTCGCAGGCTTCTTAACTTGCAAACCAATGCAAACCCCCATGTCTCTCAAACAGTTCACCTGCTCCAATGCGATAGATTCTTACAACGATACCCATCTCTATCGCAAACTTGCCGGTTCACTCAACTACATCATAATTATCAGACCAGACATTGCCTTCACTGCCAACAGCATCTGTCAACATATGCATGACCCAACCATTGCCGATTACCTCGCTTTTAAGTGTCTCCTACACTACATACAAGGTATGAGACATCTCAGACTACCCCATATACCCGACTCACTGCAACTCCATACCTATTCAGATGCGGACTGGGCCGGAGACTCAAACGACTGGAATATCATCATCGGATTCTGCACTTACCTCAGAACTACTCTCATTTTATGGTGTGTCAAAAAGAAAACTATAGTTGCTAAATCTTCCACTGAAGCTGAGTATCGGGCACTATCCTCCGCCACATCTGACGTCATTTGGTTGCGTTGTCTCCTTGCCGATTTTCAAGCCCCTCAAACCAACCCAACATCCATTTACTTTAATAACACATCAGCTATGGCGCTTGTTCACAACCCAGTATTTCATGTGCACACTAAGCACATCGAAATCAACTACCATTTCATCCGGCATCACATTAACAGTGGAGAAGTCACCATTCGGCACATCAACTCATTAGATCAACCTACTGATCTATTGACCAAACCGCTTCCTCCAACCAAATTTTTGGAGCTGCGCAACAACTTAAGCATTCGGCCTGCCAATGCTCAATTTGAGGGGGGCTATTAGACCACTTAAGATGTACCTCAAGCAACAATATCTATCCGGTTACTACTACTTCAGCTAAGGCAGTCTCCACTACCACTGACATCCGTCTGGCAATAACAATTTCACAGTTCTACTTATTCCAGACTCTTCCTTAACCACTTATATAAAGAATCACCACTATAGCTATGTAATTTCCATGTTATCAATGCAAGGATGAACTGAAATCTTTTCCTCTGTCATTCTCCTCTTTTAGTTTCTCCTCTAACTAACAATGTAGGTCCTCTCTCACTTTATAATATGTCTCTTTGTATTGAAATGAAATAAACTTCTATCAATATATCTCTTATAATGAAGAGAGAAAAGACTTGAAAATGATATTGATATTTATCTTCGGCCATTAATTCAGAAGACATGTGAATTATGACAAAACGTTCAATGCCACGACACTTCAATTGGACAAACTTTCAATATGCGTGCTATATTAATGTTGACTATTAATTTTTTTTTTTTGCATATGACATGTTAACCGCTGCTATGTGCCATATTTGCATTAGTTTAAACCTTTGCAAAATGGCAAATTTGCAGCAGATTAAGTTACTGCTAAACCTAATGATGCAAAATTTCTTTCCCAACTATTACAAAGCCGTTGCAAAAGATATTTATAGTGGACATTGGCCACGGCGGTCTTGTAGTAGCTTAGAACCACTATTATCCTTTTTGTGGTTGTTAAAATCATAATAATAATTGAAAACAAGTGCTGCAAATCAAAATTATATAATTATATGTCATTTAAATATAATATAAATTTTTTTTTTATAAAATTTTAAGTTTATTCTAACCAAAATTAAATTAAGATACCCTAACCCAATTATTACTATTATTATTTTTCAAAAGGAATCCCTTCACATACAAGAAAACTTTCTTGATCTTCAGCAATCGCTTTCCTTTACCATTAATAATTATTAGTCCTAAGAACAATAGAATCAAATCAGACCATAAAGCTTTTCATTTGGTTTCTCTCTTTCCAAACAATACATAATGTAGATGAATAAAAATAAGAGAAAGTCTATAACTCAAGATTGACTTTCTATGAGCACAAAATGGTCAGAAAGTAAGAAGAGAAAACTATTAGCAAGGATTAGCTATAACATCAAAATCTTGTGGCCATTTTTTCAAAATTTATAAGCCATGAAAATCTTCCTCAAGGTTAGATCTACGAGAGATTATTCTGTGCGGAGTCCGAACGTATCCGGAGGCCAATCCGAACGCACCACGTCATTCAATACACTGTGCATTGGGTGACGCGGGAGCCCGGATGGACCTCCTGATGCGTCCGGACACCGCACGTAATAATTTTTCCAGATCCACACAGGACAACGTTTATAAAAAATATATTCAAAGTTGTTAAAACTGATTGGGTTGAGAAAAATCAACGGAAAATAGAATTTTCTTTTGAAGTAGAGATTTCCAAATTTTCTAAATTATCAGGCAATGAAACAGCTCAGTTGGATTTCTAAGCTGACTTGATCAAAGAGTAGAACTGAATAGACAATAATGATAAAGGAATAAGTGGTTAGAGTAGGTGAGGGCAAAGTCCTTTGATTGGTGAAGAATTATAATAAATTTCTCTGATTTCATAGCTATCAATGATCTAAAAATTCCTAATCCTCCAACTTGTTCAGGTCCACAGTACTGTTTTCAATTTGTCTGAAAAAAAAACAAAAATTGTTACCCTCTATGTTTTTATTACAAAAGAAACTCCTTCCAATCTTGCCAATTCTCTTAACAACTCAGTGCGAAATATAGCTACCAGCTCTTGATGGAAGATTGCTCTTCCAAGCAGCAGATGAACTTGAATCTTTTGACAGTTTCTGCATTTTTATGATCTCAATGGAGCTCTGCAAATACTTGAAAGGGGGAGGTTTTAGTGGAGTAGTTCAAAAGAAGTGCAAGATAGGTATCAAAAGCCTTCATGGAAATCATGTAAACCAATGAAGATTTGGTGAGATTGATTTTCTTACTAGAAATTTTCTAAAAAACCTTCAGATCATATAAAAAGTAAAGTTGCTGTAAAGAAAATAATTTTTTAAAGTGATTATAGAAAGCTGTTTCCTAGCATAATTTTTTATTTTTGAAAATGGTTAGTGAAAATGCTGTAATCAAATAGAAATTGTGGTTGCGATCTGAAAAGTAAAACAGTAAGAAAACAGCCCCAAATGAAGCCTACAACTTTACATAAGCCTTAGAAAAACGAAGGTATTGTGAGTAAATTTAAGATTAATAAAAATAGAAATATATTTTTTTGACCGAGCAAATCGTCAACCCAATCTATATTTTAGCCAAGTCATAAATCATTTTATAAAAGCATCACCAATCATAATAAAGTTTAATGGGATGAAGCTGTATCAGTAGTCTCAATCCCACAAAATATTGAAATTGATGTGCTAACTCAACATTGATTATAATAAAAGAGGAGTATGATAAATTAAAGACAACCGCATACGGTTAAAATAAATTAATTTTATATTTCATTCCATCATCATAAACAAATAGGTTCTAAGGCTTCGTTTAGGATGGCTTTCTTACTGCTTCTAAAAACAGCTTTTTAATACACAATTAGAAAGATGCTTTAAGAAGCAGTAAGAAAGTCATCCCAAACGAAGCCTAAGGGTTCGTTTAAGATGAATCCAACGAACTTCAAATCATCTAATATTTATAACATCATTAAGGCACTTCAATACTGAAAGAATTTTTATCAATATGGATCGTTCGATGAAATGTCATGAATTTTAATAATATTTATGGGACATACCAGTCTAAAAATAATTATGAAAAGGTCCCCATTTTTTATATGAAGAGGGTTTAGACTTTTGTCTTGAGATACAAAAGAGCTCAAATGTTTGAAAAATACTAAAACTCCACAAATCACCACCCAACACTTTTCATGAGACCATTATCACCTAAACACCATCATTCAAGTAGCACCATATGACCATTACCATCAAACCTCCACCCTTTAACTAGGGGCGAAATCAGACTCTCATTTGAGGGTGAACAAAATAAAATTATGAAATGCATAATCTTATATATAAAATAGAAAAGGAATATTTATTTTAGAATTTGAGAAACTATATTTATTGAAGGTGGACAAAATAGTTAAAATGTTTATTTTTCTAAAAAAAAAAAAGATTTCAGGGTGGGCAATTGCCCATCCCGAGCTCTTTGTGGTTCCACCCTTACCTTTAACCACTAATTATTCACTAACCAATACTACTCGACTATGGTCATCAAAATACACAGTCACTAAATAATGACTACCTGACCACTACTAGCCAACTACAATCCTCCAATCATTATCGCTTGAATATGATCATCTAACTATCTTCACTTGACTATGATCCTCCAACCATTATCGCCCAACTATGATCCTTTGAAATCATCGTCTGACTACGATTCTTCGATCAACATCGCCGAAATATGGTTGTTTGACCATTGATGCTCAACTATAATTTCCCGACCATTATCACTTGACTACATTAATAACCATTGACTTCATCGCCTACCATCACTATAGCATTGATACACACCATTTCTAGTAATGTTGATAATGTTATTAACTCCAAATTTAACCCATAATATTATCACCAAGATTTATGCTGAGCTTCTCAGTCTTTGGTCTCCCTTACTCCAGGAGATCGATCAAATAAATAGAAAATTATATCTTAAAGGTAGCTCCCATGCCATAAGTGTCTTCCAATATCTATGACAAAATTTGTTCTTTAGTATTTATATCTACTATATTGCATCAACAACTTTCCCAATCATGGGAAATGGCATCATTTATAAACATTAGTGAAATTATTTCAATTGGATCATTTCCAAAGATTTTTTTTTTCACATAAAAATTCTAGTGTATTTTGCATCCATTTTTGTGTGTTAGATATTCATAAAAATGCTAAAATGTTAAGCTCTCTCTTTACTATCTTAAATGCTGTCGTACATAATAGTTTGACATTGTATGCAGGAATTGATTCTTAGCTAAGGATCAACTCTTGCTATATCTCTAAAGATCATTCACATTAACATGTTAGGCAAGGTTATAGTAAGATAACTCCTTTTCCATAAACTATTTTATCAATTTTAAGTAGAGTGATACGTCACAAAAAATCATCTTGATCATGCACGAATCTCGAGGCATGTTCAAATTGGAAACTTTTAAAATTAAATTTGAGATCATCTGAATTCCAATTTCAGCAAACTTATAGTCAAACTGAACATCTCAAATAGATGAACCTAACATCACCAAAATCGGTCCAACCCAAGCCCCAATGGGTCTAAATCGAGGGCTCGAACCACATTTGAAAGGTTCAAAGCATTATTTAGATGACAAAATGATATCTAAATATAGCATGCTTATAGTCAAATTGAGCGGCTCGACGAGACAAATCCAACGAGCCCAAGATCGCTTAATTCCGGCATCGTTATGGCACTTAAACAGTTGAAAAACTCTCTATGATCGGGGGAATCAATACGAGCCATCCGATGGAGCACTCCGAACCTGCCCCTGATCTTCTCTATATTTACGGGGTGTGCCACTCATGAAAATCTATAAATAAACCTCCACTATCAACATGGGGGACCTTTTGATGGAGATTGGAGAGAGCTTTAAGGCTTCAGGAGCTCCAGCACCACCTCTGGTGAACCCCCGTCGACTGCCATTGGACAACCGCTCAGCCCGACCTCCGTCAGACCATCGCCCGGCCGCCGACCATTGCCGGACTTTAGCCAGACCTTCTTCAGACCACCGCCAGACTTCCACCCAGCCGCCGACTGCCATTGGACTTTAGCCTGACCTTCATCGGACCACCGCTCAGCCGCCGACTGCCGCCGAACTTCCACTCGATTGCCGACCGCCACAGAACCCTTTATTCGGACCACCGCCAGACTTCCACCAGGCCGCCGACTGCCATCGGACTTCCACTAGGCCACTGACCGCCGCCAGACTTTAGCCCGACCTTCGTCGGACCACCGCCCGGCCGCCGACGGCCGCTAGACTTCCACTTGGCTGCCGACTGCCGCAGGACTTCAGCCCGACCTTCGTCGGACAGCCGCCAGACTTCCACCTGGCTTCCGACCACCGCCGGACTTCAGCCCGACTATCGACGGATCACCGCCTAGATATCGACCGCCATCGGACTTTCGCCAGACCTTTGTCGGATCATTCCCTGTCAGCTGAACTTCTACACGGATGTCATCAGACTTTCGCTTGACCGCGGATCTTTGCATAACTCTCCAAACTACTGTAATTTGACTGCCTCTAAGTTAAGGTACGGGTCAACCCTTGTAATTCACTCAAGTTTAGTGGAATATCTTTATTTGGGCGAGGCCCCGTGGTTTTTCCCTCTTCGGGCTTTCCACGTAAAAAAAGATCGGGTGTTTTACTTCTATCTTTCTATTTGTGTGCTGGATATCCGTGCATTACTAAGATGAAAAGTTTACTCACTCTACCGCCGTGAATATTCTAGCCCGCAACAGAGAGCATGTCAAGTCTAGGGTAACTTTGATCAGAATATCAAATTGGACACTATATTATGCTTAGTTGCAGTTAGGGAGAACTCTCTATTATCTATTATTACATTAGTCTTATGAGAAGTAGATTAGGACTAGGAGGAAGCCATGACTTTGGCCTTGAAATGATGTTTATTATTATGTCAAAATATTAATCATAATTAAAAAAGAAAGCATCTAAAAGGGGTTTGTTCCTTATGGAGGGCAAGTTCTTTGAATATTGGATCATGTTATGCAAAAGATTGATATATCATCATTTGTCATTATTACTTCCAGCCACTTGAGTGTGTAAATTTCAGTTAAGCTTGTATATTACATGATGAAACAAATATCTACGAGCTATTTTAAGCCTATATATAAACCAATGAATATATATAATATCATCACCCTCTTTGTCATCATCATAAAAAAAATTATTTTTATAGCCTTTAAACACTTATCTTAATTTTTAATGGGCGGTCTCTTCTCCTATTAGGTTTATTGTTGTTTTGAATATATATATATATATATATATATATATATATATATATATATATATATATATATATATATATATATATATATATATATATATATATATATATATGGTCGCAATATAACCTAAATGATTCTAGTGGTATTAAAGCCAACACTGATACTTGGCATCACCAATGTATCATATTTTTTTAAGAAAAGATCAAAGATTTGTTATAGGGACTAGATTTCACGACCCAACCTGATACGACCCACAGATACTTGTCACACTGTGTTAGATGGTGACAAAACAAATACATAATAGAACATACCAAGATCTTTTATTTGGAAAAATATCATATTTGTTTTCAGAAAATAGACACAAGAGCTTCTAATTTTTCCATTATACATAAACTTCTCATCTACAAAATTTCTTCATTTCTATTTATCTACAAAGTATTCAGTACAGATTCTTGCTATAAAAGTCTTCGACAACAAATAGACATAGGGCAGAAAATAGGAAAATGCCAGGAATGTTCAAAAATCTTAAAACAAAAATAGAAAATTTGCATATACACCAAACAACCAAGAAAATTGGCCTCTTCAACTCAACCGATCGCTTTTCCCTTGCCTTGACCTAAAAATGAAATGTATAATACAGAATGAGTTAACACAGCTTAGTAGATTATATTATTTCTTAATAATTATAAAAATCGATACTTCGAATAAATTAGTTATTCCAATCTTAATAACATACTTACAATAGAGTGGTGTAAGAACAATACAATATTTTGCAGATAACTAAGTATGTTGCATAATTAAGAGCATAGTATGCTAAATAGAATGTAAAGTATGTTGAACGGAATATAAATAAATACACAGTGCAGAGCAAAAAGTAACATAACTCTAGCCCTTATATCTCCCATTCATTACTCCAGAACCTTATGCCTCCCATTCACAACTTTGGCTCTCATCCTTCTAGTGCTCTCAACATATTTAGAATTTTTGCAACTGAACTCCGCAGATATATAATTAGAATTCCAAACAGAACTCCCCCTTGAACGCCTTAGATTCATACAAAGATGTAGAAATACATAGTAAACATAAACGAAAGTATTCATAGAACTTTAGAGATTTGTGCTATGGATGGCATTTTAATAGTAAGACCCAATGCAATGCAGCTAAAATTTACTAACTTAGAATTCTACCAAATTACCAGCGATTATGAAGAACTATATTTTAGATGTTCAATTATTCTACAATACTATTTTTTAGTGCCAAGATATTTTCTTATAGTTTTTTTAAAAAGTAGCATTTCAAAAATACCCAACATAAATTTTACAAAAAAAATACCTAAATGTCCATAACTACATTTTCTATAATATATCAAAAGTTATGTGGTGAAATTTTCCATGTTCAAAAAGTTATCTTAGTTCGAACAGTAGAAATTTATATTTTAAATAAACAAATCCCATAATCATTGAATTATTAAAAATTGAGATAAGCAAAATGCAATCTACCTCGAGCCGAAAAACTTTCAAAACTTGACCGATAGTAGAAAATAACCCAAAGCGGCTTGAAATGGACTTTCTTTCTCTAGAATTCCTCCTCGCTCTCTCTCTAGCCGGCTGCCTTGATTGGGTGGAAATGAAATGATTTAGTGAAAAATGATATAGTTATATAAAAAATTCAACTGAGAGTTGCGGCGCCTAATTACACACATTGCAATGCTCCCTTTTGGAGCCCACAGTGTGCATTGCCACCCTCAGCACAGCCGCATTGAATTAATTTCTAAAATTCCAGATAGCTCAGTGTTATAGCACCACTTGCCCTGGCGCCACGATGCCCCAGGGGAAAATTCTAAATTTTTAAAATATACAAACAGACCTCTAAGACCTGCTCTAGAATAGATGCAAACATTCTTATGCATATAAAGTGTTCCCAGATACATGCAGAAGGATTCAAAAATGTAAAAAAATAAGTGGATTACCTTAAATCAAATCCAATCAAGATATATATAGCTGTATCTTGATTTAGTATGTGTTACAATTCTCCCTCCTTAGAAAAATATCATCCTCAATATTTTAAAAATTAGATTAACATATTAGATGAGGATACAACTGCCTTATTTCAGATTCCATATGCTAGAATCCTTTATAGTTCCTCTCTATAACTCAGATTTGGATGTACCATAACTTCTTATGTAGATACTGTTGACCTCATTTTTGTATAAGGTCATTAAGGCCCAATCCAGACTCTAGATGAATCCATACCCTTAGATCTATCTAGATCTTAGGATTATTTTAAACCCCAAATCCTAAGACTTCTAGACTCTAGAATTCTCCTAGGTTCTAGACTTTATGATTCCTCCAGACTCTAGACCTTAGATCTATTTAGATCTTAAGATCATTCTAGACCCCAGACCCTAGGATTTCTAGACTTCAGGATTCCCCTAGGTTCCAAACCATAGGGTCTACCTAGATCCTATGATGCCCCTAGACTCGAGACTTTAGGACTTCCAGATTTTAGAATCTTCCTAGACTTTAAGCTTTAAGATTTACCCAGGTTCTAGATCTGCATAGGTCCTAAATCTACCTAGACCTTAGATCTACACAGATCTTAGATCTATCTAGATCCTACATCAATCTAGGTTTTAGATCAATCCATATTTAAATCAATCCAAACTCCTAGTTAATCCAGACCTTTAATCAATTCAAATATAAAAACAGCCTAGACTTTAGATCAATCTTGACTCTAGGATCTACCCAAGATCAATCTAGATTCAAATAAATCCTAAACCTATATCTATTCAAACTCCATACCAATCCAAACTTTAAATCAATCTATTTAAGACTTAAATCAATCCAGAGCTCAAATCAATTAAAAACCCCTTACCAATCCTGACCTTTAAATAACCCAGATCTAGTTGCTTCAGCCTTTGACCTGACCTTAATCTTGTCTAATCATCTACAATCATCTAAATGATTGTAAATGACTTAGGTAGCTCAAATTCAAGCAATTAAATCAAAAGTCTAGTTCATATCCAGAAATCCAGACTCAAAATCCAAGGCCAAAGACTCAAGTCCTGAAAGCCTTTTTTAACAAATCTTTAAACACTTTAAACCCCAGTCAAGTGACTTCTGATTCAGAGTTTATCAATTCCATATTGATATGACATGTCTCTAGAGGCAATCCTCTAAATTTGAGCCCATTCTGAGGTCTCTAACCCAACAAATTGGATTGAAATCCAAAGGTTGTAAAAACTTTAAATATTTACGGCCTATGCCACTGGACCTATCCCCCAATAGATTTTGACCTTGGAGCTTTCTATAAAGCCTCCACTCACTTCCAAACCCTTGATTATGACTCATTGAATAATAAACTGTATTTTTTGGACTCATTTTGACCTCCAGTTGACTAAAGTCCAAAATGACCAAAATATCCCTATGGGGTATGAATAGTCACTTTGGACTAAATGAGCTCCAAATCAAATGCAACTACTTCCAGCAAGTTTTAAATGTTAAACCAAATCTGTTGAACCCATATCCAGACTCTGGGTTAACCTAGTTGACCAAGTCAACCTAGGTTGACCCAAGTGTTCCTTAAGGGTCTAAATGGGTTATTCCAACCCATTTGATCAAATTAAATCCTTTAAGTTCTCAAATCCATTTTAAAATATGATTCAAATCCATTCAAACTAACTTGAGCCTTATCAATGTTGATTTGACTAAGTCAACTCTTTAGACTTGGTCAAAACTTCCACATTTTAGTCATTTTAATCCCCACTTCAAACCTAAGCCAATCAAGCCCTCCAAACAATTAAGCTCACTTCTCTAAATGTTTTAAATATGGCCAAATTATTTCAAACATACCTTGAGTCAAGCCATAGCTAATTTGACCAAGTCAACTTGCAATGATTTGGTCAAATTCCCTCCCATGTATTCAAACTCTAACTTACAAGCCTTAAAACCTCTTTCAAATCATTTCAAACAACATTCAAGCTCTATCCTATATCCACCTAAGCCTAAGTTGACTGTTTGACCAGTCAAACAGTCAACAAGGGGTCTAAATGGCTTTAGGTGTAGTCAAACATGGTTAAAACACCATTTAAACCGAATCCACAGTTCTTTAACCCATTCCAGCAGTTTTAATCTCTTCTAGAGACTTCCTAAGCCAGACCTTAAACCTTGGATCAAGATCAAATGGCCTTGATTTCCCCCATGTGCAAATGGGGACCAAGGGATATTTCCATGTGGCTTGGTACCATGTCCTTTTTATTCCCCTACTCTCTAATTGTTTGGGGACAGGTGGTAGCATCCCAGCAACCCATCAACTCAATCTCAGCCATTCAAATCACTTAGAATCATTTGAATAAAGGAAAAGATGAAAAAGAGCATGGATTGAATCCCTGGCTATCAATCTCTATTCCAGACTCCTCAAGCCAAGCTCCTAGCCATTTTTTGAGACCTCCAGACCCCCTCTACCCAATCCCAGTTAAATCCCACCGTTCAAGCCTTACCGGCGACCAAAATCCGGCAAGCCCAAGGCCAACTCCGTCCAAAGGTCATACTTCGATCTAGAGCTTATCGAACTACGAGTTCAAGAGAAAAAAGAATTGTGGACAGTCTACAAGCTCAGAGAAATAAAATTCCCCAAAATCCAACGGTCGGATTGAGGTAAAACTCTAAACCTAGCTTAGAACACCTAGGTTTAATTAGCGTTTCATTAAGTGCTTATTTAAGCTTCCAAACATATCCACAAAATTTCTGTTCATTCAAGCATTTTGTGTTTAAAATTTCATTCAAATTGATTGAATGGTTTGTGAGAACAAGTCGAAAATTTGATCCTAGGGCGTCCGCCGTAGCCTGCTTGAGGGGACGTTTTCTGGGCCATTGATCTTACAATCAACGGCTCAGATCACATCATCCCACGGTTATCCGTAACCATGCGGATCGATCAGCCTGAGAGATCTCTGTTCGGCATAATGTAGACCATCCGTTTAGAAACGCGGATCATCAGACGGCTCCCGCTTCGAGTCTACGTGGATTAGTGATTACGCGTGGGCCCGCTGTCGAATCAATCATTAGGCAATGATTGTGCCGCCATGCAATCATTGCCTATGATTGGCTTACTACGTTTGTGTTTTGATCCAACGGATAATCAAGCGCTACGTGTCCCCTCCACGTCCGCATTTTGATCCAACGGACCAGAAAGAGACATGTGGCATTCTGGCCATCAGGATTATTTAAAACATTTACAATTTATTTATTTTTAATTATTTTAAATTCCAGATAATTTCTAAAAATCATAAAAAAATGAAATATATAAAAATTTAGAATTTTAAAATTTTTTATTTAAGATTAAAAATATTTTTAAATATCTTATATAATTTAATTAATTTTAAAACTTTGATTTTTTTTATATTTAACTAATTTTAATTAAAGATTAATTTAAAATATATTAATAAAATTCAAAATTTTATTTTAAATAATTCAAATGTTTAAAATAATATATTTAAAAATTTCATTTTGAGATTAAATTTGATTTAAAGTATTTTATTTAAATATATTAATTAATTTTAACTCATTAACATTTAATTATTTATTAATTAATATTATTTTAAATATTCTAAAATATTTAAAAATTTAGAAATTCAAGAAAATTTATTTTTAAATAATTTTAAAGTTCTAGAAAGATTAAAAATTTAATTTAATTCAATTTAAAATTTATTTTAAAGATTAATTAGTTTTAAATTAATTTAAATACATTAATTGACCTTAAAGTTTAGAAATTCAAATAAAATTCAAATTAATTCATAAAAATATAAATAATGTCTCAAAAATTCTAGAATTTTAAATATTTTAATTTAAAATTAATTTTGAAATTTAAAACTTTATTTATTTTAGATAATTCGAATTACTTTAATATTTTATTAAATATTATATTAAATATTTTCAAATTTTAAAAATTGATTATCAAACTATTCCCAATAACTCAGTAGATCTCTCAAAATAATTTGATGTTATTTTAATTGTATTTTTAATTATTTTAATAAAAATACTTCTATTTGTTTATGTATATGTATATATATATGTATTTTTGAAATTATATTTTAAAATTATATTTACATTAAATTTTGAAGTTTGAGAGATCACTTGAAACTTAAGCATGGATCAAGCTTGATTGAATAGAACTTATGGGGAGTGGTGATTAATCAATGAATATTTATTTTGTTGATTATTCATTGATTAATCCTTCAATTAATTAAGTCTTAATTGAATTTGCATGCTTAGGACATACACACACCACCTAGTCTTAGGGCTCTCCTAGTTCTAGGATGTGATTGTGATGGTTGTATGTGTGTTTACATGTATATTTAAGGGTTAGCAAAACTCTAATTTAAACCTTTTTAAAACGTAGTGTCATTAAAGACAATAATTAAGGACATTATTTAAAGAACTTAGAAAATATTAATAATTAGGATTCACATCCTATTGACTTGAGACTTGAACCAATTAAACTTAGTGACATGCTAAGACTATAGAAATTTCTCACTGATTTTTGAAATCATTAAACCACTTAATTAATTTAATTAAAGTTAAATCCTTAATTAAGCCTCAAAACTTCTTTAAATTCTAATAAATCAAAATTAAATCTATAAATACACACAACACCTCAAATTGACCAGAATTTAATGCTCAACACATGAAAAATAAAATCAACTAGATTTAACTCCAAATTTAAGAATAATTTAATTTCAATTAAAATTTAATATTTAATTAATTTAAATAATTAAAAATAATTAAAATTTTAAAAATTTCTCAAACACTTGATAATCACTCTTTAGATCATTCCTTATCTTTGGAGGTGATTTTAAGAGGTTTGAAGATCATTTGGACTCAAATCATTAAAACACCCTTAATTAAATAATTTTAAAAATTCAATAAATATACAAAACTTTGAAAATTCATAACTAATTCAAGAAAACTCTAAATCGGTCAAACTCGAAGGCATTCAACTTCAATTAAGGTCTAATATTTATTAAAAATAGTAAATTTCCAGAAATCAATTAAATTTGAAAAAGACAACTTTTGGTCAAACTTAGTTCAAATGCAAGTTAAAATTTCAAACCTTCATAATAAAATATATAAAAATCCAAATCCAGCATGCTTATAGTCTAACTGATCGTATTAAGGTTTAATATTTTATAAAAATATTAAATTTCTAGAAATCAATTTTAATCAAAAAATTAACTTTTGACCCCTTAATTAAATGATTAAAATAATAAAAAAATTCCAAAATTTAATAAATCTTCTAAAATTCCAGAAAATATCAACTTAACTTTAAGACCAGCAACCAATCAACTTTATTAAAAATTAATCAACTTTCAAATATTAATCAAATTAAGTCATTTAATTGTATCGGATACTACAACCCAGGCTTACAAGGCTATTAAATTAGCCCCAAAGAAGGTGAAGTAAACTTCATGGCCTCTGTGAGCAACAAAGGTGGTATCCAATAAATAATTAAAATTAATTTTAAAATCAAATTCAAATTATTAAGATTTAAACTTTAATTAAAATCTCCCTTAAGCCTTTCAACCAACTAGAACATCAAACAACTTCAATCAAGAACCCTACTTAGGACATATCAAATCCATATAGCCTACCTCACACACTTTAGATGATTTGCTAGGACAACCAACTCTAGTATTAGGCTAGGCCGGTGTTTACTTTTCTGCTGTGTGCCAATTTTTGAGTTTTCACTGCATGCTGTTTGCTAGTAGTATAACTGATTGATTGTTTATTTATTTACTGCACTCTGTGATGTGATTGATTATGCGTTAGATATACCCTTAGGTTAGGGATGATTTATACTAATTCAATCTTATGCAGGTGGCCATATTGGCACAGGGTAATTAAATTAAAGGGGGCAATTAATAAAGTTTTAAAATGATAATATTTTCTACAGGTGCTCCAGAACGCTTAAGTCCCCCTTCAAAATTAAAAGAGTATGGCCAACTGTGGCTGGTTTGAGCATTTTAAATTCTAAAATATTAACTGCTTGGGATGTCATATTAACTGTTGATTATTAGGATAACCCTGCAGGTCGTTGAGTCTAGATTTTTCTTTTTAAATTCAAATGTAATTTAATTTGAGTTGTAATTGAGTTGTAAATATTTAAAGTGATTTGAGAATGGGATGTTTAAACATCCAATTTGGAATCTAAAGAGGAAGGAACATCCCTTAGGGGAGAGTTCCTATCCATTTGGAGATCCAAATTAGGATGACTTCAAATATCCAAGGAGAAAAGATAACACCCCTTTAAAGAGGGAGTTTCTTTTCACTTGGATATCCGTACCCGATGATCCAAAGAATTCTAGGAGGACGAAGAAGTGAAGAACGAGAAGACCCATTCTCAAAGTTACTTGAGTCTTAGGAGTAGAATCCGGGTTGTAGTCAGTGGTACCCGGCCACTTCACTTTTCTGCATACCCTGAGTTATATAATTAAAAGGCACATACCTATGGACTTTTATTTTGAGTATTAATTTAATTGATTTGATTGATGTCTTGATTATGATTAAGGATTTACATCTTTTAATAGTTTTTTTTGGTGATTATTGCATGTCGTGTTTTGATTTAGCATAAATCTGATCGGAGGCTCATGAGGACACGCTTAAAACTATTTCTACTTTAACAAAATTAAAATATTTAAGCTCACATAGAAATCTAACGCTTTAAGAAGTAAGCCCGGACCACTAGGAGTTTTTATGTATTCATATTAAAACTTCTCTACCTTGTTAGGCACCTCCCCGCTTGCGAGTTCTGACAGGCCACCCTGACCTATTAGGGTGCAGTCCTGTCAAGGGGATATTGTGCAATCTCTAGGATAAAATTATTTTTAAGCCTTTTTTGAAAACTGCTTCATATCTGATTTAAAGCATTCGAGTCAATTTTCATGCATTATATTAGATACAAACTTAAAATTGTCTAAATCTTTAATTACATTGTTAACTTAAGCATTTCACCCAATATAAGTCAAAGGGGTCAATTAAGAATCTGCTCTAGATGTCGACCCTAACTTCTTAAACCCAATCTTAAATAACATCCCTAACCACTCTCACATAGAAGATCGGACACAGTTTTGAAGCATTTAGGTGATTTAGCTGGCTCCCTAATCTAGGCCGGGGTAAGTCCAGGACTGCATTGCATTAGCTGGGATCGGGTCACTAATTTTCAGTACCCATCTTAGACTTAGGATCTGAGGTATATATTTAATCTTAAGTCCTCAACCTCTGGGATTCGAATCCCAACTTTCTAATAAAATCAATCACTCAAATTTAAATCTCTTTCAATCAAATTCGAGCCCAACACTTAGGATAGGCTGGGGTGCTTCTGAAGTGATTCAGAATCCTAAGCACCTCCTACCCCTCTCCTTTGAATTCTAGAAAGAACTGTTTAATCTTGAACCAGTCCCTATTAAAATTCCAATATTTATCTCCTTTGACATCGATCTTTGAATCCTTAAATGAAATTCATATCGCTATTTTAATCGAGAGTATTCATAGGAAGTTTTTGATTTCCTACGATGTAATTAAATATGAGGGCTTGTGCTCGTAGGAGATTTAGAAACCCAGATCAAGATTTTCATAATTAACTTTTTTAAAACTTTAATTAATTATCTTTGAGAAAATAAAACTCGACGATCATTATCGTCATTTTCAGACGATCGATAGTGATTGATATTTTCTTTCTTCGGAGAGATATATCAATTGTTATTATAATTATGATTATGAGATCAATGATCATTTTATCCAAAGTTTTGAAATTTAAACCCATTAGGGAATGATATGTTCACCTTCTAAGATGACTTATCATTCATAATGATGTGTTCAATTTCAAAATTAAAAATTTCAGAAATTAAATATTTTCCAAAGAAAATTAAATTTTTTTTCAAAATTATATACTTTTTCATTCAAACAAATACTCAATTAAAAATTGGATACCAATTCCTCTAAAGTGACATATGAAATATATTGTAATGTCAAACATATGATCTAGAAATTATAATCTGTAAGCATCTTTTCTAATTCATTTAGTTACTTCGAATGATCCAACATACCTTGAACTTAACTTTTCTTCTATACCAAATTTGTTGATTCATCAGTGTGATTTTAATGTATATAAAATCTTTCCCCTGAAACTTTACTGCTCCGTGCTTATCATCATAATATTATTTCTGCCTATCTTGTATAGCTTTAATCTGTCCCTGTTACATGGATTCTTTCAGTAGCATCGTTAACTAAAGCTGGTCCTATCATATTTCCTTCACATACTTCTGTCCAAGATAGAGGGTTTTGTATTTTGTATAGTATAACGCTTTATAAGGGGCCATACTTATACTGGAATGAAAGTTATTATTATAGGAAAATTTGATCAAGGGGATATGATCCTCTCAACTATTGTTAAAATCTAGAACACATAATTTTAGAAGATCTTTTAGTACCTGAGTAGTTCTTTCAAACTATCCATCATTTGTAGATAAAAGACTATATTAAAGTACGTACAATCTCATACCCAGACCCTGTTGAATGCCCATATATAACCTGAAGTTAAACTTGCCATCATGATAAGAGATGATAATACTTAGAATACTATGCAGGAATATAATGTCTTGAAAATAGATCTAAGCCAACCTATTTATAGATCCAGTCTATCTGATTGGACTGAAATGCATAGTTTTATATCTCAATTTTTGTTAACTTTCATTATTTTACCATTAATATGTTATTATTTTAATTATTATGCATAGATATACATGATCATATGAAATCTTCCTCAATTATTTATATGTTTTAACACATAAGTCCAAATTTGAATAATGCAAATAAATTAGAAAATATAATAAATGATTGTTGCATCAGGTTACTATAAAAATGATAACATGTTGTTATAATTTATTTGTTGGGGTTATATATGTGAAAATGAGCACATTATGAACCCCATTATTTTTTTTATTAACATGTCATTTTTATATGCATTATAAAATGATATAATGAGCTGGATATTGAATATGATTTTAAATGCTAACTATGTTATTATTATTATTATTATTATTATTATTATTATTATTATTATTATTATTATTATTATTATGTGTGTGTTTAAGAAAGGTCAGTTATGATGATTCAAGATGTTAGAGACATGATACCCTGTGTAAGAGGATGGGTTGATGCCCTTTCTTTTAAATATGAGTTAGTGGTCTGAACCTGATATAGGATGAGAGATATAAAGGGGGATGTGATAGTTTTTTAGTGCTGATGGGTTGGAGTAACGAATCTTATATACAATGCTACGTAACTATTTTTACTTATATAATATAATATAATATAGTACATGACTTGTTATGGTTGGTAGAGGAAAAGTACTACATGATAAAAATTTGCGGTAGTTTTACTATTAATATTTTCCTTCATTAATATAGGCATATCCATTATTTTGAGTTATTACACATGATTATTCAAGTGTGATAGTATTCTTGTTGTAGTTTCATGGTTTCCTAAGAGCAAGAAATGACTAATGGATAAAATTCTAGTTAAGCATTATTGGGATAGAGTATAGTAGGTCTTATGACCCTATACTCCGTGATGTTTGCCAATTTAATAGCTCAGCTAATGGGTGATGCAAATAATAGGTTGTATGCTATCAAAGAGGATGAGGGGGAAAAATATCTATAGATATTTCAGAGATTGAAGATGTCACTTTTCAAGGGTGTGGCGGAGCCACGAATAGTAGTAGATTGGTTTATATAACTAGAAAACAAATTTTGATAAGAAGTTGCACCCAAAGAATCATAAAGTATTATTAGTAGGGGGGCAAACGAGTTATGATGACTCGCAAGCCTGCTCGAGCTCGACTCGTTAACGAGCTCGTGAGTTGAGATTATTGAGTTTTGAGCTTAAGTTCGAGCAAAATTTTGAGCTCGTTGTATAATTGAGCTCGCGTTAGATCAAATCGGCACTCGGCCTATTTACGAGTCAAGTGGCTCAATTAAGTGAAAGGTAGACCGTGGAAGGCCAAACCATGCAAGCGCATGCGAAAAGGCTGAGCACGAAAGAACAACAGTGTGTGGGAACTTGCAAACGTGGAACCACATGCGAATTGGAGAAGCACGTGGAACAAACCACGAAAGGCATGCGAATGGAGGACTGTGGAAGGCTACTTGCGAGCTTATTTTTAGTGGCATGAGATGAGCTCGAGCTCACCTTTTGAGATTGACTCGAGTTCGAGCTCGGGATTTGGCTCCTGAGCTTAAACTCAAGTTCGGCATGACTGGAGCTCACCTCGACTCATTTGCACCCCTAATTAGGAGTATTTTTATTTGAGGGAGGAATAAAATGTTGATGGTAAGGCCAACAATGAGAGTAGTTTTAGGGTATGTTGAATTCTTTGATTACTAGAGAGGAGTTTGTAAGCATTTTCTGAGAGTAATTTGTTCCTACTACAACCAGATAGCATCTTTAGGAAGCTTTTATGAGGTTGATGCAAAGGAGTATAACTGTTATACAACATGAGACTGAGTTTACTCCTTTGGCTATGTATGACCCACAATTAGGTGGTATTACTTAAGAGAATTATTATTGTTTTTTGGTAGGGCCCAAAGATGCTTTATGATATCCCTTAGTTCTATTGGAATAAAATATTTTACAAAGTTGGTAGTAATGGCAAGATTAGTGGAAAAGGACCTATTAGTATCTTAGCATAAGTGGGACATAAGTAGAAAGAGATTTGGTAGAGAGATGTCTAAGGGTAGTTTTAATTGAAAGAAGAATAGATTTTCACAAGGTGAATCTAAGAAGGGTAAAATGGTAGCTATTGGTAGTACAACATAATCTACAAGCTATGGAAAGAGACATTTAAGACAATGTTATTTAGCTACTGGACAATGCTTTATGAACATAAAATGATGAATTTTCCTCGAAATGGATTTGAAGGACATCAGATTCAAGATTAGAGCACTTAAACATCTATGGAGAAAGATAACAACACCACCTAAAGAATATAGTGAAGAATCTACAAGCATAGTTGGAGGAAGTAAGCACGCATCAATTTAGTGGCCAGGGCTATAGGTTCAATGTGAGGATGACGACTTGTGCTAGTGAGGGGAGAGGTCGTGTTAGGTGTGTGATGGCCAAAGAGTAGTTGGGAGTGTCTGAGAGGTGAAGGAGCTGGAGAAGATTAAGCGGAAATACAAGTGTGTGCATTTGAAGAAATACATGTTGAGTTAGAGTAACATGAGCGACAACATTTAAAAACCTTTAATGCATGTTTGTTGCTCGCATTATTTCTCATTTATGATGCATCTCGATTTGCATATCGTCATCTCGTGCATGGGAAAATTTTTTTGTTTCAACTCAGGTGACAACATTTGAAATGTGGGAGTCAGTTTTAGATAATTTTGATGTTTTGAATGTATCGATATAGTCCATTTTTTATTAGATGATGTTCAGGCGATTTCACACAATATTGCACCTGCAGCAATCATTTTTTACCACCTTTGCTTGAATTAAACATGGGAGGGCCTTCCTTGGTGATTTTGGCATTTCAAACATGTTGCGTAAACTATTTCATGAACAATGGCTATTTGGGTGATTTTCCCCAACATCACATCCACAAACCATCATTTTTTTCCATAGTAGCTTGAATCATACATGATGGGAACTTCTTTGATAATTTTAATGTTTCAAATACATCAATACAAGATGTTTTGAGAATGGGTAACATTCGAATGGTCTTGATTGCAAATTAGATGATTTGGACTTATTTTGCATGACATCACATTAGTTGATTGCCATTCTTGTTGTATGTACTCAACTGATTGTATAATACATATGGAGGTCAATAGATCATTAAAAGAGAAATGAGTATTAAATAAAGTTACGATGGCTATGTGTTATATAATAATTTGTTTGACCTTTGTTACAATCAACTCTATTTTGTATTAAAAAAAGATACATCCTTTGTTGATTTTGATAATAATAAATAGTTATATGTGGATAATTATTTATCTTCAAAATACTACCCTTTCTTGAATGAAACCAATAATGATAAATTAGTTGTCTTCTTCTTTGGTTTCAAGTTTGATATCTTTAGAAATTTCTTTTTGTTATTGTAACTTATCTATTTTGTGTTGACAAATGCTACACCTATGTTGATTTATTTATTTTTTATAGAATGGTGGGCCTCAAAGTTAAAATTTCATTTAGGTGGAATTTGAAATCATGATATTATCAACTAAGTTATTTGGCACTCACCCTTACATTAATTTTGAAGATGAAAACAATTTATGAGTGGATTAATCATTTAATTTTAATACAATTTCTAACATCTTTTGTGAAATAATAAAGACGCCCTTTTGTAGGATTAACAATGAACAAAATTGTGTGTAAAGTCCAAAAATTGACTAAGAAAGTACTACAAGGGATGTCAATAAATGACTTGACTCTTTAACCTGACTTGAATCCGACCCAAAAAATTTGGATTTGGGTTGACCCATTTAATAAATGGGTAGGGTTCAGGTCATTGCATTATGACCCATTTGTTAAATGGGCCAGATTTGGGTAACCCGCAATTTTGAAATTAACCTGTTTTAATATTTTTTCTTAATTTATTTAATTTTTTGGTATAATCTTTTTATTTTTTATTAATTAACCTAAAATTTATAATTAATAAGCTAATATAAATATTTTTACTTAAAAATGGGTTATCGGGTTTGGTTTGGGTTCTAGCTAGTCGGGTTTAGATTCAATTTTTTGAACCGTTTATTAAGCGGGTTGGGTTTGAATTGACCTGCTTTGGGTTGGGTCAATTTTGGTCGAACCTGAACCCAAAGCCGACCTGTTGACCTTTTTTGCAACCTTAAGTCCTACTAAAGATTTATGTTGAGTCTCTAGTTAAACTTATGTAAATACAATTTCATGCTAACCAATTAAAATTTACTTTCTATTAATATTAAATTATAATAAATAAAATCGATAAATAATTTGGGATCATAACCTTGTCATAACATATCTTGAAATTGATTGGACAGTAACATTTTTCCAAGGTTTAGTTTGTCAGATTTTGTATGTGAAAGGTAAAGATTTTTGTTAAGTATCTTTTTAGGATCATTTTATAGTATATCTTCCAAAATCAAATTCATCTCAAATAAAATTTATCCTTTCTCCTACAATATCCATTGGGATAAAGGCGAGCACTTGTCTTATAATATACTTTGTTAACTCTTACACTCTAAGCTTATCTTGCTCCAAGATTTCTTATGAGTAACTTGAGGCTACAACATCATACCATCTCTAACATAGAGATGTTTGATGTGTCAACAAGTGGTTTGTAGGTGGCATGTTGTCCTCATGAAGTTGAGGATTCAATAGCCATTGCATGATATTATATAGGGATGTGCCCACCTTGACTTCTTCAACATCTTCTTGTAAGTTAATGAGCTAGCTACGACATTGACCCTCTTCCCAAAAAGAACTAATGCCACCTCTTATCTTCATTCATATGTCCCTCTCCAAAGAGAGGCATCCATCCTCTTCTTGGATTCTTCCATAGTGACCAATTTATGGCCCAAGTTCGGAGGGTTCTTCAGTACAAATATGAAGAATTGCCTCTTAATCCAAGTGATGAACTCCTTTAAGGTATTAAGTAATTAAGGTTTGTCTAAATGTTTACAACCCCTCAATTTGGATTCCTTAGGGCAATCATATTTAACCACCCGTATTCAAGAATGAGTTAGTTATCATGCCAATTCTTCATGGAGTTTCCCAATCCTTAGATCTTTAGTAACACAAGTGGCATGAGATTAGGTACAAAAACATCTAATTACAGGAGTAGAAAGAAGTATAAAAACTTGACAACTTTGAAGGAAAATCATTCTGCATAGGAATAAGACAATAATCCTAAAGAAACTTCACCATATTCAAAGTGACTAGATATGGTAGCACATGAGAGAATTGAGATGGATAGAAGTAGAAACACCAATCGATCATTGTGTAGATGATCTTGATTAGAAGTAGAAGTTGAGCTGACATCCTAGGAGGAAGATATTCTATGAAGAATGCATTTCTTTGTTGTTAAGCCATAGAGAATAATGACAAGGGGTTTGCAGGAAGCTAATTATGAAGGTCATTTCATCATTAGAAATGGGTTTAGAATAACCCACAACTTTAATATTGGTGGAAAATTAAAATGATGATGTCGTTGTTAGAGAAGAAGGTGGCGCCATAGATGTAGATGGGATAGTTAGAGGGAGCTCAAGAGAACTATCATATATGATGAGATCTCCACTCTACCCATAAGACCCCTATATGAGACACTATAAAAATTTTAAATTGACTATGCCATTATTTTACCAATATAAATTGGTAGGAGAACCTTTAGGCTTCTAAGGTTGATTGGATGAACACCCATTCCTTGATGTCTCACACCCAGAAGAACCATTAAGAGATTTATCCCAATTTTCATGCATACTACAGGGTGAATAGTCACATTCATGGTAAGCGTATGGACTAACAATGGTTCTTTTTATCTCAAGCTTATCAATGAACATCATCTAACATTTGTCAATCGCTAACATCCAATGCTTATCTTACGAGTTACTTGATCTCTTATCTTATCAAAAGAATGAAGAGGTAGACTGCCCACCATTGTCGGACTTCCAATATTCCCCATCAATAGTCATCTTTATGTTTGTCAACATTTGATGTCTATAAATCATCTACATTTGACGCACCTAATCCTGATAGCTTAATCTTCCCTCCTACTATAAGAAGGACTTGGTTGATTGATCACTATCACTTACTTTTTACATTCTCATTGACTATCATCTAACTCATACTAAGAACTAATGTTTTGATGTCCATCAATCATTAACATTCAAAACCCATCTTATCAATTAGCTTATCTCCCCTCTTATTAGAAAAATGCCTAAGCCAATTGCCCACCTCCATCTGACTTCAAATGTTCTATATTAACCATCTTCCAACACCTATAAATGACCAACATCTAACATTCATTAGCTACCAACATCTAATGTGCATCTTGCCAGTTGTTTGATCTCCCCACCTATTAAGAGAATAAGAATGTCAACCATCCAACATTAGCTGACCTTTTGATGCTTCTCATTATCCATCATCTAACATAAAAAAATGACTGATATTCAATATCTATTAGACATTAATAATTATATCCACAATTTCAACCATTTAATCTACCCTCCTATTTAAAAAATTGCTAGGTATATTATATGTTATCACCTGACTTTAGATATCCTTTTTTTATTGACATCTAATGCCTTTTAGTAATACATGCTCAATAATGACTAACATCTAACTCTCATCTTCCTAATCACATAAACTTTGTTCTTATTATGGAAGAAACCAAACTAACCATCCATGATTTTATGTCATTCAATATTCTCCATCAACCATCATTCGATACTTACCAATAACTAACGTTTGGCATCTATCAACTAATAATGTCTTACACTAATCTTTTTGATTGCCCAGTTTTCCCTTCCCTTAAGGGATTATCTAGGTGGACTATCCAACATCTTTTAACTTTTGATGTTCCTACCAGCCATCGTATGACTTCAATTAATGAACAACATATGACACGTAGTAGCACTATCATGCATCTTTCCTATAGCTTGATTTTCCATCATATTAGAAGAATTTATGATCTTTACCCACACATCATTGTTAAAATATTAATATTTCAAATCGACCATCATTTGACTTCCAT